>CM050417.1:28432362-28524510 GCA_027564155.1 Gymnocypris eckloni scoliostomus
GCAAAGTTTCCTGACTTTTCGAGCATGTTTAGGCCCTCTAAAATGCGTATTAAGTTTGGAGAAGAAGAAGAAGAAGAAGAAGAAGAAGAAGAATAATAATGAACCCAGATTCAATAGGGTCCCTCAAGACCATCGGTGCTCGGTCCCTAATAATAATAAGCGGAGCAGATTCAATAGGGTCCTCAAGACCATCGGTGCTCGGTCCCTAATATAGCTGCAAGCAGCGATGGCGATGGCCCAAGCGATGCAAACGCCAACCCCGGTGGCATATTTCAGAGCGGGTGTCAGCGGCACATGCATTTACAGTAACCCTCTAGCAGTCTGGTTTTAAGGGACACGGCAATTAAAGGGTTAATCCAAACCACCAACTCTGTGAAACACACAGTTTAAACAGACTCTCTCTCTCTCTCTCTCAGTCTCTCTCACACATGCATTTACAGTAACCTCTGGCAGTCTGGTTTTAAGGGATACAGCAATTAAAGGGTCAATCCAAACCATTAAGTCTGCTACATACACACACAGAACAACATATAAAACTTTAGTAACACTTTCGAAAAGGTTTCAGTTATTAACATTAACTATATTAATTAACATGATCAATACTTATAAAGCATCTAATAATGCCTGACTATTTTTACTAACATAAAAAAAAATGCTGTAAAAATATATTGTTCATTGTTAGTTAATGCATTAGCTACTGTCAACCTAAGATAATTTATTGTAAATTTTACCAACTCATTTTTGAGCCGCTATTCAGTCTGTATTCACACAGCGTGATGAGAGACGCTTTGCTGTTCAAACACAGAATATGTAGAGAGGTGGTACTGTTATTTATTTATAACCTATATTTTTTACATGACTTAACAGGCGAGTCATAATATTAGTGAATATATTATATTGTAGTTTTATCTCTCGCCCCTGGTTGAGAAACACTGACCTAAAGCGCATCTTCCAGCATTGTCTTCACGATCGCTCTATTAGGCATCACTGATGTGATGTTTAAAAACATTTGTTTCTCATTTATTTGGTTCCACAGTATTTGCTGATTTTTATTTTATTTAAACACTGCTTGACGAGAATTGCCGCTGATAACAAAGTCAAAGTAAACGCGACCGTGCTTAAAGGCTATTTAAAACCTAAGAAAAGGGGAAAAGAGGGAAAACTCAAACGACCCCCACCACGGTGATACCATTATAACCGTGTGACATCAGGTCGATTAACCGTGGGAAAATTTCCTCACCGACACAACCCTAGCAGGCACATGCATTACAGTGACCCTCTAGCAGTTTGGATTTAAGGGATACATTAATGGAAGGGTTAATCCGAGCCATCAAGACACACACACACACAAAACAAAATAGAAAACTTTGGTAATCCTTTTAATAAGGTTTCAGTTATTAGCATTAACTATATTAATTAACATGAACAATAATTATCCAGCATTTATTAATGTTAGTCTCTAGCTATCCTCTCTCTCTCTCTCACACACACACACACACACACACACACACACACACACACACACACACAAATAACAATATATAAAACTTTTCAATAAGGTTTTAGCTTTTAACATTATACTTTCAATAAGGTTTCAGTTATTAGCATTAACTATATTAATTATCATGAACAATAATTATACAACATTTATTAATGTTAGTCTCTCTACCCTCTCTCTCTCACACACGTGCACACACATACACACACACACACACACACACACACACACACACACACACACACACACACAGAACAATATATGAAACTTTGTAGCAAACTGTTTTCAATAAGGTTTTAGCTTATAACATTATATAAGTTAAAATGAACAATAGTTTTATAGCATTTATGAATCTTAGTTAATTTTATGTTACAAATTGACTACTACATTATAAATAAAAATGTGGTACTGTACTTTTGTTACTGTACCATGACCTAAAATAAAATAAAAAATACTTACACAAATACAGTAAAAATATGTTGTTAGTACTAATACTCATGTTTAAAACAATATTATTAAACTACAGTTACAGCAGGGTATAGCATATAGTTACCCTAACCCTAATTCTCAATTCCAGCAAATTCAGCAATTCTAGCAAAATCACTAGCACGTCGTCCCGGGAATATTGGTTTAATACCAGTCGGGCTACCAATATATATCACTGCCCTGCCCTACGGGCTACCTTAAATACAGGGCTCCCGCAGGTCCTTATAAACTCCTTATTTTAGTTGTATCAAATTTAAGGTCGTAAAAAGTTGTAAATACGTTAAATGGTTTAAGAAAAGTCTTCATTTACAATTTCAAGAGGTCTTTCTGTTTAAATCGTGAAAGGGCTGATTAAACTTCAAAAGGCAATATTGTCATCGAATATTTATTTATTTGATATATAAATCAAAAACAGAGCTGTCAAATCACTACATGGTCTAGTGTCTGTGATTAATAAAGCAAAAAAAACACTGCTATATAAAAATATAATCTGTTTGTTTTGCGTGTCTCTCTGAGTGAGCGGTTGTCATGTAACGTTACTTACTCAAATATGCTCGCTGCGCTCAGTGTTTAACAGCGTCTGCTGAGAGCCTCACTGACATTGAGAGAACAATTAATAATCCTTTCTTCCTTTATTTGGGACAACCATTGTCAAATACACGCAAAGGTCTTCACTAACTTCACTTTGCTTACCCGCCTTCTCCTTCTCTGATTTGCGGAAGTTTAGACGATTAAAATGCATTATTACTGCCCTTCACTTCTACCCGTCAAAATAAAAGTCCCCTTTTAACTTGAAGAAATTGACAGAAATTACGATTGTATTATAATGTAGACCACTTCTAAAATAATAATAACAAATAGAAAAATTTAAGGAATATGATTTCTCATTTTAATTTACTAAATCTCTATTGTGCAGTCCTTTATGAAAGCATAAATGATAAAAGTTATTTTCATTTGATTACATTTTAAGGCATTAATTAAATTGTTAAAGCTTTATACATTAATTTCATTACCACCATTTTTGATAGTATATTTGTATTAAGTCATAAAATACAGAATCCAGAAAAATTAAGTCAAACTAGAATTTATGAATTGTTATGAATTATATTACTGATGAATATAAGTTGTTAAACTAATATATAAATCATTGATGAAATCTACTTGAATGTTTTTGATGTATTAAATTTGAATGAACATGCTTTGTAAAGCAAAAACCCTGCTCAGATTGTTTAATACCATGATACCATGCAAAAAACACCAACCAAAAATGACTGATAATTTTTTCTGGTGATTAAAGATATGTTTAAAAGTCTCTCTCTCTCTCTCTCTCTCTCTCTCAATTTTTCAATTTAAGTGTGCTTTATTGGCATGACAAAACTATACATTTGTATTGCTTAAAGCAATTGCAGCTGGGCTGCTCACAAGTAGTGCACATTTGAATTAACAGAAATAAAAATAAAACAATAATAGTAATAAAACAAATATTTAAACCGTATTAAATATGTAGTGCAAAATGAATGACTATTGTAAGTATGTGATCGAAATAAAATTAAATAAGGTACAGTATAAGATTTATACAGGCAAAATATACATTTAAGTAATATAAAGGGGTAATATGTCATAATATAATCTACATGTGCTGGAAACATCAGCTCAGGGCAGACGGGGTGTCTTCTCTTCTGTGGTGACAGAGAGACACATATTGAGCAGCAAGCACACAGCAGGTCTTGTGTTCTCCGAGCAGATACGCTAGTTTCTCCTGGTCTGGAAGAGTTGTAAATGTGGGATGGATCTGCTGTATTTTGTCGTAGTACACTCTCCGTATATCTGTGTATTTGGAGCACTCTGTTAGGAAGTGCAGTTCTGTTTCCATCTGATTCAGGTCACAGTGTGAACACAATCTCTGCAAGCCATGTTTGTCTGTCTCTCCCTCTCCCTCTCCCTCCCTCAACCCTCCTCACTGTCACACTGAAAAGACAGCCCCCTCCATTCCACTTCACACACACAGGGCCGGCCCCACACACACACACACATAAACACACACTCATAGAAGAGAGTAGACTGAGATGAAATGCCTGATAGTTTTTTAATTTTCTCTCATCCATAGAGTTTTGTAAAGTCATCAAACTAAACATACTTCCTCAGAATGACTTTTTCCCTGCGTGTAAAAAGTTTCAAAGTTTTTGTAAACTGCACTTTAAAGATATAAGAACATTTCTGCTATCTTTTTACCCTCACTTTAATAAACCACTATTTAAACACCGTCAAGCTATCCGCAAGCCGTTCGCAATTTAGCATCTTCAGTGTCTTGGCATCATGTTGACAAAGTTTGGTGTGAACTACTTGTTTCTTCTTGGAGGAGTATGAATTAGTTTGCAGCTTGATTATTCCAGAAATTGACATTAAAACAAAAATAGCCGGCTTCCTGTTGGTCGTAGCTAATGAGTGTAAATTAGAAAGTTGTCCGGCTTGATGAGAACAATATATGTACTGAGTTTGGTGACTGTAGCTAAAATTAACCCCCCATGTTTTGACAAAAGGTGGCGCTATAGAGTGCCTCCTCGACGCCCGTTTATGAGCTTTTGCCAGTGTCTATCTATAATTAATACTGATGTGTGTGTTGAGTTTTATGAAATTCTAAACATCTTAAGTGCCTCAAAATCACCAGAAGATATATTGAGGTTTGACTGGGCAACAATATTTTAGATATCAATATTCCTTGACAGTTTCACATCGGCCGTTTTTGACATTATTCTGATGAAGTTTGAAGCAAATTGGGTAAAAGTAAGATGCTGAATTCAAAGCATTTTGAAAATGACACACTTCCTGCTGCCAGTTGGTGGCGCTAACTTTGCCTCATAATTGTCACATCGATGCGATCGCTTCATACACCGAACAAACCACTGAATTGTGATCAAAATCAGACAATGTATGTGGACTTTATTAGACACTTCCTGTATCTCAATTCTGCCATAACTTCATCGCCGCCACGGGCAAACCATTCGAGATATCAAAATCCTCCGCAATTTAGCATCCCCAATGTCTTGAGATCACGTCACCGGGTTTGGTGCTCGTGTGTTGAAAATCCTGGGAGGAGTATTTCAAATTCCAGAGCATGTGCTTTTTAAACAGCCCTGAATAGCCGACTTCCTGTTGGGCGGAGCCCATGACATGTGACACAAAAGTTGTTCAGCTCGATAAGATCTATATGTGTACCGAGTTTCATATGAATACGTGCAAGTATGTGTGAGCTACACATCAAGTTTTCTGATGGTTTTCCAGGGGCGCCAGAGAGCCTCTGTGCCACGCCTGGGTCCCAGCCTCAGCGGCGTCCTAACTGCCACGGGTTACAATGTGTGTGCACATTTTCAAGAGTTTTTGACCATGTTAAGCCCCCCAAAAATGCCCGGATAGTCGGTAAAAAAAAAAAAAGAATCCTAAGGAAAACAATAGAATAGCTGACTTCCTGTTGGGCGAGCCCATGACATGCGGTGCAAAAGTTGTTCGATTCGATGAGATCTATATGTGTACCGAGTTTCATATTAATACGTGCAAGTATGTGTGAGCTACACATCAAGTTTTCTGATGTGTTCCAGGGGCGCCAGAGCCTCTGTGCCACGCCTGGTCCCAGCCTCAGCGGCATCCTAACTGCCGGGGTTCCAATGTTTGTGCAAATTTTCAAGAGTTTTTGACCATGTTAAGCCCCCAAAATGCCCGGATAGCCTCAAAATCACCAAAAAGAATATTGAGGTTTGACACGCTGCCATGACAACAGTATTTTAGATATCAATAATCCTTCACAGTTTCACATCGGCCGTGTTTTTACAGTATTCTGATGAAGTTTGAAGCAAATTGGGTAAAAGTAAGATGGTGAATTCAAAGCATTTTGAAAATGACACACTTCCTGTTGCCAGTTGGTGGCGCTATAACTTTGCCTCATAATTGTCACATCAATGCGATCGGCTTCATACACCGAACAAACCGATGAGATCTATATGTGTACCGAGTTTCATATTAATACGTGAAAGTATGTTTGAGCTACACATCAAGTTTTCTGATGGTGTTCCAGGGGCGCCAGAGAGCCTCTGTGCCACGCCTGTCCCAGCCTCAGCGGGCGTCCTAAATGCCGCATGGGTTCCAATGTGTGTGCACATTTTCAAGAGTTTTGACCATGTTAAGCCCCCAAAATGTCCGGATAGTCAAAAAAAAACTAAAAAAGAGTCCTAAGGAAAACAATAGAATAGCCGACTTCCTGTTGGGTGGAGCCCATGACATGCGGTGCAAAAGTTGTTCGGCTCGATGAGATCTATATGTGTACCGAGTTTCATATGAATACGCAAGTATGTGTGAGCTACACATCAAGTTTTCTGATGTGTTCCAGGGGCGCCAGAGAGCCTCTGTGCCACGCCTGGTCCCAGCCTCAGCGGCATCCTAACTGCCACGGGTTCCAATGTGTGTGCAAATTTTCAAGAGTTTTTGACCATGTTAAGCCCCCAAAATGCCCGGATAGCCTCAAAATCACCAAAAAGAATATTGAGCTCATAATTGAAAATCAGACAAGTATGCAAGTTTCCTGATTTCCCATAACCTCTGTGCCACGTAAAATCAAATGTCAGCATCCAATGTCGAGAACACGCTCACAGAGTTTGGTGCCCTGTGTTGAAAATCCTGGAGGAGTATTTCAAATTCCAGAGCAAGGATTTTAAACAGCCCTGAATAGCCGACTTCCTGTTGGGCGGAGCCCATGACATGCGGCGCAAAAGTTGTTCGGCTTGATGAGATCTATATGTGTACCGAGTTTCATATAAATACGCAAGTATGTGTGAGCTATTCATCAAGTTTTCTGATGGTGTTCCAGGGGCGCCAGAGCCTCTGTGCCACGCCTGGTCCCAGCCTCAGCGGCGTCCTAACTGCCATGGGTTCCAATGTGTGTGCAAATTTTCAAGAGTTTTGACCATGTTAAGCCCCCAAAATGCCCGGATAGTCAAAAAAAAAAAAGAAAATTGAGAGGCCTGCGCCATGGCCTATTTTAGATATCAATATTCCTTGGCAAGGAGACACATCGCCGTGTTTTACAGTATTCGAATGAAGTGAAGCAATTGCATTAAAAGTAAATATAGAGGAATTCAAAGTCATTTATAAGTTCCAAACCTGTTGCCAGTTGGTGGCGCATATGTCATAATTGAACATTGGCATTTAGATGTCTTCAAACCAGGCTATTATCAAACATATGAAATTTGGTGCAGATTGCATGTTTAAGTTAGTGTAAAACAAGCAATTTCCTGTAGCCAGCAGGTGTTTAACTAAACATTAAGCTGTAGATGTCTGTTCTTATCAACCATGGGTCAGAGATTTATGGTGTATTTATTGGCATGGTAAATGTTTTCACGCTGCCATGGCACACATTAAGACTCAAGTTTGTTAACAAAATGCCGGATAGTCATTAGACTGAACTAAAAAGATGTAGAAAACAATAGAATGGATTTCCTGTTGGGAGTTGCAGAGTAAAACATATCACTTCCTGTTGCCAGCAGGTGGCGCTATGTATATGGCTCATAGATCTCTTCAGGTCAGAGTCTTATCAAACATGGTGAATTTGTGCACATCGGACATTGCCTGAGTTATAACAACTTCCTGTTTCCAGGGGCGCTGAGAGCCTCTTTGTGCCACGCCTGGTCCCAGCCTCTAGATCTTCGTAACTCAACTTCCAATGTAGATTGCAATGACCAATTTATTGCATGTTACTAGAGTAAATCAACATGTCATTTCCTGTGGCCAGCAGGTGGCGCTGATTATAATGAATATTTGAAACACATATTCAGATGTGTTCAGGCCTGGATTTTATCGAACATGTGAAGTCTGGGGCAGATCGAACATTGTATGGCTGAGTTACAACAACATTTATTCCCATGGCGAGACATCAAAATTTGTGATGCCGCCACGGACACGCCCTCCCATGAAAAACTCTAGATCTTCGCAATTTAACATCACAAAGGCCTTTAGATTAAACTGACCTAAATATTATGTTGATGTCATTAAATCTCTAGGAGGAGTTAGTTACAGAGTAAAACATGTCACTTCCTGTTGCCAGCAGGTGGCGCTATTACTATAACTGAATATGGTCACTTAGATCTCTTCAGGTCAGGATTCTTATCAAACATGTGAAGTTTGGTGCAGATCGGACATAGCATGCCTGAGATATAACAACTTCCTGTTTCATGGCGAAACATCGAAATTTGACAGGACGCCACGAAGAATAATAATAATAACCGGTTAATAATAAACGGAGGGTCTAATCAGTATCAAACTGAACATTAACATGTGAAGTCTTTAAGACAATACTTTTTTGGATGATTTTCAGGAGACTTTATCAAATATGAAGTTTGGTGCAGATTGAACATGGTATGTTTGAGTTAGTGTAAAGTCATATATCCTGTTGTCAGCAGGTGGCGCTTATGATTATATCAGATTTTTCAGATGCCTGTTCAGGCCTGTTCTTATCGAAACAAAAGGTGTTTGTAGGTGTTCAACAACTTTATTCCCATGGCGAGACATCGAATTTGTGATGCCTCCATGGACACGCCCATGAAAACTCTAGATCTTCGCAATTTAACATCACAAAGGCCTTTAGATTAAACTGACCTAAATATTATGTTGATGTCATTAAATCTCTAGGAGGAGTTAGTTACAGAGTAAAACATGTCACTTCCTGTAGCCAGCAGGTGGCGCTATGACTATAACTGAATATGGTCACTTAGATCTCTTCAGGTCAGGATTCTTATCAAACATGTGAAGTTTGGTGTAGATCGGACATAGCATGCCTGAGATATAACAACTTCCTGTTTCATGGTGAAACATCAAAATTTGACAGGATGCCACGGACACGCCCTCCGATGAAAACTCTAGATCTTCGCAATTTAACGTCACAAAGGGCTTTAGATTACAATGACCAATTTTGGTGTTCATCTGAATAAATCTCTGGGCGGAGTTCGTTAAAGTATGACACCTGAAAATGGCAAAAATGATACTAAATATGATGAGAAAATAAAAAATAGCCGACTTCCTGTTTGGTTTCTGATTTCGTACCCTGAGACTTTTTTGTAGGTATTGTTATGTTACATGAGTGTACCGATTTTCCTACATGTACGTGAAACGTAGCTCGAGGCGCACTCCGCTGAATATTTATAGGTGGCGCTGTCGAGCCATTTTGCCACACCTACTCCTGAAACCCATATCAGACGTAAATTTTCACCAGTTCTGATGCGTGTGCAAAGTTTCCTGACTTTTTGAGCATGTTTAGGCCCTCTAAAATGCGATTAAGTTTGGAGAATAATAATAATAATAAAATAATAAAGATAAGATGCAGAAAGCTGCAAGCAGCGATGCTCAACTCAGCACCGAACCGTGGCTACAGAAAGACAGGGAACGGTGAGCAATATGCATTTAAAAAGGTAAATATAGAGGAACGTGTCATAGTCATTTATATGTGTCAAACCTGCAGCCAGCTGGTGGCGCTTATGTCCATAATTGAACATTAACATGTAGATGTCTTCAGGCTAGCACTTTTATCAAAACATGGTAAGTTTTGTGCAGATTGAACATTGCATGTTTGAGTTAGTTTAAAACAAGTTATTTCCTGGAGCCAGCAGGTGGCGCTATGATGTCATATAACTAAACATTGGCACGTAGATGTCTTCAGGCCATGGCTCTTAACAAATATGTGAAGTTTGGTGTAGATTGAATTGCATGTATGAGTTAGTGTAAAACAAGCCTGACACATCCTGTTGTCAACAGGTGGCGCTATGGTTACATCTGAATATTGGCCTTTAGATTTCTTCAGGTCTGGAATCTTACCAAATATGTAAAATTTGGTGCAGATTGGACAATGCATGTTTGATTTACTGTAAAACAATGAATTTCCTGTGGCCAGCAGGTGGCGCTTATATCTAACTGAACTGAAAATTTGGTATATGTCTTCAGACTAGTAATTTAAAAAACATATGAAGTTTGGTGCAGATTGAACATTGCATGTTGAATTTGGTATAAAACAAGTCATTTCCTGTAGCCAGCAGGTGGCGCTATGTCTATAACTAAACATTGGCACGTAGATGTCTTCAGGCCATGGCTCTTATCAAACCTGTGAAGTTTGGGGCAGATCGGATATTTTATGGCTGAGTTAGTGCAAAGCATGACATTCCCATGCAGACATCGAATTTCAGCAGGCCATGGCACTATGTCTTTAACTAAACATTGGCACTTAGATGTCTTCAGGCCAGATTATAAAACATGTGTAGTTTGGTGCAGATTGACATTGCATGCTTGAGTTAGTGTAAAACAAGTAATTTCTGTAGCCAGCAGGTGGCTATGTCTATAACTAAACATTGGCACGTAGATGTCTTCAGGCCATGGCTCTTATCAAACGTGTGAAGTTTAGGGCAGATTGGACATTTTATGGGCTGAGTAAACAACTTTTATTCCCATGGCGAGACATTGAATTTTGTCACGACGCCATGGACACGCCTCAACGAAAACTCTAGATCTTCGCAAATTAACATCACAAAGGCCTTTAGATTAAACTGACCTAAATATTATGTTGATGTCATTAAATCTCTAGGAGGAGTTAGTTACAGAGTAAAACATGTCACTTCCTGTTGCCAGCAGGTGGCGCTATGACTAGAACTGAATATGGTCAGATTCAGGTCAGTATTCCTATCAAACATGTGAAGTTTGGTGTCGATCGGACATAGCATGCCTGAGATATAACAACTTCCTGTTTCATGGCGAAACATCAAAATTTGACAGGACGCCACGGACACTCCGATGAAAACTCTAGATCTTCGCAATTTAACGTCACAAAGGGCTTTAGATTACAATGACCAATTTTGGTGTTCATCTGAATAAATCTCTGGGAGGAGTTCAAAGTATGACACCTGAAATGGCAAAATGACACAAAATATGACGAAAAGACTTCCTGTTGGGTTTCTGATTTCGAGACTTTTTGTAGGTATTGTTAAGTTACATGAGTGTACCGCTCGAGGCGCACTCCGCTGAATATTTATAGGTGGCGCTGTTGAGCCATTTTGCCACACCTACTCCTGAAACCCATATCAGACGAATTTTCGCCAGTTCTGTGTGCAAAGTTTCCTGACTTTTCGAGCATGTTTAGGCCCTCTAAACGATTAAGTTTGGAGAAGAAGAATAATAATAATAATAATAAACGGAGCAGATTCAATAGGGTCCTCGCTGCAAGCAGCGATGGAAGGGACTGCTCACCGCCGACCGGTGGCTTCAGAAAGACAGGGAACGGTGAGCAATATGCATTTAAAAAGGCAAATATAGAGGAATGTGTCATAAGTCATTTATAAAACCTGCTGCCAGCTGGTGGCGCTATGTCCATAACTGAACATTAACATATAGATGTCTTCCCTTTATCAAACATATGAAGTTTGGTGCAGATTGAACATAGTATGTTTTTAGTGTAAATCTGACATCCTGTTGTCAACAGGTGGCGCTATGATTATATCTGAATATTGGCCTTTAAATGTCTTCAGGCAGGACTCTTACCAAATATGTCAAGTTTGGTGCAGATTGGACATTGCATGTTCAAGTGTTAAAAGAAGTATTTGTTGTGCCAGCAGGTGGGTTCTGATTATAATGGAATATTCGTATTTAGATGTGTCTTCAGGCCTGGATTCTTATCAACCTGTGAAGTTTGGGGCAGATCGGACATTGTATGGCTGAGTTACAACAACTTTTATTCCCATGGCGAGACATCGAAATTTGTGATGCCACCATGGACACGCCCATTAGCGAAAACTCTCAAGCTCTTTTGCAATTTAACATCACAAGGCCTTTAGATTAGACTGACCTATATATTATGTTGATGTCATTAAATCTCTAGGAGGAGTTAGTTACAGAGTAAAACATACTTCCTGTTGCCAGCAGGTGGCGCTATGATTTATATCTGAATATGGTCACTTAGATCTCTTCAGGTCAGAGTCTACCAAATATGAAGTTTGGTGCAGATTGGACATTGCATGTTTAAGTTAGTGTAAACAAGTCATTTCCTGTAGCAGGTGGCGCCTGATTATAATGGAATATTCTGATATTTAGATGTCTTCAGGCCTGGACTTTATCAACTGAAGTCTGGGGCAGATCGGTTATTGCATGATTGAGTTACAACAACTTTATTCCCATGGCGAGAGATCGAATGTGATGCCGCCAAGGACACGCCTTTACAAAAACTCTAGATCTTCGCAATTTAACATCACAAAGACTTTAGTTAGACTGACCTAAATATTATTTTGATGTCATTAAATCACTGATAGATGAACATCAAAATGTGTCGACACCATGAAAACTATATCACTCTCCACCAGCGCCTGATGCAGTTTGTTGTCATTCTGAATTGTCATTAAATCTCTAGGATTTGATATTAAATAGAATTGGTAAAATTCAAAATAACCGACTTCCTGTTTGGTTTCTGATTTCGCATGACACTTTTTGTAGGTATTGTTATGTTACAGTGTAGCAGACATGTACGGAAAGCTCGAGACTCCGCTGAATATTTATAGGTGGCGCTGTCAGCCATTTTGCCACACCTACTCCTGAAACCCATATCAGACGTAATTTTCACCAGTTCTGATGCAGTAAAGTTTCCTGACTTTCGAGCATGTTTAGGCCCTCAAAATGCATTAAGTTTGGAGAAGAAGAATAATAATAATAATTAAAGCTGCAAGCAGCGATGAAGGACTTCCTGTGCTCACCGCCGACCGGTGGCTTCAGAAAGACAGGAACGGTGATCAATATGCATTTAAAAAGGTAAATATAGAGGAATGTGTCATAGTCATTTATAGTCAAACCTTCTGCCAGCTGGTGGCGCTTATGTCCATAACTGAACATTAACATGTAGATGTCTTCAGTCAGCACTTTTATCAAACATATGAAGTTTGGTGCAGATTGAACATGGTATGTTTGAGTTAGTGTAAAGTCTGGCATATCCTGTTGTCAACAGGTGGCGCAGATTACATCTGAATATTGGCCTTTAGATGTCTTCAGGCCAGGACTACCAAATATGTGAAGTTTGGTGCAGATTGGACATTGCATGTTTAAGTTAGTGTAAAAGAAGTAATTTCCTGTTGCCAGCAGGTGGCGCTAATTATTATATGAATATGGTCATTTAGATGTGTTCAGGTCAGGATTCTTATCGAACGCGGTGAAGTTTGGGGCAGATCGGACATTGTATGGCTGAGTTACAACAACTTTTATTCCCATGGCGAGACATCAAATTTGTGATGCCGCCATGGACACGCCTTAGCGAAAACTCTAGATCTTCGCAATTTAACATCACAAAGGCCTTTAGATTAAGACTGACCTAAATATTATGTTGATGTCATTAAATCTCTAGGAGGAGTTAGTTACAGAGTAAAACATGTCACTTCCTGTTGCCAGCAGGTGGCGCTATGACTATAACTGAATATGGTCACTTAGATCTCTTCATATCAGGATTCTTATCAAACATGTGAAGTTTGGTGTAGATCGGACATAGCATGCCTGAGATATAACAACTTCCTGTTTCATGGCGAAACATCAAAATTTGACAGGACGCCACGGACACGCCTCCGATGAAAACTCTAGATCTTCGCAATTTAACGTCACAAAAGGGCTTTAGATTACAATGACCAATTTTGGTGTTCATCTGAATAAATCTCTGGGAGGAGTTCGTTAAAGTATGACACCTGAAAATGGCAAAATGACACAAAATATGACGAAAATTCAAAATAGCCGACTTCCTGTTGGGTTTCTGATTGCACCTGAGACTTTTTGTAGGTATTGTTAAGTTACATGAGTGTACCGATTTTCACATGTACGTGAAACGAGCGACGCACCGCTGAATATTTATAGGTGGCGCTGTCGAGCCATTTTGCCACACCTACTCCTGAAACCCATATCAGACGAAATTTTCACCAGTTCTGATGTGTGCAAAGTTTCCTGACTTTTCGAGCATGTTTAGGCCCTCTAAAATGCGATTAAGTTTGGAGAAGAAGAAGAAGAATAATAATAATAATAAACAGCAATTCAATAGTCCTCAGAATCGGTGCTCGGTATAATTAAAGCTGCAAGCAGCGATGGAAGGGACCTCGCGCTCACCGCCGACCGGTGGCTTCAGAAAGACAGGGAACAGTGAGCAATATGCATTTAAAAAGGTAAATATAGAGGAACGTGTCATAGTCATTTATATGTCTTCAAACCTTGCCAGCTGGTGGCGCTATGTCCATAACTGAACATTAACATGTAGATGTCTTCAGTCAACTTTTATCAAACATATGAAGTTTGGCAGATTGAACATAGTATTTGAGTTAGTGTAAAGCCTGACACATCCTGTTGTCAACAGGTGGCGCTATGATTACATCTGAATATTGGCCTTTAGATGTCTTCAGGCCAGGAATCTTACCAAATATGTGTTTGCAGAATTGGCTATTGGTGTAAAAAGTTTTGTAGCCACCAGGTGGCGCTATATCTTTAACTGAACATTGGCATTTAGATATCTTCAGACCAATATTTTACAAAAGTGAAGTTTGGTGCAGATTGACATTGCATGTTAAGATAGTGTAAAAGAAGACATTTCCTGTTGCCAGCAGGTGGCGCCTAATTATAATGAAATATGTATTTAGATGTGTTCAGGCCTGGATTCTTATCGATTTACGGTGAAGTCTGGGGCAGATCGGACATTGTATGGCTGAGTTACAACAACTTTTATTCCCATGGCGAGACATCGAAATTTGTGATGCCGCCATGGACACGCCTTTAACGAAAATTCTAGATCTAATTTAACATCACAAAGGCCTTTAGGTTAGACTGACCTAAATATTATGTTTATGTCATTAAATCTCTAGGAGGAGTTAGTTACAGAGTAAAACATGTCACTTCCTGTTGCCAGCAGGTGGCGCTATGACTATAACTGAATATGGTCACTTAGATCTCTTCAGGTCAGGAGTTCTTATCAAACATGTGAAGTTTGGTGTAGATCGGACATAGCATGCCTGAGATATAACAACTTCCTGTTTCATTTAAACATCAAAATTTGACAGGACGCCACGGACACGCCCGATGAAAACTCTAGATCTTCGCAATTTAACGTCCACAAAGGGCTTTAGATTACAATGACCAATTTTGGTGTTCATCTGAATAAATCTCTGGGAGGAGTTCGTTAAAGTATGACACCTGAAAATGGCAAAATGACACAAAATATGACGAGAAAATTCAAAATAGCCGACTTCCTGTTGGGTTTCTGATTTCGTACCTAGAGACTTTTTGTAGGTATTGTTAAGTTACATGAGTGTACCGATTTTCAGACATGTACGTGAAACGAGCTCGAGGCGCACTCCGCTGAATATTTATAGGTGGCGCTGTCGAGCCATTTTGCCACACCTACTCTGAAACCCATATCAGACGAATTTTCACCAGTTCTGACGCGTGTGCAAAGTTTCCTGACTTTTCGAGCATGTTTAGGCCCTCTAAAATGCGATTAAGTTTGGAGAAGAAGAAGAAGAAGAAGAATAATAAGAATAATAAACAGAGCAGATTCAATAGGGTCCTCACACCATCGGTGCTCGGTCCCTAATAATAAACAAAGCAGATTCAATAGGGTCCTCTGCACCATCGGTGCTCGGTCCCTAATAATAAACGGAGCAGATTCAATAGGGTCCTCGCACCATCGGTGCTCGGTCCCTAATTAAAGCTGCAAGCAGCGATGGAAGGGACCTCGCACCCGGCAACGCCAACCGGTGGCTTCAGAAAGACAGGGAACGGTGAGCAATATGCATTTAAAAAGGTAAATATAGAGGAACGTGTCATAGTCATTTATATGTGTCAAACCTGCTGCCAGCTGGTGGCGCTATGTCCATAACTGAACATTAACATGAAGATGTCTTCAGTCTAGCACTTTTATCAAACATATGAAGTTTGGTGCAGATTGAACATAGTATGTTTGAGTTAGTGTAAAGCCTGACACATCCTGTTGTCAACAGGTGGCGCTATGATTACATCTGAATATTGGCCTTTAGATGTCTTCAGGCCTGGAATCTTACCAAATATGTGAAGTTTGGTGCAGATTGGACAATGCATGTTTAAGTTGGTGTAAAACAAGTAATTTCCTGTAGCCACCAGGTGGCGCTATGTCTATAACTAAACATTGGCATGTAGATGTCTTCAGACCAATACTTTTATCAAACATATGAAGTTTGGTGCAGATTGAACATGGTATGTTTGAGTTAGTGTAAAGCATGATATATCCTGTTGTCAGCAGGTGGCGCTATGATTAGATCTGAATTTTGGCCTTTAGATATCTTCAGGTCAGGGCTCTTACCAAAAACGTGAATTTTGGTGCAGATTGGACATTGAATGCTTAAGTTAGTTTAAAAAAAGTAATTTGCTGTTGCCAGCAGGTGGCGCTATATCTTTAACTGAACATTGGCATTTAGATATCTTCAGACCAATATTTTTTATCAAAAGTGTGAAGTTTGGTGCAGATTGGACATTGCATGTTTAAGCTAGTGTAAAACAAGTAATTTCCTGTTGCCAGCAGGTGGCGCTCTAATTATAATGAAATATTCGTATTTAGATGTGTTCAGGCCTGGATTCTTATCGAACGTGTGAAGTCTGGGGCAGATCGGTTATTGCATGGCTGAGTTACAACAACTTTTATTCCCATGGCGAGACATCGAAATTTGTGATGCCGCCATGGACACGCCCTTTAACGAAAACTCTAGATCTTCGCAATTTAACATCACAAAGGCCTTTAGGTTAGACTCACCTAAATATTATGTTTATGACATTAAATCTCTAGGAGGAGTTAGTTACAGAGTAAAACATGTCACTTCCTGTTGACAGCAGGTGGCGCTATGACTATAACTGAATATGGTCACTTAGATATCTTCAGGTCAGGAGTCTTGTCAAATAGGTGAAGTTTGGTGCAGATCGGACATAGCATGCCTGAGATATAACAACTTCCTGTTTCATGGCGAAACATCAAAATTTGACAGGACGCCACGGACACGCCCTCTGATGAAAACTCTAGATCTTCGCAATTTAACGTCACAAAGGGCTTTAGATTACACTGACCAATTTTGGTGTTCATCTGAATAAATCTCTGGGAGGAGTTCGTTACAGTATGACACCTGAAAGTGGCAAAAATGACACAAAATATGACGAGAAAATTCAAAATAGCCGACTTCCTGTTGGGTTTCTGATTTCGTATCTAGAGACTTTTTTGTAGGTATTGTTAAGTTACATAAGTGTACCGATTTTTGTACATGTACGTGAAACGTAGCTCGAGGCGCACTCCGCTGAATATTTATAGGTGGCGCTGTCGAGCCATTTTGCCACACCTACTTCTGAAACCCATATCAGACGTAAATTTTCACTAGTTCTGACGCATGTGCAAAGCTTCCTGACTTTTCGAGTATGTTTACGCCCTCTAAAATGCGATTAAGTTTGGAGAAGAAGAAGAAGAAGAAGAAGAAGAAGAAGAAGAAGCGGAGCAGATTCAATAGGGTCCTTGCACCATCGGTGCTCGGTCCCTAATAATAATAAACAACACAGATACAATAGGGTCCTCGCACCATCGGTGCTCGGTCCCTAATAATCATAATAAATATAGCTGCAAGCAGCGATGGCGGGCCCAAGCCGAGTGCAAACGCCACTGCGGTGGCATCAGGAAAACTGTGGCCAACGGGCACATGCATTACAGTAACCCTCTAGCAATTTAGATTTAAGGGATACAGCAATGAAAGGGTTATTCCGAGCCATCAGGACACACACACAACAAAATATAAAACTTTGGTAATCCTTTTAATAAGGTTTCAGGTATTAGCATTAACTGTATTAATTAACATGAACAATAATTATACAGCATTTATTAATGTTAGTCTCTATCTATCCTCTCTCTCTCACACACACACACACAAAATAACAATATAGAAAACTTTTCAATAAGGTTTTTAGCTTTTAACATTATACTTTCAATAAGGTTTTAGTTATTAGCATTAACTATATTAATTAACATGAACAATAATTATACAACATTTATTAATATTAGTCACTCTCTTCCCTCTCTCTCTCACACACACACACACACACACACAGAGAACAATATATTCAACTTTTGTAACAAACCGTTTTCAATAAGGTTTTAGCTTTTAACATTATATAAGTTAAAATGAACAATAGTTTTCATAGCATTTATTAATCTTAGTTAATATTATGTTCAAAATTGACTAGTACATTATAAATAAAAATGTGTTAATGTACATTTGTTACTGTACCATGACCTAAAATAAAAAATATTTACACAAATACAGTAAAAATATGCTGTTAGTACTTAGTCTGTTAGTTTTGAATTAACTAATGTTTAAAACAATATTATTGAACTATAGTTACAGCAGCGGTTCTCAATTCCAGCAAATTCAGCAATTCTAGCAAAATCGCTAGCACGTCGTCCTGGGGCTATTGTGTTTACCAGTCGGGCTACCAATATGTATCACTGTCCTGCCCGATGGGCTACCTTAAATGCAGGGCTCCCGCAGGTCCTTATAAACTCCTCAAATATAGTTGTATCAAATTTAAGGCCGTAAAATGCTGTAAATACGTTAAATGGTTTAAGAAAAGTCTTCATTTATAATTTCAAGAGGTCTTTCAGTTTCAATCGTGAAAGGGCTGATTAAACTTCAAAAGGTAATGATGTCACTGAATAAATATGAGCGCTGCACGTTTTAAAGTCAAAACGCAGCGCGGATGTTTATGTATCTCTGAAGGGAACCGACTGTCCTCAGAAATGTGTCGTTGGCATTTTAATTTCATCTTGCCTATAATGCCTGATAAAACAGCGCTTATGAGCGAGGACGGTGCTGCTTTTGTGTACAGCTGTTACCGGGGAATACGCTATATTAAGCCGCTCCTGAAGCACCACCGTACAGAGAATCAATATGAATGAAAAAAGTGAATGTGCTTACTAAAAATCTAAACAATTAAGACCATAATATTTATACATTTTAAATTAATATAATTTATGTTGAACTTATCCCTTTTCATATAAATGGTTTAAAGGCTGAAATGCCATTTTAAGATTTTTGTTTTTGTGAAAACCTGTATCTGAACTGTAAATCATGTCATTTATGGCTTAATATGAGACCATAGACATTGTCCAACCCCCCACTCATACGGTGTTGATGTGACTTGTGTTTATCTCTTAAAAAGGGTCATAAATTGCCTTAAATTGATTAAAACAATTCAGCACATACCCTGTAAATAATGAAATAAACTCCCTTGATATTTGTGTATTGAAAAAGTTTTTGATTGACATTTAGACACCTATCTGATTATATATGTATATATTTTAAAACCTGTATCTGAACTGTAAATCATGTCACTTATGGCTTAATATGAGACCATAGACATTGTCCAACCCCCCACTCATACGGTGCTGATGTGACTTGTCATCTGGTGTTCATCCTTAGTATTACAGTCTTCTCCTTTTACCTATTATCAGTGATAGCTTAAATTTAAATAACTGTACTATGATTTATCAGGTAAGAATTAGTAAATAGTGTTTATTTCAGTGTTTATGTGTGTGGGCCGAATGTGTGTGAGTGTGTGTGTGTCCTGAGGCTGGCTGATCTCTCTCTCTCTCTCTCTCTCTCTCTCTCTCTCTCTCTCTCTCTCTCTGTCAAACTTAAAAGACAGCCCGATCCCCCCCACCCACTCACTTCACACCACACACACATACACATACACAGAGCCGGCCCTGCTCACACACACAGTCATAGAAGAGAGAAGAGTGTGATCAAATGCCTGATAGTTTTTTAATTTTCTCTCATCCATAGAGTTTTGTAAAGTCATGAAACTAACCATACTTCCTCAGAATGACTTTTTTCCTGCATGTAAATAGTTGTGAAGTTTTTGGAGAATTTTTTTTTTTAAAGATATAAGACATTTCTGCTCTCTGTTTTTTCTCTCACTTTAATAAACCACTATTTAAACACCGTTCAAGCTATCCGCAAGCCGTTCGCAATTTAGCATCTTCAGTGTCTTGGCATCATGTTGACAAAGTTTGGTGTGAACTACTTGTTTCTTCTTGGAGGAGTATGAATTAGTTTGCAGCTTGATTATTCCAGAAATTGACATTAAAATAAAAATAGCCGGCTTCCTGTTGGTCGTAGCTAATGAGTCTAAATTAGAAAGTTGTCCGGCTTGATGAGAACAATATATGTACTGAGTTTGGTGACTGTAGCTAAAATTAACCCCCATGTTTTGACAAAAGGTGGCGCTATAGAGTGCCTCCTCCACGCCCGTTAATGAGCTTTTGCCAGTGTCTATCTATAATTAATACTGAGGTGTGTGTTGAGTTTTATGAAATTCTAAACAACTTAAGTGCCTCAAAACCACCAGAAGAAATATTGAGGTTTGACACGTTGCCATGGCAACAGTATTTTAGATCTCAATATTCCCTTCACAGTTTCACATCGGCCGTGTGTTTACAGTATTCTGATGAAGTTTGAAGCAAATTGGGTAAAAGTAAGATGCTGAATTCAAAGCATTTTGAAAATGACACACTTCCTGCTGCCAGTTGGTGGCGCTATAACTTTGCCTCATAATTGTCACATCGATGCGATCGGCTTCATACACCGAACAAACCACTGAAGTGTGATCAAAATCAGACAATGTATGTGGACTTTATTAGACACTTCCTGTATCTCAATTCTCGCCATAACTTCATCGCCTCGCCACGGGCAAACCGTTCGAGATATCAAAAATCCCTCCGCAATTTAGCATCCCCAATGTCTTGAGATCACGTTAACCGAGTTTGGTGCTCGTGTGTTGAAAATCCTGGGAGGAGTATTTCAAATTCCAGAGCATGTGCTTTTTAAACAGCCCTGAATAGCCGACTTCCTGTTGGGCGGAGCCCATGACATGTGAAACAAAAGTTGTTCGGCTCGATAAGATCTATATGTGTACCGAGTTTCATATGAATACGTGCAAGAATGTGTGAGCTATTCATCAAGTTTTCTGATGGTGTTCCAGGGGGCGCCGTAGAGCCTCTGTGCCACGCCCGGGTCCCAGCCTCTGCGGTGTCCTAATGGCCGTGGGTTCCAATGTGTGTGCAAATTTTCAAGAGTTTTTGACCATGTTAAGCCCCCCAAAAATGCCTGGATAGTCGATAAAAAAAATAAAAAAAAATCCTAAGGAAAACAATAGAATAGCCGACTTCCTGTTGGGCGGAGCCCATGACATGCGGTGCAAAAGTTGTTCGGCTCGATGAGATCTATATGTGTACCGATTTTCATATTAATACGTGCAAGTATGTGTGAGCTACACATCAAGTTTTCTGATGGTTTTCCAGGGGGCGCCGTAGAGCCTCTGTGCCACGCCCGGGTCCCAGCCTCTGCGGCGTCCTAATGGCCGTGGGTTCCAATGTGTGTGCAAATTTTCAAGAGTTTTTGACCATGTTAAGCCCCCCAAAAATGCCCGGATAGTCAAAAAAAAAAAAAGAATCCGAACGAAAACAATAGGGCCCTGCGCCTTTCTGGCTTGGGCCCTAATAATAAACGGAGCAGATTCAATAGGGTCCTCTGCACCATCGGTGCTCAGTCCCTAATAGATTCTAGGGTCCTCTGCACCATCGGTGCTCGGTCCCTAATAAACAACACAGATACAATAGGGTCCTCGCACCATCGGTGCTCGGTCCCTAATAATAAACGGAGCAGATTCAATAGGGTCCTCGCACCATCGGTGCTCGGTCCCTAATAATAAACAACACAGATACAATAGGGTCCTCGCACCATCGGTGCTCGGTCCCTAATTAAAGCTGCAAGCGATGGAAGGGACCTCGCACCCAGCACCGCCAACCGGTGGCTTCAGAAAGACAGGGAACGGTGAGCAATATGCATTTAAAAAAGTTAAATATAGAGGAACGTGTCATAGTCATTTATATGTGTCAAACCTGCTGCCAGCTGGTGGCGCTATGTCCATAACTGAACATTAGGGTCTCTAATTTCAAATATAGTACTCTCTGCCTGTTACGTCCTTAGCTTCCATGCCAACAGCTTCTAAGCCTTTTTTATAGTATCGTTGTCTAGCAAATGTAGCTTTTTTCTCTAAATCCTCCTCATACAATTTGTTTATTTCCTTCTTAACATTATTTAACTGATTTAGAATATGAGGTTTCTTTTTCTCTATATGTTCCCTCTCTAAGATCTTCAGATTTTCCTGCAAATCAACCAGCTTTTTACGGTTTTCCTTTTTTTTTATGCGATGTAAGAGCTATGAGTTTACCCCTTATCACTGACTTTGACGCATCCCACAAAACACTTGGCGATACTTCCCCATTATTATTGTTGTCAATATAATCCCTTAGTTCTTTTTGAATATATTCTTTGCATGCACTATCATTCAGAATGCTTGTATTAAGCTGCCACAATGAATCCTTTTTATTATCTAAATGCATAGTCAAGTAGACAGGTGAATGATCAAAGATTTCTCTGGCTCCTATTTGGCCATCTGTAAGTCTATGTCTATCTGAATTATGAACAAAACAATTGTCAATTCTTGAGTATGCAACTTGGCTCGCAGAGTAAAATGGAAATTGTTTGTCTGTTGGATGGAGAACCCTCCATACATCAACTAAACCCAGCTCCACCAACAGTTTTTTAGTTACCCTTGCTCTAGGAGTTAACCTCAAGCGTAGGCTGCATTTTGGTATTCCAGTCTCCTCCGCATATTAGAACTCCAGATGCTTCAGAAGCAATTAATTGGATAATTTCCCTAATACATTAGTTAATGTGTATATACCCCCTGATCAGGATAATTAAAGTAACTTTATGTTGATCTAAGAATCCCTTCATTAAAACATAGTGACTCTTTATCAGAAAACTCAGACGGAAGTTCACACTATTTGAAATTTGTATTGCTATCCCTCTTCTATTCCCTTTCCTATAAGATGAATAAAATACATTCATAAACCCCATTTGTTTAAGTTTTTCGTGTTCTACACTATTAAGATGGATCTCCTGCCAAAATATGACATGCAACTTTTCCCTTTTCATCTTTGCAATAGTCTTGCTTCTCTTTATTGGATTGTGTAGACCATTTACATTAAGGGTAATCACCCTGTACTCCTGAAATTGCATTTAAGCTTGTAGTAGAACACCAAGCATAAATTACATGCCATTGGTGACCAAAAAAAAAAATGTGACCAAAAAATTTTGTTTGACCTTTGTTTACTCTGTTGCAGTAGTCCCTCTAAATACTGGAGTATTGTTGTCATTGTTCTACTAACATTTCCTCCATTGTAGGCACTGGACACGCCTAAATCCTGTCGCTCATTTTACCGGAAATTGCTGGCTCTCCATTAAAATGAAGGGGATTACCTTGATACTAATAAACATAACCCTGATGCATTTGATTCATTGTTTCAGCATGTTCTTTGCACAATTAAATATAACTAAAATTGCCAGCAAATAAAATATTCTCAGCAGATGGCATGTTTTATGGGACAAAATTGAAAGGGCCCTAGGTGCAACATATTGGGACCCACATGCGTGTTCACAGGTTGAATTCAACAGTAGTTGAAAGTTTACTGGGAAAAGTCTATATTATAGTACACATAAAAAGAATATGCACATTTGAATTTATACAGTACATTTATTTATGTAGCAGTGTTACATGTAAACAGAACAAGAAACTAATTGTTCAGAGAGCTTGAACATATTACATAGTTGTATAGCTTTCAGAGAAAAAGTTTACATCCTAAGAATAGAGTCAAATAACAAAAACAATCAATAAAAATATCAAATAGATCAGCAGTAACAGTAAGAAGTTGTTAATGCCTTTAAAACCTTAACAATATCCATCCCTACACAGTGCACCATTTTCCATGCTTTAAAAACCCGTAGAAATATCCTGACAAAACAGGACAGATGTAAGTCTTTTAATTTGTGCAAATTTCAAAAGCAGCTATTTAGTGTGAATTCTCATGTGATGATCAAATCCTCATTTACAGGTGAAACAACATCAGATAGAGCATGCTGCACAACTTCTTGTCCAGGCCCTTGTCTTTTCTAGGCTGGACTACTGCAATGCTGGCTGGACTTCCATCATGCACAATCAAACCTCTACAAATGATTCATAATGCAGTGGCACAAATAGTCTTCAACGAGTCCAAAAGAGCCCATATTACACCTCTCTTCATCTCCTGGCACTGGCTACCAGTCGCGGCTCACATCAAGATCAAGACATTGATGCTTGCATAAAGAACAGCCACAGGCTCAGCACCTGCCTACTTCCACTCACTATTACTAATCTACATCCCCTTCAGAAGTCTGAGATCTACGAGTGAGCAAGGCCTCGTGGTACCGTCACAGAGAGACTCAAAATCACTTTCCAGAACATTTTCGTTTACTGTTCCTGTCTGGTGGAATGATCTTCCCAGCCCTATCCGGAACGCTGATTCCCTATCAATTTTCAAGTGACGGCTAAAAACTCATCTCATTCGTCACTATTTAAAAAAAAAATTACTTTCTCTTTTGTTTAATCTTTCCCTGTCTATCTTGTACTAGTTTACAAAATTATAAATGCAACACTTTTGTTTTTGCCCCCATTTTTCATGAGCTGAACTCAAAGATCAAAGACTTTTTCTATGAACACAAAAGGCCTATTTCTCTCAAATATTGTTCACAAATCTGTCTAAATCAGTGTTAGTGAGCACTTGTTTGCCGAGATAATCCATCCACCTCACAGGTGTGGCATATCAAGATACTGATACTAGACAGCATGATTATTGCACAGGTGTGCCTTAGTTTGGTCACAACAAAAGGCCACTCTAAAATGTGCAGTTTACTGTATTGGGGGGGTCCGGGGGTTGAAAACCAGTCAGTATATGGTGTGACCACCATTTGCCTCACGCAGTGCAACACATCTCCTTCACATAGAGTTGATCAGGTTGTTGATTGTGGCCTGTGGAATGTTGGTCCACTCCTCTTCAATGGCTGTGCGAAGTTGCTGGATATTGGCAGGAACTGGAACACGCTGTCATATACGCCGATCCAGAGCACCCCAAACATGCTCAATGGGTGACATTTCCAGTGAGTATGCTGGCCATGCAAGAACTGGGATGTTTTCAGCTTCCAGGAATTGTGTACAGATCCTTGCAACACAGGGCTGTGCATTATCATGCTGCAACATGAGTAGATGGTTGTGGATGAATGGCACAACAATGGGCCTCAGGATCTCGTCACGGTATCTCTGTGCATTCAAAATGCCATCAATGAAATGCACCTGTGATCGTTGTCCATAACATGCGCCTGCCCATACCAGAACCTAGGGGTAAAACGATTCATCGATACATCGATACAATGTATGACGATACGAGGCATCGATACCACGCGTAAAATATCGATATCTGTAGTATAAAAAGGCACCTTTATTTTGGCACTGTCCACATTTTCATATAATGTCCATCTATGCATTACAGCCAACGCATGCATTCTCGTTTAAACTCATGTATCAGGACTCGATATAAGGACTATAGGCACAAGGCGAGCATATAAGACGCTCAGGATTATTGGCAGAACAGTCGCGCGCTGTGTGAGAAGTTTTCCGCGCACACATCTGAAGGGCGCTCATGCACATCTGAAGCGCACGCACAGACAGCCGCATCAACTCTGCGCGAATACTAAATTGAGCTCTCCTCCGCTTTTTTGAGCATGGATGAATAAATTCAGACAAAACTACATCAAAATACATGTTTGGCTAATTTCCTAGCAAACAGTAGGTTAAGAAAAGCATATGTCTTAATGTAAACAGTGGAGAGAAAAAAGGCATTTGTATGCATAGACGACTGGTCTTCAACGAGCCCAAAAGAGCATGTTACACCTCTCTTTGTATCCTTGCACTGGCTACCAGTTGCAGCTCGCATCCAGCTCAAGACACTGATGATTGCATATAGAACAACCACAGGCTCAGCACACACCTACTTCCACTCACTATTACGAATCTACATCCCTTCCAGAAGTCTGAGATCTGCTAGTGAGCGACACCTCGTGGTACCATCACAGAGAGGCTCAAAATCACTCTCCAGAACATTCTCGTTCACCATTCCTGGCTGGTGGAATGATCTTCCCCCCCATCCGGAATGCTGGATCCCTGTCAATCTTCAAGCAACAACTGAAAACTCATCTCTTTCAACACTACTTGACTTCATCATAAAAAATAAAAAAAATCCTTCCCTTTTTCTATATCTTCTTTCTCTTTACCTTTCTCTCCTTCCCTTGCTAGCTTGTATTTATTTGAACAATGCCTAAGACTTGGTGTTATTGGCACTTTCTCTGTCTGTTTGCCTCTTCAAGATTAATCGCTTTATGTATTCCCCAATTGTAAGTCGCTTTGGATAAAAGCGTCTGCAAAATGACTAAATGTAAATGTATCAGTATATTAAATCCGTGCTTTTGTTCTTAAAGTGAAAGAAAACTAATAATAAATCTAATGCTGTCAGAGAAAAATACAAGTGCTCACTGGTCCTGACTAAATAACCTTTGTAACATCAAAAAGTATTAATTTACAGGCTATTTAATTTATACAGTGAAGACTATGCAGTTATTTACATTTGATTATTACATTTCTGTAGCGTACCTGAAAATGTATTTTAGACTGAGCTGAAAAACCTGAAAAACACTGTTTATTGGACTTGTGTCTTCTATTGTATTTATTTTCTGCTATTGCTTGTAATTTGGTTATCTGTAGAAAAGATTTTTAGCACTGAGCCCATAGTAGCATTTTTAGATTTATGTTCATGTTATATATTTTGGTTGCATTTGTGAGTTCATAAAAATGTAGATGATTGTTTAAAATAGGTATATAATATGATAATATCGATATATTGATCGATATACTCCTGAATCGAATCGTATCATATATTTTTGAGGTATCGGCAAATATCGTATCGCTGGGTATGAGAATCAATATCGTATCGAATCATGATGTTTCATCTGATTTACACCCCTACCAGAACCCCACCGCCACCATGGGCCACTCGATCCACAATGTTGACATCAGCAAACCGCTCACTCACACGACGTGTGGGTGATGTTCAGTGAAAACATGAAGAGAACACTTCTCCATTACGAAATTCTTTGGTTATGCAAACCGATTGTTGCAGTAGCTGTCCGGATGGACCTTTTTTAGGTGAAGATACTGGATGTGGAGGTCCTGGACTGGCGCGGTTACACGTGGTCTGCAGTTGTGAGGCCATCTGGATGTACTGCCAAATTCTCTGAAACCCATTTGGCTTATGGTAGATAAATTAATATTAAATTCAAGGGGAACAGCTCTGGTTGACATTCCGGCAGTCAGAATGCCAATTGCACGCTCCCTCAAAACTCGCTACATCCGTGGCATTGTGCTGTGTGATAAAACTGCACATTTTAGAGTGGCCTTTTATTGTGGCCAGCCTAAGGCACACCTGTGCAATAATCATGCTGTCTAATCAGCATCTTGATATGCCACACCTGTGAAGTGGATGGATTATCTCGGCAAAGGAGAAGTGCTCACTAATACAGATTTAGACAGATTTGTGAACAATATTTGAGAGAAATAGGCCTTTTGTGCACATAGAAAAAGTCTTAGATCTTTGAGTTCAGCTCATGAAAAATGGGGGCAAAAACAAAAGTGTTGCGATTATAATTTTGTTCAGTGTATTTTAACAATGACATTTTGTTTTACGAGCACTTTCTGTGTCTGGTTTACCTCTTTGAGATGAACTGCTTGATGTATTCCCCAATTGTAAGTCACTTTGGATAAAAGCGTCTGCTAAATTAATAAATGTGAATGTAACTCAATCACACTGAAAGCAGCTAAAAGGCTTTATCCTAGGTTGAATTAACATGTGATTCTTAAGGTTTTCATTACACATGAAAGAGTTTCCTCACTGAAAACAGCTATAAGGCTTTTCCCCCACTATGAGATCTCATGTGATTCATAAGGCTTTTTTTCTGTTTGAAACTCTTTCCACACTGAGAGCAGCTGAAAGGCTTTTTCCCAGTATGAATTAGCATGTGCCTCTTAAGGTTTTTGTTACACGTGAAAGTGTTTCCACACAGAGAGCAGCTGAAAGGCTTTTGTGAAGAGTGAACATGCAAATGATCCTTAAGATGACTTTGCCTGGTAAAACTCTTTCCACACTGAGAGCAGGTAAAAGGCTTTATTCCAGCATGAATTAACATGTGATTCTTAAGGTTTTTGTTACACTTGAAAGTGTTTCCACACAGAGAGCAGCTGAAAGGCTTTTCTGAAGAGTGAATACGCAAATGATCCTTAAGTTGACTTTGCCTGGTAAAACTCTTTCCACACTGAGAACAGGTAAAAGGCTTTATTCCAGCATGAATTAACATGTGATCCTTAAAGCTTTTGTTACACGTGAAAGTGTTTTCACACAGAGAGCAGCTGAAAGGCTTTTCTGAAGAGTGAATATGCAAATGATCCTTAAGATGACTTTTCCTGGTAAAACTCTTTCCACACTGAGAGCAAGTAAATGGCTTTATTCCAGCATGAATTAACATGTGACCCTTAAGGTTTGTTTTACGAGTGAAAGTGTTTCCACACTGAGAGCAGGTAAAAGGCTTTTCTGAAGAGTGAATATGCAAATGATCCTTAAGATGACTTTTCCTGGTAAAACTCTTTCCACACTGAGAGCAGGTAAAAGGCTTTATCCCAGTATGAATTAACATGTGATTATCAAGGCTTTTGTTACTTGTGAAAGTGTTTCCACACTGAGAGCAGCTGAAAGGCTTTTGGACATCTGTTATTTGAATGCTGCAACTCGCTGATATTTCTCCATTGACATCATGATCTTTCTGATGCTGATGTTTCTCATCTACCTCATTCAGATCTTGTCTTTCTTCTTTCACTTTCATCAGGCCTAAAAGGAATAAATAAGAATCAATTGGGACATTTGGAAAAAGAAAAACATTTGTGTACTAGGGCTGCAACAATTGATTATTTTCATGATTGATTAATCTAATTAATCAACAAATCATCGATTATTTCACTGATTAATAAGTAGACATTGACTGATTATTTAGCCTCTGCAATTAGTTAAAACAGGCATCCCTTACCTTTTTTACACCACGAACTGGATTCACTTTGAAAATATTCTTAGGGACCGGCTCTCTCACGTCTCATTTATATAATATATGCAATAATATTGTTTGATCAGTGTGGTGGTATATATATATATATATATATATATATATATATATAAATATAAATAAATGGAGATTGAAGAGAAGAATGAACAGTGTTCACGTGCTGTGTAAAATACTTTTCCGAGCGTGTTCGAAAAACTACTTCTCTGATCAAGTTGTCTTTCGCTTACTTCTTGTGGTTTAAAATCGCTTAAATGTGTAAATTGGCAAATTTATCTGCGAATCACATGCATGCTGAACTATGGTGCCTCGTCTGTGCATATCACAGATCAACTGTGCTCTGTTTAACCCCTAATAGCCTATAGGCACGACAGATCAGAAAAATCATTCACATACTAATTTAACATTTCATTTACATGAAATCCAGCCCCGACGTCCCGGGCTATTGTATTTTCCAGTCAGGCTACCAAAATCTATCACCACTCTGCCCGACAGGCTATCTCCCCACGGGTTCTTAAAAACTCCTAAAGTGAGTTGTATCAAACTTAAGGCCATAAAAAGTTTTAAATATGTTAAATGGTATAAGAGATGTCTTAATTATATTTTCAAGAGGTCTTACAGTTGGGGACGGAAAGACAAGAGTCAACATACGGCTGGATTAAACTTCAAAAGGCAATGATGTCATTGAATAAATATGAGTGATGCACTTTTCAAGTCAAAACGCGGTGCGTATGTCTTTATTTGAAATTATCTGAAGGGAACTGACTGTTCTCATAAACGTGTCATTGGCATTTTAATTTAGTTTTATCTATAATTCCTGATTAAGCAGCTTTTATGAGCACAAAGCTGCTTTCTGTACAGTCGTTACCAGGAAAATGGCAATATTTCAGTGCTCCTAAACCGCCACCTTGTGGCAGAGAATGAATTTGCAATAAGCCTTTCTTGCCGTTTATGGTCAGATTAATGCAAACATAGAGTTGTAAATAAGAAAGAAGTCAATCTGCCTTCTAAAAATCTAAACAATTAAGACAGTAATATTCATACGTTTTAAATCAACAATTTATACCTTATTACCTTAATAAAATAACGAAACAAAATACAACCACTTTGCCATTTCATACAAAACTGAAGTATTCTAATTGCTAGTCTAGTATAAGCTGTTTTGGGAGAAGGGAAAATTTAAATACGGGCTCGGGTTGGTAACTCTGATAAGCTGTCGGACATGGGCCGGGCTAGGGCCTGAGCATCTCGGGCCAGGGCCAGGCTAGGGCCTATATTTTAGGCCCGTGCAGGGCTCTATTTAGCAACATAGCGCAGACTCTACATAACATGTTTAGCTGTTTAGTATTAAACCTGAATGCTATTTATCAGAGCTTTTACATGTCCACACTCCTGTTAAAGCACTGAGGTCGTCCAATCAGGTACTCCTGGATGTTCCGAGAGCCAAATTAAAAAATAAAGGTGACCGAGCTTTTTTAGTGGTGGCACCTAATTTGTGGAACAGTTTACCTGTACACATAAGAACTACTCAGAGTGTTGGAATTTTTAAGTCATTTCTTAAGACGCACCTGTATTCCCTGGCTTTTGTTTTGAGTTGAGTCGAGACATTGTGACGTTTTTACTGTATTCATTTTGTTTGTGTGGAAGCTTTTCCGGACATTGTGAATCACTTTGGTCAACCTTGGTTGTTTTTTAAATGTGCTATATAAATACATTTGAAAATTGAAATTCTTTCTTCTGCTGAACATAAATGCTATTTTGAAGAATGTGGAAATCCAAACAGTTGCTAGTCCACAGCAGGGGCATATTTTTAGTAATGTTTTCCTTCTATCAAAGTCAATGTGGACCAGCAATGTGGACTGTTTGGTTACCAACGTTTTTCCAAATATCGTTTGTGTTATCGTTATCGTAATCGTTATCGTCAGCACAAAAATAAATGAATACAGGTTTGGGACAACATGTGAGTGAGTAAATAATGACAGAAATTACATTTTAGGGTCAACTATCCCTTTAATTGTGTTAAATCCCGGCATGTTTAGCTCTGTCCCTTTAAGACCTGCACGCATCTAATATACAGGCACGCATATGTTGGTCTCGGCTGTTTACTTTATTTTTAGACATAACCAACTGAGTCTACACATAAACCTTGTGTGCTTTGACAGTATTAGCGCAAAAGATTACTTAGTTCAGTTATCAGGTACTGTTAGACAGGCTTTTCCACGCGCGCTCTTCAGGTGTACGGGCTCAGAAAAAGCGCACGTCAGACCAGCACTTGAATGAAACGTTTAACGGAAAGGCTTTAAAACACATGCAAATATGTACTTTTGTGATTGTGAATAAGTGCAGTGTCCTGTGAGAGTAACTCTACCGCTGTGTTAACACTGATGTGTATGTATGTCACGTTGTACATTTTATTGATATGGCGGCACCAGAACCGTAACTGAAAGAATGTTCGCTGTAGCGCAATATTTGTCCAAAAGCAGATCGTGGAGACATTTTTATCGTCCACGATCAAAAATTGTCATATTGCACACCCCTACTTCACAGGCATTACTGTCTTGTACTTTTACATCCATAATATTATAAATTGACAGTTTATTGCTGGTCTGACGTTTTAGAGTGCTGTATTTTTTTAAGATTACATTTTATTTTAAGGTAAGCTTAAAGGGTGCCCTACTATGAAAATCACACAGCTTCAGTGTGACATCAATACGTGTCATTTCATAGATATTGTTAATAATAGTTGTTCATATTAAAATAGGTATGAACTTAATACATGACCTAGACTATTTATTTCTCAAAATCCTGTCATTTTAATAAATATTACATGAAATTTATAAAAAAAAGTATTGCTGCTCCAATTAATCTCAGTGTGTTCTCTTTAAGCTCTTCCACATTGAATGTCTGTGTAAATACTTCATAAACAGACTTTAAGTATTAACTGATGGTTGTCACTAAGTTAATCGATTTTCTATGGAAATCAGTCGACTCAAATCCGCAAACTGGCTCTGATCTTTGGCAACTAGCATCAACTTCTCCAGACTAAATCTGTGGAAAATCAGGGCAAAAATAATTTAGTGTATTCCAGTCTTAAGAGACTTTAGATAAGTTAACCACCATTTAAAGATAGGTTTCATAATGAGGCTAGTTGCTATGTTCATCCCCATGAATTAACTGTTTTATTGGTTTGTTTTATTTGATTTTTGAATGTGTTATTTAGCTGAACGTGGACTAGTATAGATATTGATATGTGCTTAGATGACACTTCACTATGAATATATAACTGATCGACTTGAATGCCTTGTTGCTTGATTTGTGTTCTGTTTTTTTGTGATTGACTTTGTACCTTAAAAATATATGTTTACAATTATTCTTTAAAAAGAATTTTAAAATTAAAAATAATTTTTAATAAAACATGATGTGAGCTTAATGGGAACAGGGGTGTGCTTAAAGGGTACAAAAAATGTACCCATTAAACACAGCCAGAGTTATTTTTATTTAATGATGTATATCTTTATTGAAATGCTTTTGTCATTTAAAATAACATTTAATATTTTTGTGTGAGACTTTGGTGAGCTTAATAGGAACGTTTACCCTAGTGCATGAAAACTTTATGGTGCTTTATAAAGTTTTTGTGCATTTCGTGGGGCTCAACAATAACACAGAATAGTATACGAACAAAATCAGATTTGGATCGGTCCCGTCTTACCGATACCTGATCCGCAGAAAATGACCACATCGGAGCCGATACTGATCCTGAGTATTGGATCGATGCATCCCTAGTAATAATAAAATACTTTCTAGGGTTATGATAATCAAAACAGTCCTGAGCCAGATTAAGCTTTGATTTCTGCAGAACTGCAGAGCAAACATCCTCATCGCTGTAATCAGATGTGTTCTTAACTTATACAATACAAATTAAGCTCAGTTGAGCTTTATTTGTCACATACACAATTATACAGAGTATAATGAGCAGTGAAATGTGTTCTCTGCATTTAACCCATCCAAGTGGAGCAGTGGGCAGCCGACATTGCGGCGCCCAGGGAGCAGTTTTTGAGGGTTCGGTGCCTTGCTCACCTCAGTCGTGGACACTTCCTGCCGGAGCCGGAGCCGTGGACATTCAAAATGTCTTTTGAATTGTCTGCCTTTGCAAATTATGTTACATACATTTGCAAAAATCTCTCTCTCTCTCTCTCTCTCTCTGTGTGTGTTATGTCTACCCTTCACATTGTTATGCATTTATTTTCTGTGCATATTATTTGCCAAAATCTAAAAAAATGCCCTGGACACCTATGTCACACCTGTGTGTGTGTGTGTGTGTGTGTATGCTTGTTCCATGTTGCATTTGTGCTCTAGATCCAGGCCTTTATAAAAATGTAAAACATTTCAGATTTATACTGGGTGTACTACTTTTTTCGACAAATGAAAAAAACTTTTCTTTTTCACTTTTCCCATTCATTTTCAATGTGGGCTCAGATTTTCAATGTAAGCTCAGATTTTCTGTGCATGTTTAGATAGATTATTTAGCAAAACTCACACAGTCTCATGCCCCTGAGATGAAGGGAACACTTTAAAAAAATAAAGGAAAGTTCCATTGGGGTCAGATAGACCGCAAGGAGTGATTAAGGGTTAATTTGTGTTCAGAAGATGTCTTACGGGTTTGGAACGACATGAGGGTGATTGATTAATGACAGAATTTTCATTTTTGGGTTAACTATCCCTTTAAAATATGGCTTATACTACCGTGCAAACAAATTCAGTCTCATACACTCTCAACACAATTTTACAATTCCAAAAAGCGAAAAAAAATTCCATAAGAACTTTGAAACTTGGAATTGAAAGTTAAGGTCTTATTTATACATTGATTGGTGGATATACCACAAACAGGCATTAAAGATGAACGAAGAATTAACACCAACCTCCTTGTTCCTCGTGTTTTATTTTCCAGGGTTCTGGTTCCTCGTGTTTTATACTCCAGGGTTCTGGTTCCTCGTGTTTTATTCTCCAGGGTTCTGGTTCCTCGTGTTTTATACTCCAGGGTTCTGGTTCCTCGTGTTTTATTCTGCAGGGTTCTGGTTCCTCTTGTTTTAATCTCCAGGTTTCTGGTTCCTCGTGTTTTATTCTCCAGGTTTCTGCTTCCTCCTGTTTTATTCTCCAGGTTTCTGCTTCCTCCTGATTTATTCTCCAGGTTTCTGGTTCCTCTTGTTTTAATCTCCAGGTTTCTGGTTCCTCGTGTTTTATTCTCCAGGTTTCTGGTTCCTCCTGTTTTATTCTCCAGGTTTCAGGTTCATTCATTTTCTCCTCTTTAACAAACACCATCTTCACAGCAGCATATCTCAGTTCAGATGATATTCCTCCAGATATTCCTGCTTGCTTCAAAACTTAGTCACGACTCTGAGGGTGAGAGAATTACAAAGATTTACTGACCTGATTCAAAAACTATATTTTTATATTTACAGAAACTACATTTCTAACAGTTTGTATTAAGCCAGCATCACAACAAAACAACAGAGAGCACGTTGAAACTGAACTTCTTCCTCTGAGGTTTAATGTTGTTTGGCAAACAAACGCATGTGTTTTAGCGCCATCCGCTGGACTGGAGCGTGAAGCGGCAAGAGGAGGGAAAATAATACGGGAGAAATTACTTGTGCTTCCATGTGATGATCTGTTTTTTGTTCTCTTTGTTTTCTGTACAAATAGACAATCTGCACAAATTAACGAAAAATAATTAAAATTAATCTCACATGGTATTTGATCAGCATCAACAGTCTTCATGAGTGAGGATTAAAGGAGAGAAATTATCAAATTATAATGAAATAAATAGTAATAATATTAAAAATTATAATCAAACACAAAAAATTTGAACCAATTTAGCATGAAAAACAACATCCTTGGGTTATGTGTATGTCTAAATATCTGGGACTTAAAACATAACCGACTGTGTTTACAAGGATATTTTGATATAGGTTATTGTTGCGTTTTTGTCATTTCAAATTCAAAAAGATCAGTGGCGGATCTAGGATTTTTTAAAGGCAGGGGCCACAGTGGGGCCACAATTTACAGAGGGGGGCCGAGTATAATGCAATTTTTTTAGATAATTTTGTTACGTGGCACTGAAATGATGTCATACTTTTTTATTTCTCACCCATCATTGTTTTAATGAAAATAAATGCTTTTCTGATGTGATTTGAAATTATGAAAAGGAAGAAAATACTTCGCCAAAAGGCAGATTCGAACACGGGTCGATCGCGTCACTTTTACCATCTGCGCCATTAGAGCTGATGATTACTCTATCTTTTGTAGTGTTGACTATCACAGTTAGAGATATATAAGGTGCCATTGGAGTGTAATATTGCAATATACATGGTGAAGTAAAGTGCAACAGAATGCTAATAAATTGTAAATAAAATACTACACAGATATTACAGAATAAACTGTAATTCCATATAATTTTACCTCAGATGAAACATGGTTAAAATCATGGCTATGTGCTGTGTTACATTTTACAGTTTTTTTCCCCTTCTTATTTTCCACCTTAGCTTTCATACTTTTACATTTTATTAGAGTATTCTGTTGTTAAGTATGCGCATGCTTTAATGACGTGTTACCCTGTACACTTTGCATTACATTTATTTACAACAATTAATGTCTGTCTGTTTTATGACCGAATAGGGATGTGACACCGCAACTGTGTTAACTAATATGTGAATCCTATATTAAATCTAACTTAGCTGCAAACAAATCAAAAGCTTAGGTAAAAATCCGTCGACTATCCCGAGCATACCTGCCAACTTTTCACAAAACCTTGAGTGAGATTTTGTCAGGGTGATCAAAATTATGCCGCATATGCAGCCTCACAAGTTGGTGGCTCAGATATCAGAGAATTGGAATTAATTTGATGTTGTACCCTGCATTCTGGTGGTTTGTGGGGAGGCCCAACGCCGCTGATAGGGGCAGCCTACTGGAGATGGACAATATTGGTTACATTCTGTGAAGCAGACATAGCTGAAGGTCCACCCCCAGGAAATTTTGGATTAAGTAGATTTGACTTCCTGCATTCTAGTGGATTTTAGGGTGGTCTGATAAAGATGTGCATAATGATTTGTAGGGCCTTCTAGACTTGAGCTGAACATTCAACCAGAAAACTATTCTTGTGCCTAAATGACTGCCTATGTACCACAATAAAGCCTTATTCATAGACCAGTGTTTAAGATTTGACCTAGGTAGGTTGATTGATATTTTGATTAGAATGGTATTAAACTAATTCTTAACTGAAACCTAGCCTATGTTGTGAATAATTGTATTCTTAAGGGCACTTGATGATTAATGTTCAGCCAAAACGACACAAGATTAGTTAGGAGGGACATTATTCTTCATTCAAAGCCTCCCACTACATGGTCCATCAGAAACAAATAAAGTGCAACAAATAAAGTGCTTAAACAGTACACCTTTTCAAGCAATAATACAGATGAATGCATTACCAAAAAAAAAAAAATGAGGCATAATCAGTATCAGATGCAGATCAGAAGCTGGGTAAAGTCCTTGTCTATGATCTGTGGGCATGGTTATACTGGCCTGTGGCCTTCTTGGAGGCCTTGATGATATCTGAGGGGGGCTCCCATTTGAAGCAGGGCTCCAGATTGGCCATCTTTATGGTCATTATTGATGACAAGGTGCCATCCAATGCTAGGCTGTCTCTTCTCTTGGTTTTGTTCAGTCCCACAACTGAAAACACCCTCTCAGCATCTGCGTTTGCATGGGGCAACACCAGGACCAGTTTGGCGACGGCAGCAAGTCTCTCGAATTCTTTGGCTCCTGTCACCTATGGAAAATGCACCAAGAACACAATGGAAAAACATACCTTGATTTTTGATTGATTAATACTGTAAGTATACTGTAGGTTGATCCATCTGTCTTTTCTCACTTGGTTGGATGTTTAAATAAAATAAAAGGTTTCGCTTTTGTCCTGGCAAAGGTCTCTTACGGGACATCTTTGAAACTTTAAATAATTTATGGTCATGTTAGTTTAATAACTCTACTCTCAGTTACAAAAACATACCTACTTCTATTGCACAAATTTCCTGTATTTATGTTAAATTCTTTGGAATACATCTTACCTGTTCGAAGTGCTGTTTTAGTCCTACAGCACATTAACAGTCCTTTTCTTTGGCCTGTTAAGAAAAAGATAAATGGCATGTGAGTAAATAAAAAATGCTATGAACTGATGTTTTGAGCATGCTGTATACCACGAAGTTAAAAGGGTGCTCTCCTGCTGCCTGTTATGACAGCTAAGTTTACATTCACCACACTAAATCATGTTCACAGACACACGCACAAACACAAACAAATTATTTATTTCAAGATTTAACGTTTAAGAGAGTGAGTACTCAATTGGACGAGATTTCATTGTTACATACCTAGTCTCAGCTCAGATTCATCATCAGACTTCTCGAGGTGGTCGTTTCTCTCGTTGTCTTTCGGGGTATATCTTCTTCTGTTGCTAACTTTGGGGTGCAGCCAGCCATAGACGCCATCAGCGCCATCTAGGAGTTTGAAAAGGAACGAACTTGGCCCAAGATCGTGTTTTTTTTTTTGTGTGATTAATTGGATATGTGGCGTGAGTGCGAGTGAAAATAGGCAAAATCGTGTGTCACACGGCGAAAGCGTGAGAGTTGGCAGCTCTGGTCTTTCATGCTGGCTATCGGGCACTCGCCGAGTCACTTAGATCTCTTCAGGTCAGGAGTCTTGTCAAACATGTGAAGTTTGGTGCAGATTGGACATTGCATGTATAAGTTAGTGTAAAACAAGTAATTTCCTGTTGCCAGCAGGTGGCACTCTGATTATAATGGAATATTCGTATTTAGATGTGTTCAGGCCTGGATTCTTATCGAACGTGTGAAGTCTGGGGCAGATCGGATATTGTATGGCTGAGTTACAACAACTTTTATTCCCATGGCGAGACATCGAAATCTATGATGCCGCAAAGGACACGCCCTTTAACGAAAACTCTAGATCTTCGCAATTTAACATCACAAAGGCCTTTAGGTTAGACTGACCAAATAATGTGTTGATGTCATTAAATCTGTAGGAGGAGTTAGTTACAGAGTAAAACATGTCACTTCCTGTTGCCAGCAGGTGGCGTTATTACTATAACTGAATATAGTCATGTAGATCTCTTCATATCAGGAGTCTTATCAAACGTGTGAAGTTTGGTGCTGATCGGACATAGCATGCCTGAGTTATAACAACTTCCTGTTTCATGGCGAAACGTCGAAATTTGACAGGACGCCACGGACACGCCCTCCGATGAAAACTCTATATCTTCGCAATTTAACTTCACAAAGGGTTTTAGATTGCAATGACCAATTTTGGTGTTCATCCGAATAAATCTCTGAGAGGAGTTCGTTAAAGTATGACTCCTGCTAATGGCAAAAATGTCACTAAATATGACGAGAAAATTCAAAATAACCGACTTCCTGTTGAGTTTGAGATTTTGTTCCAAGATACTTATTTGTAAGTATTTTTATGTTACACGAGTGTACCGATTTTCATACATGTACGTAAAACGTAGCCCGAGGGCTCTCCGATGAATGAGTATAGGTGGCGCTGTCGAGCCATTTTGCCACACCTACTTCTGAAACCCATATAAGACGTAAATTTCCCCCAGTTCTGATGCGTGTGCAAAATTTCTTGACTTTTGGAGCATGTTTAGGCCCTCAAAAATGCGATTAAGTTTGGAAAAGAATAATAATAATAATTAAAGCTGCAAGCAGCGATGGAAGGGATCTCGCACCCGGCACCGCCAACCGGTGGCTTCAGAAAGACAGGGAACAGTGAGCAATATGCATTTAAAAAGGCAAATATAGAGGAATATGTCAAAGTCATTTATATGTGCCAAATCTGCTGCCAGCTGGTGGCGCTATGTCCATAACTGAACATTAACATATAGATGTCTTCAGGCTAGCACCTTTATCGAACATATGAAGTTTGGTGCAATTTGAACATAGTATGTTTGAGTTAGTGTAAAGCCTGACACATCCTGTTGTCAACAGATGGCGCTATGATTACATCTGAATATTGGCTTTTAAATGTCTTCAGGGCAGGACTCTTACAAAATATGTAAAGTTTGGTGCAGATTGGACATTTCATGCTTAAGTTAGTGTAAAACAAATAATTTCCTGTTGCCAGCAGGTGGCGCTATGTCTTTAACTGAACGTTATCGTGTAGATGTCTTCAGACCAGTACATTTATCAAACATATGAATTTTGGTGCAGATTGAACATGGTATGTTGGAGTTAGTGTAAAGCATGATATATCCTGTTGCCAGCAGGTGGCGCTATGAATTTATATGAATATGGTCACTTAGGTCTCTTCAGGTCAGGAGTCTTACCAAATATGTGAAGTTTGGTGCAGATTTGACATTGCATGTTTAAGTTAGTGTAAATCAAGTAATTTCCTGTTGCCAGCAGGTGGCGCTCTGATTATAATGGAATATTCGTATGTAGATGTCTTCAGGCCTGGATTCTTATCGAACGTGTGAAGTCTGGGGCAGATTGGTTATTGCATGGCTGAGTTACAACAACTTTTATTCCCATGGCGAGACATCAAAATTTGTGATGCCGCCAAGGACACGCCCATTAGCGAAAACTCAAGCTCTTCGCAATTTAACATCACAAAGGCCTTTACATTAATCTGACCTAAATATTATGTTGATGTCATTAAATCTCTAGGACGAGTTAGTTACAGAGTAAAACATGTCACTTCCTGTTGCCAGCAGGTGGCGCTATGACTATAACTGAATATGGTCACTTAGATCTCTTCAGGCCTCAGGATTCTTATCAAACATGTGAAGTTTGGTGTAGATCGGACATAGTATGCCTGAGATATAACAACTTCCTGTTTCATGGCGAAACATCAAAATTTGACAGGACGCCACGGACACGCCCGATGAAAACTCTAGATCTTCGCAATTTAACGTCACAAAGGGCTTTAGATTACAATGACCAATTTTGGTGTTCATCTGAAATATCTCTGGGAGGAGTTCGTTAAAGTATGACACCTGAAAATGGCAAAATGACACAAAATATGACGAGAAAATTCAAAATAGCCGACTTCCTGTTGGGTTTCTGATTTCGTACCTAGACACTTTTTGTAGGTATTGTTAAGTTACATAAGTGTACCGAAGACATGTATGTGAAACGTAGCTCGAGGCGCACTCGCTGAATATTTATAGGTGGCGCTGTCGAGCCATTTTGCCACACCTACTCCTGAAATCCATAACAGACGTAAATTTTCACCAGTTCTGACCCGTGTGCAAAGTTTCCTGACTTTTCGAGCATGTTTAGGCCCTCTAAAATGCGATTAAGTTTGGAGAAGAAGAAGAAGAAGAAGAAGAAGAAGAAATGGAGCAGATTCAATAGGGTCCTCGCACCATCGGTGCTCGGTCCCTAATAATAAACGGAGCAGATTCAATAGGGTCCTCGCACCATCGGTGCTCGGTCCCTAATAAACGGAGCAGATTCAATAGGGTCCTCGCACCATCGGTGCTCGGTCCCTAACTAGAGGTATTTCACATTGCATGGAAAGATAATGTTGCACCCATCAGGTTAAAAATGTTAGAGAAAAAACCCTGCACCATGGTACGTACGGCAGTCAAACTCACACTCTCAAGAGTGCAACTTGTAACATTAAGCACAAGGTAAAAAAATTATTTAGAGGTTTTCTGGACTGCATGGAAGGACAGTATGTCTAGAGCTGCCAGGGCCGCGCATCTCCGCAAACTCATTGAAAATATCCAATAACAAATAATCAGATGACGCCCAAACTTAGTAGTAATGATTTTTTTCATTGATTATAAAATAGAAAAGATCAGAAATACAACTGTTGAATGTACAACCAATAACAGCACCACAGATTTAAGCTTCAAATATAATCCCAAAATAACAACCGCAGTTCTTTACTACAATAGGAGAGCTTAGCTTATTACTGCATCAAAGTCAAGTCAATCACATACAGGTATACCCACACCCACTAAACTAATGAAGGAACTGAGAGCCTCTTCTCAACACAGGTCACAACCCAAGAACGTTCAAGCTGGCTTTTATTAAGTCTCTCATCAGGAATCCATATCTACACCCTAGTGAATTAGCAAACTACAGACCCATATCAAATCTAATGTTTATTTCTAAAATATTAGCAAAAGTTGTGTCTGCTTCATTGTTTGTTTTTTTGTGCAAAATAATTATATCTGTAAATAACTAGTTGTAGAAATATTTTTTATTTCTAAATATAGTTGTTAAACATTTTGAGGGGAGTTAAAGTGTGGTTTGGTTTTATTTAGCTTTAAAATAAAAAAAAATTACAAAAGATAAAATATCTCTCTACAGACTCTGAAATTATGTTTGTTTTGAACGATCGTTTCACAATAATCAGCGGTTGTCATCACGACCATGCACACACTCGGGGCACACATTTGAAGTCATGGATAGCAGTGTTTGGGTGATAGGGTTTCTCTCCCACACAGACAGCCTCATGCATGATTCAGAGTCTAGTGTGCACACTGGAGAATCAGATAGCTTTCTGTTAACAACACACAGACAATGTTTTGGTATTCAATAGCAAATATGCCTGTGGTTCTGACACTATGACAATGAGGAAACAAAAACAAACAAAGATCATCATTTTCGTATTGTCTCTTTAAAATAATTTTGAACGTGAATTTCATTTTGACTTCATAATGGTTAAAAAGAATATCATATATTTACATTTCATCGATCTAATACAAATATATTTGCTTGTGTGCAAAAAGAACAGAGAAAAAAATACAGCATTTCTTGTTTGTCAAATATGGAAATGTTTTAAACCATCCTATGTTGTCTTTGATAAAATTGTGATCATTGTGAAGAGGAGAAAAAAAAACATTAAAACAGAAACAAGTGCATACTGAGCTTAGCCATGTTGTGCGCATGTATATTAGGGATATACATTTTCTGTAATTTCCCCCATTGTATGTTCTGTTATACACTTTTATTTGATGTGTATTCGTGTATTTGCTAGACTCAAACAGTATTTTTTATTCTTGTGCCTGTGCTATAACTAAAGGGTAATATCCTTAACCTCTCTTTTATGCTGCCTTGCCAAATGCATATTCATTGGAGCTCATAATGACTCTGGATTTCTTTAAGGGTGCTAATTACAGATAATTACTCAATGATTGTGGTTGGTTTTCACTGATTGTCGCTTCCTCTTCTTTCTGAGGTCTACAACATGTTGACGTCTATAATTTATGTTGCTAAATATTCTTATTTATTTTGGTATGGACATTGACAAGATTATGAATGAACATATTTATGTCAACCGCTTTAGTTGAAATAGATATGTAACCAGTCTTCATTTTATTTGGAAGGGGACATGTAATAAGGACATGCTTATGGGGAACTTTTCCATCCTAGATTTGTTGCTACTTGTTGACTGACCTGATGAATTTTTTAAGCTCCTGGGGAGGCGCATCAGTTACCACTGAACCTATCGCAGATCTTCATCTCTGTCTGACGACAACTTAATTGCATTTGTCCTCTCTGAGAAAGAAAATTAATCAAGATGTCCTTGCAGCTAAGTGTTGTGTGTCTATTTTGTTTACTTTGTATGGTTATTTTACCTCCATATACCCCATTCTGGACAATGCTATAAGGAAACTTAACACTCTGTCTGTGATTAATAAAACATCGTCCCGGGGCCCAAAGGGCCAACCACCCGAACTCTTTCAGCTGTATAAGTGGTGAAAGGTGACAATCTCCTCGAGACAAGATTTGGACTGAGATTGAACAACGCTGAGGTCCGGTATAAGGGGTGGAAAGAGGACTCTTCATGCTGCACTCGAATGGACAGATAGTCTGGAAGCATGGAGAGCGGCGGCTTGGCGCAGGTCATCTCTGAAATGCAGAATGAGATCAGAAAGCTGGAGAGTGAAAACAAAGCGCTCCGTGGGCAGCTTGACCGGCCGGACTCAGTGAAGCAGGACGGGTCACAGGACAGCTCGACCCACGCCAGCCTGAGAAGAAACGTGTCCGCACCACAACTTGAAGCACAGTACAAAGGTACATAAATATCTTGTGTTATTCAAACTTTAATAAGTATGTCACATCTTAATCCAGTGGAATGCAAATAAGTGTCCTGACTGTAAAACTGGTTACACTTTATTTTGATGTCCTTTGTAAAGTAACTTTGCAACTACATGTCAACTAAATCTCATTAGAGTATTAGTAGATTTTAGGTTAGGGTTAGTCGAATAAGCTGATAAGTACTTGTAAAGTTACTTATAGTCAGTAGAATATCTGTGGGGAGACCATCACCATAAAGAGAAGCATATTTTAATGAATGCTTGCTGACGTGTACTGTAGTTGCAAACATACATAAGTAGAATGTGGACTATCAGAATATAGTGTTATTGTTAAACATACAATTGCTATCAGGTAGGTTTATCTAGCCGAGTAAAAAGACTTACTCAGTGGTGATGTTAAATAACAGTTTTGACTAATAATAATTTGGATATTAACTGGTAAAGAATGTTTTAGAAGCAACCTGACATTTCATATTTACATTGTTCTTTTTGTTGTTGTTTTATATTTTCACACTGTGCATATACAGTAATACCTATTGTTTAATTACGGTCCAATAGCAGGACCTGAGGCAGGACTGGGCAACTCTGAGCTATGTCTACAGTCATCCAGATACATCTAGAAATTATGTTTTTGTTTTCAATTTCAAAACACTCTCCATCCACACTCGTCTTTTAAGCATTTTTCAAGAGTTTCTAGTTCACACTGAAACACCAGAAAACGCTAATATTATTTTACTGCGTATGTGTAAAACCTCATAAAAGCTCACTGAGATGGTACAGACGTAGTAAAGTTCTCACACTATTCTTTTGCTACAATCGTGTTATTAAAACATCTCATGTTGGTGCATCCAGGTCGCACCAAATCACATTATATGCTTGGTCTGTCCTCATGTTTGCTTCAGGCCAGCAAATGTGAGGTCAAATTTATGTCATCTTTACAAGAATGCAATATTAAGATTGAATATATATATATATATATATATATATATATATATATATATATATATATAGCAAAACTGTGAAAATGAATAGCACATACTGAGAAACAGATTTGAACTATATGTGTCACGTGACTAAATATGCATCATCGTTTTTAAATACCTCTGTTATCACAGTCTACTCTACAACGCTGTTTTCTAATTTATCCATTAAGAGCATCTTAAAATGTTTTGCTGAACAAAAACGTTATCTGTTTGCAGGCCAAAACTTTGAGGAAAAGAGTAGATGTCAAACACTAGTCAAACACAAAGCCTGTCACTTTTAAGCAATTCTGAAGACTGTGGTTCGATTTTTTTAGATTGGAGACTGTAGATAGAACCATGGACCTCGAAGGATAGAGTTGCCCACCCCTGCCCATTTACGATAAATGCACTGATGAAAATGATAAAGATGCAGTAATAAATACATGTATCTCTTTCCAAACCAGTGATGTCATTCTTAGTCAAATATTGGTTATTATTCAAAAAGAGGTTATAGTACATGCCTTCTGCTTTATTTCTATAGAAAACATTATTATGACCGTGCGAAGATACTCCATATCGTCAAACTCCATGGACGGAAACTCTCGAAAGAATGAGATTTTGCACAAGCCGAGACGATACGAGGAGACTGTGAACAACATTAAATGGGCAAAACTGCATGATGGTTCACATAGCCGTCCTTCTAGTACCTATTCTAAACCAGACATAGAGAAACTAACCAACAGACATTCCTTCAGGAGTACGTCAACAAAACAGGTGATTTTGGCTTTAGTCGGTATGAAATATTAAAGTAACTTCCATGCTAATTGTTCTATCTGACATTTTAGAGCCAAAGTCAAGACGGTAACTTTCCTGTTACCAGTGGATGACATTTACACCAATCGACCTGTACTGGCCGATCACCTGTCAGAGAGAAGCACCTGTGAACTCCAAGCAATAGCGGAAACAGACTCGTGAAGCCCAGACTAATGGCGGGAAAAACAGAAACACCCACACAACTGATGCTTGTGAAGCTGACAAAGAGCAAGCGCAGTAATGCGGTCGAACTCTATCCCGTGAATCCTGCGGTGAATTAATACCCACACCTGACCTCAACGCTTTGACTCCTCTTACAGATTTGGTTTCTCAAATTCATCCAGCTACAGAAACTCAAGTCATCCCATGTTCTCGTACGATGACCTGTCAGTCCCGCTCTGGTGTCTGCTTGTGTGAAGAACCAGTGGAGACATGTGCTTCACACTCACTATACTGAGTTTGGTGTAAGTGTTAGTTCATAGCGCTTTGAATGATGAACATTATTATTTACATCAGTTTGTGCTTCACAAAATCTCCCACTATTCTATTGAGTGTTTGCTCGCTCAACTTTAGCATAACAGTTTGCTTAAAAACACGATTCTCTTATAATTGCTCATTCTCAAGTTGTTCCAAAGCAAAGGAAGATATTTTGAAGAATGTGGGAACCAGACAGCTGACGGTAACATTGACTTCCACAGTATTTGTTTTTCCATACCATAGTACCAGTGTTGGGAAAGTTACTTTGGAAATGTAATAGTTTAAAGATGACAAGTTACCCTACTTAAAATGTAATAAGTAGTGTAACTATTTCAATTACTTTATTAAAGTAATGTAACTGAATCCATTTGTTTACTTTTCTAAATTTCTAATGTTTTCTACTGTTAATCATTTTCAAACATGTTAACTATACAGGATTAACTTTACAATAGTATTCAACACTGATTTCTGTCAAACTATCAAAATCCTTCTTCACTTGAATTAAGATTATAGTCATTTAATTTTAAAGCACAGCCACCCCAAAATCAGACTTTAACACCTCTTTTCACCTGAATGTTTTTCAGATGTAACCTCCTTTGTTATTGTTAACATTTTCATAAGTAACAGTAATTTAACTACACATTTTTTTCTCAGTAACTGTAACTGATTACAGTTACATTTATTTTGTAATTAAATTACATCATTTAGTTACATGTGACTAGTTAGAAGTCAGTGGCTACCGTCACTGATTACCAATGTCTTTCTAAAATATATTTTGTGTTCCCTATAATAAAGAAACTCATGCAGGTTTGAAACAACTTGAGGTGGAGTAAATGATGACAGAATGGGTGAAATATCCCTTTAAACAAAAACAGTGTATTAAAAACACTGTATTAAAGCAGTGACACTTTTGCTACAATGAAGAGAAAGCCAAAGGAAGGTTTACACATTATTATTATTATTATTTTGTTAAGTTAATGAAAATGCACAAGGTATCAATGGTGACAGTCCAAAGGCTTCGGTCCCAAAAATATATTTTTACACTCCTGAAATCAATCAATTAACTTACCTGTTTAACCCAAAGCTCCTATTTGTGAAATTAATAAAGAGAAAATAGTCACACCAAAAGGCTAAAAACAGAAATATGTATCTCAGACTATTTGAGGTGTAGAAAACACTTATAATAATTTAGTACATGACCATTAACCATTTTTATATTACCAGCTTAGGCCATTATATTAAACCCTTTCGAGTTCCAGTGTAACATCTGGGCTCCAGAAACAGTTCAGAATAACAAGCAGAAGCTAGTCTGAACATGTTTGCTGTGTTTATCAGCTGGAGGTTTCTTGTTGGGTGTGCCGTCCTTCATGATCTCAGAGGACTCGTCCTCGCTGTAAAGACTCCCGTAACTCTCCGAATCTCGTGGGTTACCTGTTAGTGAATAGAGCAGTCAATGTGAATAAGCAATGTCAGTGCACCCTTTTTTATCAATAAAACATACTTTTTTTATAACAGTTGTATTGCATTGTTTAATTTCTACTGTGCTGCATGGTGATACCTGTTATAGTGCTGTGCTCAGGTTCAGTAAATCGTGTGGGAGGTTTGCTCTCTGTTGGACTATCTCTGTGTTTCATTGGTACCATTGGAAAAATGTCTCCTTTCTGTAATCTCTGGGTAGATTTGAGAGAGAGATAGACGAAGAAGAAAACAGAGGACAATTACATATAGAAAACATACCACTTGTAGAATATATAACAGGTCATACAAATGTGCCACTTATTTTTCTCAACAAAGGGTTCGTGAAATTAGGTTAAACTAAATATGATATGTGCTGTTTTATATTTTATATTAAAGGTGCAATTCACCAAATAATGATAATTCAAATATATTTTGAAGACTGTAGGTAACCAAAGAGTTGCAGGTCCCATTGACTTACTAATTTTCTCATTTTGTATTAATTTTGTTACCATACTATGGAAATCAGTGGGTACCAGCAAATGTTTGGATACCAACATATCTCAAAATATCTTATTTTGTTCAGCAGAACAATTTAAGGATGAGTAATTTAGATTTTTGTATTAACTATCACTTTAACTTTGCAACCCTGATCCCAAATCTTGAATGCAGGTTACCCTGATGTACAGTGATGTGATTCAAACGAATCACTGTCTATAATGTATATAATGATATACAGTGGTGGCCAAAATGATAAGAATACTTGGCAAATGTAAGACGCTTCAGTTGTTTTTGTTGAATTCGCCATTACATCACCCATAAAACAAACTATTGTCAGAACTACCTGCGATGGAAGGAATCTGCTGAACACTGAATATGATGGACTGGCCCCTCAAAGTCCAGAACTCAACCCCATCCAGCAAATGTGGAAAATAAACTGGACATATCTATTGTACATTCAGCGGAAAGCCTTTGGCTTGAGTTGCAGAAGGCATGGGGCAACATTAGTGTTGAATTTCTCTGGAAATATACTGAGACTATGCCAGAGAGATGTGCTGCTGTATGTGCTGCGAACACGTGGACATACCAAATAATAACGTTAAAAGTAGATACGACTCACTTCATCTGATATTTGTTGTGCTTAGAGCAACCATATGCATGTTTCATGAACATTATTAAATTAAATCACGTTTTGGAGGCTAAAAAGGTAAATATCTGTCATGTGTTCTAATAATTTTGGCCACCACTGTATAAGTAATTAAATATATTTAATACAATATAAAATATTTTATCTAACATCTAAAGTTCTCCCACTAAATTATGGGATCTCTGGCCTTATTAAAGCCCAAAGTACATTTCTGTTTTGTTACACTTCAAACACGCAGCTTTTCAAACTCCACTTGATAGTGTGAGTAACTTAGGTTTACACTCAAGAAAGTTTTTCCAGAAGTTCTGACCAATAAAATGATCTTTGTACTCTTTTAAACTAAAGTTGCGGCAATCTCATAAACCTCTCACACAAGCATTAATCAATGCAGCGGTCTGTTTTTATAATGGTTTTCTATGGGAGGAACATTTTGAGCACTGCTTTCAGATTCTGGGCACATCTGCTAACTTGTATATCTAGTTTGCCACATTAATAAGGTGTATACTGAATTTTGTCATTTAATATTACATTCTTAATTTATTAAGCCACGTTTGTTTTTGTTTTTTAACTCTTTTATATGAGGGGGAAATGCTTAACATGTAACTGTGCATTGCTTTCATGTTCTGGGCTCCTCTGCATGCAATGCACTTTTAGAAAGGCAAACAATATCCACGTAGCTTTAAGGTGAATGTAATATTAGTCATATCAACATTAGTTATTGTTGATTTTCAAAGTGTAGTTGATAATTTAAGTATCGATATCAGTATCGGCGATACTGGCCCTGTATTTACTCCGTATCGTATCGATACCAAAATTTGCCCACCCCTAGTCTCCGCTCTTTTGTTGTTGTTCCCTCTCGTTAGTTTCATTTTCTACTGTGTTAAAACAGCTTCGGTCAGAGCTGCCACCTTGTGGAACAACTGATTATTGCAAAATCAAGTCAATGTGCATGAATGCATAGTTACAAAAATCAGGTGGTGCACGTACAATACATACACAATAGTCTTGTGACAAAATTTGTGTGCAGCCTCACACAAAAACTAAAGTATACTTTGGGCTTAAGAATGTATAGTGGGACACCAATGTGTATGCCGTTGCTTATGACTGGTAACCAAATAATAAAGAGACATTCAACCGACCTTCTAATGCTGGTCTATAGTGAAGTACTGTGAAGCTCGTGTAGAATGATTCGTCTTCCTTTCTGAGTCAGCGCTGAGCACCAAAAACCCCATGATCTCACTCTCCGTGACTTTTTGGTTCCTCTGCAGGAAATAGGTGCACATTTTTCCTTTTACCTCTATCTCTCCACGCTCCTCCATCTGATAGCCTTTATTTCTTAGAGCACTGGTAATAAGAAATCAGCCAAAGAGATTTAAGTCAAGATTCTCATCTAAAGTCAAGTATCAATCTACGTTAATGTGTATATATACTGTATCTGTACAGTGCCAAACAGAGATTATTTGAAGTAACTAAGACAGGGGACTTATTTTTGTGCTTCTCACTGATAAACACTGGGACTGAGGTGGATTTTGTTAGGCAGTCCATGACTCTCCATTCGGGAGGCTGTATTAACTGTGTCTCCAAACACACAATACCGAGGCATCTCCTCAACAACCACCCCTGCCAAGACCGGACCGCTGTGCAAGCCCACTCGAATCTGGGACACAAAACTCCAAAAACTATTTTCTAAATCCCCAAAGCAGCTGGGGATCAAATGTCAATTACATGAAAGCAGGTAAAGTTTGAGGTTACAGGTTGAAATACTGAACTCAAGCATTAATCAAAGATAGCCCTCAGTCACCTGAATAGGGCCACCAGTCACAGAGTTAGTGACCTCTTTTGCAGCTATGATCATGCCCAGGGCGAAGTTAGCCACACGCTCAGTGTGACTTGACATTGGGATAGGAACGCCACCAACAACCATGTAAGCATCTCCAATTGACCCTTCGCTAAGCCACGCCTGAAAATCGCTACAGACCAATCGTGGCTTAGCAACCGTAATTAGGCGCGCGGCAGGTCTGGCAAGCTTTCGAGCGAGGAAACATGCAAGCGTTGCCAGCGTATGGATTGTGCAAATCTGCATCTGCCAAATCCCATAACTATTAACCATAAACATAATTTTCAACTTGTCTGCTTTCTGCATACCGGTGTTCTGACAATTCAGGTGCTACCTGTTCAGATTGTGCTACCTCCCATTAAAAAAAATAGGTAGCACAACTCGATAGCGAAAAATGCTAACGTTACCTATCAGATTGTGCTACCAGCATCTTATTCATGCGGTTTGAGGATTGTTTTAATGTCCATACCTACCGCTACCCTAAACCTACCCGTCCACACTTACCCTTATCCTAAACTTACCCTTAAACCAATGCAAATATATTACTAGTAGCACAATCTGAAAGGTAGCACGTTTTGGTAGCATACGGTTTTCATTGGCTTTAGCGACAACTACCGATGATATTGGCACTGCCCTTATTTTGTTACCCCTTGGCTTCTGCCACTGCTGTGGCAGACTCGTGCAGGAAGACTTTGTTTGTGTTGTTGATGATGTATGGCTCAGCTCAGCATCTCTGGCTCTTGCCAGAGGCTCTTGCTGGGACCTAACGTTATAGGCTTTAGCTTAAATTTTGATTAAATTATTCTCTAATCGGTTGCATATTATGTCGTGGATATATCCCTCGAATGCATACTGCAGTCCCTTTTGTTTTGCTTTCTCAGATATTTCACCTGTTTGCCAAAAATTACTAATTATTTCCTTGGGAATGTCTGACACCGGTGCATACATACTGTAATAGACGTGCCAGGCGCGAAAGCTTGACAGGCGTAGCAACAGTAACTAAGGAGGGTGGGGCTTAAGGGTCAATTGTCTCAACCTGCAGAACACACGTTGCAACACTTATTAAAATCAATAGTCTTACATTTAAGAAGAATCCTCAAGACTAATCCTCACCTTGTAAACATTGTGTACAGTGGTAAGGCGGTCAAAATTCAGGAACATGGAATTGAGCATGGAAACAATCTGGATTGGTTCACACTCAGAGCAGATGTTGGTAAAGTTCACCACGTCGCTGAAGAGAACGGTGCATTCTTCAAACTCACCTAAAAGAAAAGCAGTGTAAAATTAAGATGTGATCCTTGGTAAGAAAAAAAAATATGCAAAAATTGGAGTTATTCTTCCAAGATATGTCTATATTTGGGTCTGTTTGTTAAAGATAGGTAATACAATTGTGTAACCTTAATCAGAAAACAAGACTTTATGAATGATGTGGGACTTTTAATTACAAACAAGACTAATGTACACTGGGACTCTTATTTTGAAATGTATATACCTTACTACTTCCACCTGCTCATTCGCAAAGATAAACAAAAAACTATCTACAACATAAACACCATGAAGAAGCTCATTAGCAATTGCTTTGCATACATGCTGTCTGCTGTTGTTTGTGCATTGTTGTGACACACACACACACAAAAGCATAGTGAATGTGAACAGCCGAATTATAGCTCTCAAGGTCCACTTTCCTGCAAAGTTTAGCTCCTAACTTTAATCTCACCTGCCTGTCACTTTCTTGTGATCCTGAAGACCCTGGTTGGTTTGTTTAGATGTGTATTATTATGGTTGAAGCTAAACTGTGCAGGAAAGTGGATCTTGAGGGCCAGAGTTGAGCTTTACACTATAAGGCACACTTCTGTTGTCTCACACAAACCATACTTATTGCATTTTGTGCTCTCCTAACCATCCATCTTTCTCTTTGATTCACCTGCCTCCACTTTCTTGCCCTCTTTCAGCTGGTTGGCCACATGTTTGGGCAGCATCGACTTCTGCTTTTCCGCCTCAAGGTGTTTTGAGAGCTGGTGCAGCTTTTTTTCGTTCTAGCTGATTGGAGAGCTCCATCTCCGCCAGTCACTGCTGGTTGAGCAGGATCAGGTCACGTGTAGCATCATGTGGAGCAATATCAGAGAGGTGCATGCAGTGCTTCTCCAGCTCTTGCAAGCTGTGAAGTAATGGTGATGCTAGGTACAGCATACAACGCAATGGAGGCATCCATAACATTTGTCCTGGGAGAAGGAAGTAAGAAAAAGACAAGCTTATTTGATATTCCCTAAAGGTACAAAAATGTGTGAGGTGGACACAATGAGATGAAAAGAGGACACTGATAAGTAAGTGAGAATCAATGGCTAGCCGTGCATTAAAGGATCTTAACAGGGTCATATGATGCGATTTCTATTTTTCCTCCTATTTAGTGTGTTATATAGCTGTTTGTGCATGTATACGATCTGCAGAGTTTCAAAGCTCAAAGTCTCCCACAAAAGGATTTATTCTATCTAAAAGAAAAGGCTGATCCAGACCGGACTAAAATGACTCATTCAAACACGCCCCCACATGTCTACGTCACGATGTGGAAATATTTGCGTAATGCAGCCCAAATTTTCATGCAAAGAAAGAAGGCGTGGTTTCAGTAACCACAGTAGTGTTGATGCAGCCATGTCAGGAGACGTTGTCTGTTTCTGTGCAAACACAAAAGCACTTTATTTGGCCTTCAGAAAGCAGATGCAGTTAGAAAACATTAAGATTATTTACAACAGAGCAGCAAAACCCAGATGTTCATATTTAGTAACGCATTTAATGGACAAAAGTTTCATGAACCTTGGAGAATACAAGACTGGCTGTGCGCTTGGATACTTGGATATTTAGGATATTTCTAGAAAAAGAAAATGGGTCAATTCCGACTTTGCTCTGACAATCTGTCTTAATAAAGTGCTGGCTTCCGGTGGCGCTGCTGAGTTCAGACGCCTGTGAATTAGCTCCGCCCAGAATTGTGCTTTTTATGTGTTTTTTTAATCCTATTTTTTACTTCTCTTTTTATACGTATATCGTCTGCAATGATTATGTACGACAGAAGAACCCTTTTGGACATTGGACAGCGCTACACTAACCTGATTCAGGTCACTTTATCCACGGACCCAGCGTGGCCATTGGAGATACTTTGGAGCACCGAGTTGAAAAATGACCACCTGAATAACCGCAGGAGGAGAAACAGAAGGGAGACGCGCTGTAATACGCAACAGACTAAGGAAAAGGTCTCACAGTCCTCCTCTACCGAGTATTCTGCTCGCCAATGTCCAATTTGGAGAATAAGATGACGATCTTAGAGCCAGGATAAGTTTCCAACGGGACATTAGAGACTGTAACATCCTTTGTTTGACTGGAAACATGGCTCACGCCGACGGTCCCGGACACCGCTGTAACGCTGCCTGATAACTCTCTGTTTTACGGATGGACAGAACAGCCGAGGCCGGAAAACCAAAGGTGGTGGAGTGTGTTTCATGATTAACAAGAAATGGTGTGACCCCAGAAATATCTCCATTCTGTCGTTCTCCTGCTCGCCTCATCTAGAACATCTCCATTATCTGCCTCCCATTCTATCTGCCCCGGAGTTTACATTAGGGCTGTAGTCAAGTCCACCTTTGTCGAGTCCAAGACAAGTCCAAGTCCAAAGAGGTTCGAGTCCGAGTCAAGTCCAAGTCCAAAGAGGTTCGAGTCCGAGTCAAGTCCAAGTCCAAAGAGGTTCGAGTCCGAGTCAAGTCCGAGTCCAAAGAGGTTCGAGTCCAAGTCCAAGTCCAAATAAAACGGTCAAAACAGAGAAAGAAAAAAATCTTCTTCAAAACCACATACTTAATTATTGATAATTGATGTGATACAAGAGACGGCATATCTTCTATTCTAATATAATAATTTTGCATTATTGTTTGTTTGTAATGATCTAAAAGTATGTGCAGCAACACTGTAGGATCAAATTAGGCTATTTTATTTCTCCTCCTGAGACCCAGCTATGGAGTTTTTGTCTCTGTAGTGGTCATTATATTTTATTGTATTTCTCTGAGACCTCACATGTCACAGTTATAAGCCTGGATGTCCTGTACAGAGCACATTCAGGGCTTTATAGAGATACTAAAGGTTTTTTAAACCCTCTCATATGCCTTTAAAGATGGCAATATTTAATTTAGTGAAAAATTTTACATCCTTATGGAAATATGATTATATTCTGTAATGTCTTTTAAATCTGAATCATTTGCAGATTGTTTATCATAAAGCAACATCTCAGGAAAATGTTATGGGTTTTCAAATTCAAATATAACTTCCTGTTATGAAACAGGACATCATTTCATACATATTCAATGTAGAGGACACCAGGACTAAAAGCATGTTTATTATGCATTTTGGGAGACAACAATTGAATAGGGAAATAAATTATATATCAGTTTGCTTATGAAATATCATATATTATTATGAAAATCTGGCCATGTATTACTCCCATTATGATTTTTTTCTCAACATTCTGTCCCAACAGCAACACATTAATAAGCAAATTAGATATAGTGTATAGGTACACTGTGTTTAATGGGAAACCAGTTTATGGAATTTTTTACACACATATTGCATAAAACAAAATGGTATATGAAATAATTTTGTTATACATTTTAAAACATAGTTGAGAATCATCCTTAAACAAAGTTTAGATAAAAAAATCCTGAAACCTAAAAATGTATTTGGTGATTTAAAAAAACTCCCATTGATTTTGCCGTTTTCTATTATTGCCATTTAATTTTAGTCCTTGTATCCTCTACAGAGGACATATAATCAAATATGAATAAAATAGAGTTTTTCAAAAAATATTTTTTTTTCTTATGGTCTAAACAATGTAATGACATGAAAACTTTTTTTTTTTTAGGGGGGCGGCTCAGGAGGATATTTTAGGTTTAGCAATTTCACTTATATTTGACCAATTCTCGATTTTGTAAGATTGTATTTAGTCAACTTGAAAATGTAACTACAACATGATTCAAGAAACTTTCTCTTTATTAAACCTCTAGTTAAAGAAAAGTATATTCTAAGTGCACCACACATGATGTTGTCTTCATGATGTAAATGTGAAACAAATCACTAAATATCTTTGCAGAAAAGATGAACTACACATCTTGCACAAACTTATATTATGCATATTAGGCTATATGTTCTGAAATAATACAAGACAAATGCTCAAAAAACTCAAGTAATTCCAATTCAAAATGACTGAAGGTATAACACCTAGAGTGCTATTATTAACTATAAAGGCTGTGTAAAACAATGAACAGCAGTTTTCAGCCTGTCACCGATGCAAACCTGAAATATCAGATATACATTAGTAGTTCTTCACATGTTTTGTATTCGATTACGCTGCTGTTCCATTGTTTTTCTATGTAAACATGGACGCTGCTTGACTGTTGCGCTGCTCTCTTGCAGCGCCTCGTGCATGAAACGGCTTTCTAAAACACGGCACTCTAGTTATTAAAAGATGTTTAACTCACATCTTCCACTGCCCGCGTCAACACAAAAACACATTCTGTGTGAATGGCACCTAGAGAGCATCACACGTGAGCGATTAATCATGTGCACCGACATGCGGTTGGATCATTCTTTTCTCTTTACTGTTATTATCAAAGTGTCTAATTCTAGCGTTTGGTAATATTTCTATTCAAAATCACGATTCCTCGATTTATAAAAAATCTAATTGTGGCAAAACATTAAATTCGAATTAATCGATAAAATCCGATAAATCGCCCAGCCATTGTCACCAGTGTTTGCTTATTTTTTTTTACTTTATTTACGTTGTGTAATTTATTTTATTTTACATCCAGGTGTATTCCGTGCCTCCGGGCTTTATTAGTTTTGCTCTTATTCGTTCTTTTTCTTATTCATTTGGTGCCACAGCGTTTGATGATTGTCAGGTTTTTTTTAACATTTAAACCTTTTGCAAGTTTGTAATTTTATATTAGGCTTATAGCATGGTAATGGTGTATTTTTATTCGTTTTGTTAATTAAAGTCCCATGTTTATTGCAGAAAATGTGTCGTTGTAAGTTATAGACAGAGGTGGAAAGAGTACAAAAATATTCTACTCAAGTAAAAGTACCATTACATTACTGAAATTTTACTTAAGTACAAGTAAAAGTACCAGTTTAAAAATATACTCAAGTAAAAGTAAAAAGTAGCTCTTTTAAAATTTACTCAGAGTAAAAATTACTTAGTTACATTTTAACAATGGGAGGGAGGAAAAAATGGGATAGACCAAAGGTGTCAAACTCAGATCCTGGAGGACCACAGCCCTACACAGTGTAGATATTACCCTAATTAAACACATCTGATACAGCTAATCTAATCATTTAGGCTTATTTGAAAACTGCATGGTGTGTGTGTTGGAGCAGGGTTGGAACTAAACTCTTTAGGGCTGTGGCCCTCCAGTAACACCCTCCAGAGTTTGACACACCTGGGATATGGGCCTATAAATCTCAAACTAGGTGTTTTTAATTAAAGGAATCAGTTATTTAGAATAATAACACATTTAGGCTGTTACCAGGGAAATTAAATAAGTATCAACAAAATTAATCTTTGCAATGCAGAGGAAACGCAGAAGCTTCATCTGAAGTGGCATAGATGTATTTACACTGACATGAATGCATTTAGCCTGCAGTTACAAATGCACAAATAATGTTTTGATAAATAATATATAAAATGTGACCCTGAACCACAAAACCATAAGGGTCCATTTTCCTAAATTGCGATTTATACATCATCTGAAAGCTGAATAAATAATATTTCCATTGATGTATTGTTTGTTATGATCGGACAATATTTTAAAATCTGGAATCTGAGTGTGCAAAAAATCCAAATATTGAGAAAATCTCCTTTAAAGTTGTTCAAATTAAGCTCTTAGTTTTGATATTTACAGTAGGAAATTTACAAAATATATTAAATGGAACATGATCTTTACTTAATATGCTAATGATTTTTGGCATAAAAGAAAAATGTATAATTTTGACCCATACAATGTATTGTTGGCTATTTGTACAAATATACCCCAGCGACTTAGGACTGGTTTTGTGCTCCAGGCCAGGGTCACAAATGTTAAATAGTCATTTGAAATTAAAAAATAAATAAATCAGAAGATACTTTAAATGTTCAATTAGAACCACCAGTAGGTGTCAGCAAGTCACTCATTAGTGAGTCATTGCGATTGAACAGAATCATTTAAACGGTTAATTCATTCAGAACAAAACACCATCATTGCTCAGAGTCAGAGACGCAAAACTGTGTATGATGGCTGTTTGGAATTATTTTTGTTGTCGAAATAGAGCAAAACAGGCAATATACACCATATACCACCACTAAAACGTCTCTTAATTAACTTATTGTTATTTGAACTGTGTAAAAAGAAAACTACAGGCCTGTGTAATCATGGTGATTTTTTTGAGAAAACGGCATTCTTCATGTGATGTTGACTTACTATATTAAATTATATAAATATATCATTCATTTTAACAGACTGAATCACGCGGATTAGTCTAATCTAACGTTACTAGATTTCACGGCACACTGTTTAGAGTGTTTTATTAGTTTTTTGGCAAAATACTGATAATGCCAAATCGCACATCGTTAAAACAACAATTATTATATTATCGCAGATGATATCGCACACCCTGCACCACTGTCTTTTTGGCTCATTTGTGCAAAACCTTTAAGCTTAATTTTAACCACCAGTGCAATGATGTAAGTATTTACCTTATTTCTACATGCTTGCGACGGGCGATGTCGAGATGTTATAAGCTGCTAGTATTCTCCGAGGCAAACACAGCTTACACTGCATCAATAGAGCATGAATATATGGCCAGGGTTCACTTCATTTCCTTGAGTTCGACTTCAGCAGAAACAATTACGGTCTGGTTTTCAGCTGGGTCTGCACCATATAATGCCTGTCTTGTCCGTCTGCATCTCTCTTGTGATTTTAGCGCCAGTTTCTTCTTCTGCCCATTATTTGATGCAGTCTGTTTCCTGCATTATTTTTTTACTCAGTAACGAATGTGTTTTAAAATGTAGCAAAGTACAATCTAACCTTTCACACAAAATATACTTAAGTAAAAGTAAAATTACAGATTAAAAATAAATTACTTAAAAATTCACGTTGGACACAAGTACACAAAAGCTACTCAATTACAGTATCTATATGAAGTATAATGTAAATATCGTATTATTTCCACCTCTGGTTATAGATAAGAAATTGACCTGAAATGAAAGTGAAATTATTATCCAGTCATGGGCATTAATAAGGTATATAAAATATAAGGAAAGTGAGAGGAAAACTCCAAAACTTCCTTTAATCATACATCACAACTGTATAATGCAATATATTTCTGATGGCCAAAATAAAGATTATTTATGCCTTCACAAATTAGTGAAGTGGCTTTAAGAAATCAGATCAGTGAAAATTCCATTTTCCACCATCAGGGTACATAATTAAGAATTTCCAATCAACAAAAAGTGATGGTCCTCCACTCTGAAGCATGTGGCAGGACTGAAGACCATCTGTTCCTCTGAAAATAACTCCTCCGCAGAGGTGAGAGGAGATCCGTTGCTGGTCAAGAGCTAAACACCCAAGGACCACAGCTGGAGAATTGGAAAATAGTTGCCGAGCAATCTTTGTCAAACAGCAGACAGAGCAGCGATCATGTTATCACCGGGTTTCAGAGGATGAAGTTATCCTAGGAACTAAGGAGAGTGAACATCAGAAAAGCAGCAGGACCTGATGGGATTACTGGGACTGGCTTCTGTGGTCTGTGCTGATCAGCTTGCTGGTTTGTTTACTTCCATATTTAATGAGTCTTGCTACCTCTGTTGTTCCCACCCCTGTTAAAACACATTATCTGTCATCATCGCTGTGCCTAATAACAGTAAATTTCATTGTGCACATGACTATTTGTCCAGTTGCCCTCACATCGAATAAATGTTTAGATAAAGGTTTTGATGTATTCTTAAATAAACACATTTGCTCCTCCATCCCTGCTACTTTGACCTCTTCAGTTTGCCTATCGGGCCAAATAGATCTACTGATGATGCCATCTCCCAGGTACTGCACTCCTCCCTCACTCACATCGACAGCAAGAATGGCAACTATGTCAGGCTTCATTCATTGACTATAGCTTCAGTCCTCTGACCTGAACCCTGTAGAAGATGGTAGGTGAACTGAAGAGAAGAAGCTGTGAATCTGAAGAGTCTGGGTGATTCTGGATGAAGGAATGATCTCTGATCTCTTGTCAGGTGTTCTCTGACCTGAATCCTGTAGAAGATGAGTGAGGTGAACTGAAGAGGAGAAGCTGTGAATCTGAAGATCTGGGTGATTCTGGATGAAGGAATGGTCTCTGATCTCGTGTCAGGTGTTCTCTGACCTGAACCCTGTAGAAGATGAGTGAGGTGAACTGAAGAGGAGAAGCTGTGAATCTGAAGATCTGGAGTGATTCTGGATGAAGGAATGATCTCTGATCTCTTGTCAGGTGTTCTCTGACCTGAACCCTGTAGAAGATGAGTGAGGTGAACTGAAGAGGAGAAGCTGTGAATCTGAAGATCTGGAGTGATTCTGGATGAAGGAATGGTCTCTGATCTCGTGTCAGGTGTTCTCTGACCTGAACCCTGTAGAAGATGAGTGAGTGAACTGAAGAGGAGAAGCTGTGAATCTGAAGATCTGGAGTGATTCTGGATGAAGGAATGGTCTCTGATCTCACGTGTCAGGTTTTCTCTGACCTGAACCCTGTAGAAGATGAGTGAGGTGAACTGAAGAGGAGAAGCTGTGAATCTGAAGATCTGGAGTGATTCTGGATGAAGGAATGGTCTCTGATCTCGTGTCAGGTGTTCTCTGATCTGAACCCTGTAGAAGATGAGTGAGTGAACTGAAGAGAAGAAGCTGTGAATCTGAAGATCTGGAGTGATTCTGGATGAAGGAATGGTCTCTGATCTCGTGTCAGGTGTTCTCTCACCTCATCAGGTATTATAGGAGAACATTTAGAGCTGTTAAACTGGAAAATGGAGGTTTCAAAAAGTATTGAATAAAAGAGTGCCATTATTTGTGGCCAATGTGTATTGGAGAAAAACATTTATTTCATAATGATATTTCCCCCTATTTTAAATTCTTATTATCCAATGAAAGATTAGATTTTTATTTTAATAAAAGATCAAAAGGATGAACAATGTAGGTTCATTTTCACAGCCTTTAATCATATTTACCAAGGGTGCCAATAATTCTGACCACGACTATCTTTTACTTTATTAATAAAAAATTGCGGGGAAGCGTTGGACGTTTATGTGTGTGTGCAGCATAATATGCGATCTCTCTCTCTGTGTGTGTGTGTGTGTGTGTGTGTGTGTGTGTGTGTTGCCTTTTGGTTAGTGTGCATCATTGTGACGAGTGGGGCGGTGCCGAGAGTCGTGGGAACGGAGCGAGGCCGGTGGAATAAAATGATAATGAATGACACCTGCATCACTCACCGGTCTCGAGTCCCACGGAGGAGCTTTGGAAGAATAAAAGGAGGAGAGATGACAGTGGAAGACGAGAGAGGACCAGACCTGGATTTTAGTTTGTGTTTTGTGTGCGGCAGTCGTCCATGAGGGGCTGCCGCTTTTATTTTGTGTTTGGTTATTTTATTATTAAAGTCTTAAATGTTCGCCGGTTCCCGCCTCCTTCTTCCCGATCTACGAACTGTGTTACAATCAATTAAAGCAGCGCATTAACATAGAACGTTGATTAAACTGACTTGGAACTGCCTGTGCATTAAACGGTTATACTGCATACCTGCCAGCCAATCAGAATCCAGTATTCAGACAGAACATGGCATAATCAGAATTAACATGCAGGCAGGACAAGTCATTTCTTACTCTAAATTTAAATTTTATTCAAATTTGGCCAGTGTGGCATCAATTCTCAATTAAAGAGGTCATCGGATGTGACATACACTTTTACAAGTTGTTTGAACTGAAATGTGTGTTGGCAGTGTGTGAACACAACCACCCTATAATGATACAAATCAACCCAGTATTTTTTTTTTTTAATCACATTAAATAATTTCCCCTTTCTCATTTCAAGCCATTCTCGGATGCATGTCTGTGTGTGTCACAAAGACCCAGGCCCTCCCGCGAATCTTGATTGGCACTAGTGTTTAAACTTAGACCCTCCCTGAGTGAGCTGTCATCAGTCAGTCATTGTTTCGACGGTGGAGCAGATGTAGACAATAATGGCTCCTGAGCAAATTGAGGTTTTTTGTTGTTGGACGTAATAATGAACACGTTCATCATTTACTACTGACATCTGAGCTGCTGAAGACACAGTGGATTACGTTTGTTTTTGAAAGGGAATGCATCCTCCGATCTGACTAAATGTGTTTATGTTCGCCTAAATCATTCGTGATCCAGCCTCGCCTACAGAAGTGAGTATAAGGTTCTTTTATGAAGGCAAATGCAAATTACCTTTCCTAATAACGTGCTAGCTAGCAAGTTCACAGCTAAAGTAAACAGTCTGCTCATCACTCCATGAAGAGAGGGGCGGGGTCAGCAGAGCTCATTAGCATTTAAAGGAACATGGACTAAAATGGCTTACTGAAAACAGAGCTGATTTTGACAAGGTAAAAAGGGTGTTGTTTTACACTAGCATTTAGAAATTGTAACCAAAGCATGTTAAAGACATTTCATTAAGACCCTAAAGAATCATATCAACTTGTGTAAAATGGGCATACGATGACCCTGTTAAGTGTGTGCATGACAACTGCATTTAAGTTTCTAATTCTGTGACATCTTCAGAACTTCTGCCTCTCTTCAAGATCCCTTGCACAGCAACCACATTTAACAGGAAAATCAGCAATAGGAGATAGCCCTCCATTATGCTTAGCAACATGCTAGTCTGGCGTTGACAAGGAGGTAAAAAGTGCCACCAAAAAAGTTAGTTATTTTATATAGTTACATAATATAGTTAAGCAATTTTATGTCAATAAAATGCAGATTAACTATATAAACTGGCTAGTTTTAGAAATATTTTCTATTTTGACACTGTTTGCTCTATTTTGCTAATAAAAATCATTTCAAACAAGGCAGAAGTTGCATCTCACAACAACACAGCAGTGTTTAATTTTGATCGAATCGGGTGAGTCAATGATTCAATGACTGTTTCACTTGCTTCATTTATAAATGAATCAGCTGGTTTGAATGAATCATTCAAAACAATGATTTTATAATGTATTTATTCTGGTATGAAACCTATTACTTATAAGACTTGACACCACCTACTCGCGCTTTTAGTTTCATATAAAATAGTATAATTTCATAGTTCTTTTCAAAACTGCTATATTTAAAATGCTCATCTTATAGCAATATTTATGCAATTGGAATTGCAGTGTAAATGCATTTTGATCAGTGTTAAAATGGATGAATGAATGCAAAAATTAATAATTCTAAATGTAGCTAATAAACATAATATATAAATCTGGTAAATAAATATAAGATAAAAAGAATCAAACAGCCTGTACAATATAAGAAGCATCTACGCTATTATTCAGGAAGTTGATGGTTCAGAATGCATGGACAGTGGATGTTAAAACTGCTCCTGGAGCTCCCCCAGCTGTGCACTTTTTGTATGTCTCCTTAATCAAAGACACATGTTAGAAATCCCATGAGCTGAAGACATTCATAATGTACAGATTATAGAGCAGCTACAGAAATAGGGTTGGGGATTTGTATACAGTGTTCCCCACACCACTTCATATATGTAATTTCAATGAAAATACATAGTGCTCATATAGGGGAAACATAAAGTTTGACAGAATAGCTGTAATAATTAGCTATAAATGGCTGAAATACAGAATTAAAAGACATACATAAAATACATTAAGTCATCACCTCTTCTATAATTCTCACCTCTCAGTTCGAGCATGGGTCTCTCTCTCCAAGCCTTAGGTATTCTGTCTCTTTGTGTCCGCAAGACAAAACGGCTATTAATGAACTTGCAGATGTTGAAAGTCACCTGTGGATGCTGGATGTTGAAATATTGATCCAGCTGGCCGCACCTGCTCTGTAACCCTGGCAGGATTCTCTGAATGGTCACCCCTGCCTGTCTGAAGGGATACATTGAGTAAAAGAAGAAAAGAGCAATGTTCAAACTGTTCAGTGCTCAGCAATGCAGAACATGTTAAATGTTTTAAACTATGTGAAAGCAGAGGGGTTAGTCCTCACTCATATCATCAACACCTCAGTCACAACTGGCAACGTTCCATATTTAAATAAGCAATAAATGAAACGATTTCAGATGTTAAAAATGTACTTAATCATCTCTTACTTCTTCATCAAACACAATGTGGATAGGAAAGGCATTGCAAAATGTCTTCAGATCGATGCACAGATTATCTGGATTCACAGGCTCAAATGCCCTTTAAGTTTTACCTGAGGATGAAAAACAAATCAAATGAATACACCTCAAAATACATAACTTCAAACTACATTTACTTATATATTCATTATACAGAAAAAGTATTAATGTTGCTGATAAAGAGTCAGACCTACAGAAAATCAATTCCTTGATTTAAAAAAAAAATTATTGACTGCTCAGTTAAGAGTTATATTTAACTGTAGATTTCAAATAATACATTTGTTGTATTTCATAAAACAAATAATTTTACAATATCTTTACCCTTTTCTGGATGCACCAAGTTTCTGGCTGTGTCCCAGTCATTTTTTTTTTGCATGATGTAGAGATTACCCACACAAATTCTTGACAGTACTGTATATATAACAGTGATCTCATTAAAGCATGAGGATACAAATACTTAAACACATACTTTAAAGGCATTTTCAGTGCATACTTTGTCTAAGAATGCTGGGCTCTGAGTGATGAGGAAAACAATATGCTCTGTTTTTCCCCATCGTCTCGACTTCCTCGATCTGGTTCACAATTTGCATTTTTCTCTTGCGGTTGAAGAAGTCTTTGGCTACAGCTCCGATGATACCTATACTATAAATATCAAATGTACATCAATATAACAGATCCGTGCAGTTCTTATGTAAATGATGTTAATCAAAAAGAGCAAAAGAAAAATAATAAACTGTTTTAATAGCTTTAATGGATATTTGTGTTTATGTTCATGTTAATAAAATAATTCGGTGTGAATACAATAATGGGGGGGGGAGTGAAATTAGACAAACTTGGGGGGGGCGCATGTCCTAAAAGTTTGAAAACCCCTGCCATATAGAATCACGCCAATTCATTGGCTGATGGCGCGAGATACCGCCCCTACGTCATACATGTTTGACATAGACCCGCGTTCGCACCATCTTACCCCTCAGATTTTCCTGTCGAATAAGCATGTCGACAGCAAAGAGGAGCTTAGCATCGGACGCAACGTCTTGTTCCCTTCTCAGAGAACATGGGTTACGTAAGTAACCGGAGACGTTCTCTTTCATAGGTAACTGAACGCAGTGTACCTTTACGCATTGGGAATGATATACCACACACGCCAAGCTAACGCGCTGCCAGACCTGGCCCATTACAGACCAGAACGCCAAAAACACAGCTGGCTCAAGCAGAAAGTACCTGAGAACCAGGAGCTGTGTTCATATCAAGGTTATAGAACCTCACAAAAGTATAGGGAGAGGACCATCCTGCCGCCATACAGATGTCCTCCAGGAGCACCCCTCTAAACAATGCTTGGGAGGAGGCCACCTCTCTGGTGGAATGAGCTCTGATGTCTAGAGGTGAAGGCAGACCGCGCACCTCATAGGCCAACGAAATAGCATCCCTAACCCAGTGGGATATTGTGTGTTTAGACGCAGCTAGCCCTTTTGCAGCCTGCACCAAAACACACCAACAGCTGTAAGGACTGACGCCATTGACTGGAACGGTCCACATACATCTTCAGGGCTCTGACAGGGCAGAGCAGATAAAGATCATCGCCCTCAATCGAAGAGGAGGGAGAGAAAGCCTGCATCACTACCACCTGTGAACGAAAAGATGTAGAGATAACTTTGGGGACATAACCAGGCCTAGATCTTAAAAATGCCTTGACCAGACCTGGAGAAAACTCGGTGCAGGACTCGCTGACAGACAGAGCTTGCAAATCTCCCACACGCTTAAATGAGGCCAATGCCAACAAAAGTGTAACCTTTAGTGTCAGAATCCTCACGGAAACTGACCCAAGAGGCTCTAGCAACCCCTTCAGGACAACAGAAAGGTCCCAAGAAGGGAAACCAGGCACCCTCATCCATCTCAAGCTCTTAGCCCCACGCATAAAGGAGGACACTAAACGATGTCTACCCAGCGGGACATTGTCCGAGTCCCTTCGAGCAGTGATAGCCGCAACATAGACTCTCAGGGTGGTAGCGGCCGCTCCAGCCGTAAACTTATGTTGTAGGAACTCCAGCACTGAACTAACCGGGCAGTTAACTGGGTCCACAGCATGAACCAAACACCAGGATTCGAAAACCCTCCATTTGGAGGAGTAGAGCTTCCTAGTGGAAAGGACCCTGGCACTATTAATGGTCTCACGGACTCTGTCTGAGAGATCAAAAGCTAAAGGCGACCTATAACCGGCCATACCCACAACTTCCAGATCTCTGGACATGGGTGACAGATTCTGCCCTGAAGCTGACATAGCAGGTCTTTCCTGACTTGAATCTCCCACGGATCGACCTCCAGAAGGGAGACCAACTCTGAGAACCACGTCTGGGAAGGCCAGAACGGGCTACTAGGAGAAGGCGGCTCCGCATGTTCTCACCCTGCACAAAACCGCAACAGCCTTCTCCTTTTCCCTAATCTCTGTCAAATTCAGCCACAGGTGGTGCTCAGCCATCACCAAACCTGCCATACTGCGCCCAACCACGCGCTGTATGCTTAGTAGCACGAAGGACCAAGTCAGTAGCCCTGCGAAGCTCCTAAACAGCTTCGGGGGTCACACCGTCACCCTCATCCATTTCCGCTTGGCAGGCCTGAAGGATGGCCATAGTGTGGAGAGCCGCACCTGCCTGTCCCGCTGCCATGTAGGACTTACCGTTCAAAGCGGAGGTGGTTCTACACGGCTTGGACCGAAGGAGAAGGCGGGACTTCCACGAGGGGAGGTGAGAGGTGTGCAGTGAGCGTGTCCTTGACCGCCGGGACTGCAGCATACCCCTGCTCCACAGAACCAAGCGAGGTTAGAGAAGTCAGCAGCCGCCGCATTAGTGAGGCGGGAGGAGAAGGGACCTGGAAATCTCGTGATGCAGGTCAGGGAAGAAAGGCAGCTTTCTCCTCATCAGGTGCAAACCAGAGCCACTGAGGAAACACTCGTCGAGCTTAGATGACTGGGACTCGCGAGGCTCTTCCGGCCAATCACAGCTCAACTTCTTAGTGGCGCACGCCAAAACATCCATGAGTTCAGTATAGGCCTGAGAAGGCCGTGCCTCCTGGCCGCTAGGCGGGAGAACGTAGAGTGATGCAGCTCCGAAGTCCTCAGAGTCGGAGAACGCAATATATAAACTGCGGAAACGGTGTCCCGTGCCTCTGGGCTGGGTGCAAGAAATCTTTGAGAAAACTGGACCGGAGAATTTGCACAGTGACGCCCAGGCGATGGAGGGAGAGAAAGTGAAAACTGCTCACTCTCCATAGCCTCGAGCTCCGCAACCAAACCCCAGGCCACGTCTTCGCGGTGGAAGGAGGCCTCCGGAGTGGCGCAGCGGGGAAGAACGGCAGATTCTCGATCAAAAACCGCGAGTCTAGCGTGCAAAGTTTTTAAAGTTAAATTCTCGCAGTACTTACAGTTTGAAATGTCAAAGATAGCGTCTCGTGCATGGGAAAAATATCATTTTTGTAGTGTGTTTTGGGCATTTTTCCAATAAGATTTAACATACCACCAATAGAATCCATCACATACCAGTAGACACCATTATAGTTTCCATTACAACCAATACAATTGACATTAACCGTTAAATCCATTACATGGTTCTGTTGTTGTTTTTTCAGCAGGGATTATAATTATTCATTTTGATTATTGTTGAGGTAAACAGATTGTCATGGACATGTCTATGTCTGGACCATTAATGCGTAAGAAGACAAGTTATTAATGAATTTAATAGCTATTGCTAATGGAAATAGTTTAATTTGTATATCAGAAATAGCGTAATGTGTACCAATCTCTAGAAATAAGACAAATGTCATTTGAAAACACAACGGAGGAATAGGCTTTCTGAACGACTCCTTCAACTTTTTTGACAACAACAGTTATTAGCTAATAACACTTACGTTATCAACAATACAGTTATTAATCAAATCAAACGTTTCTCTACGTCGTTTTCAAGGCTGAATATGTTCAAAACAGTCTGCGGAGTAAGATCTCGCGAGAGTTTCCTCGGTGGTGAGACGAGAATCTGCGAGACTTGCGCGTCCGCCATCTCTTGGAGCAAGAAAAGTAGCAGAACGCGAAACGCCTGTCAGTCAACAAGTCCGAATAGTGAGACTCATAAAGAAGGTCAAGCGGGGCTCAGCGTTGCCTCTTTATACCTGTTCCCCGTCTTTTCTCAGAGAAGACTTTCATGTGAAAGGAGACAACGGCGGGGAATAAGCCAGACATGTCAAATCTCAGCAAAGGGGGGACTAAAAAAGACACCAAGATGAGGATACGAGCCTTTCCCGTGAGTATGAGCGCTCTGGGCCGGCGACACCGTCACTCGAGCTCCGGGGATCTGAGCGGACAGGCCTGTGTGAATGAATCCCTTGAAACCGCCTCTGTGTTTCCCCAATCCCTCAAATTATCAAATAACCATCATGCGAGCAGCGTCAGTTCGGTCTGGGTTTAGCTCTTGCGTTGTTTTTACGTCAAGCTAATAGCTAACGACACAAGCTAGCGAGCCTGCTAACGTTAGCTGGCTAACCTGTTTAACAGCAGCAGATGATCACAAATAAATGCGCAATGACCCAAATACACGGGTTTTATTGCATAAGTTACCCCAGTGAGCTTATTCAAACACCAGTAAACGTGTCACTAATCAAAACATGTTTTAGTAACGTTGTTTGTGGGAGGCCGGCTTGTTTATGACGACGTTTTGCGTCATACATGTACTGTTTGCATGTTTATGTCACACATGACCAGTGCAGATGTGGGTATGAAGTGACTCGTATTTAAGTTACTGCCAGCGAAGAAACGAGGTCAGTAGCACTAAAGCTGCGAGAGAGGTTTAATGTGGATACGTACACAGCTGCCTTGATCTAAACAGTCAATATAACGTTACTGTCAAACCAAAATGCTTTGAGATTCGCTTGTCGTGTAAATTGACCATCAATGACTCTGACCTCAGATGATGGGGTATTTGTGAAAAACGGGACAAAATTAGAAAATTATGAATCATTCCTGCCATCAGGCAACTCTAATTCAGAATTGCTCGCATTATTTTTCTTAAGTTTTATGTCAAGCCAATATGGACTAACGTTACCCAGAAAACATTGGGCGAAGTGCTTTATTAAGATTGAGATTAAAATCAAGACCGCTCCCTTTTATTATATCATGTTGGCCTAGACTTTTGCGTGTTTACCTTGCTTTTTATCAGTAGACTGTGGATATGGGAAGATAGCATGAATAACTGTCATAAAACATCAAGTTGTTCTGTCAAACAAATGCGGTGTATTTTATTAAAACTAACTGTTTTTGATGCATCAGCTGTTGTTGACATTAATTGTGGAAATTGAAAAGCACAAAATGTCACATTAATTTTGACCTGTTGATTTTTTTGAACTTTTTGTGTAATGTTTTGCTTGATTGTGCTGTCTTTCTTTAAGATAAATGCCATTGGTCTGATATTATCTTATGAAATGCAATCACGTTCAAACACTTTTTTTCAGCGTGGCTTAGTGCAATGTCTGATTTAGGTTAGATTGATAATCTAGCCGGTTTTCTGTTCAAGTTTATGTTAAAACCACAGTAAAAGCCTGTTTATACCAAGAATGGTAACTGGAATTATAACTATAAAGCTTTAATTAATTCCAACAGTAAACTATATTGGCTTCCACATCAGCGCACAATACCACAATACCAACATCAGTGCAATTTTGTCATCTGCAGCTTGAAATGCTTGAGCTCTTTATAGCAGAATGGCTTCTAATTTGCTGTCAATGTGTTAATTGTTCGTTAGCAGTAAAAAAATCAAAGTGATTCTGACATTTTTCTGTGTTGTCATTACCCTTGTTGGACTTCCCTACACTCATAGAATTGGGATGATCATTATTTACAGTTATCATTATAGATATTGTCCTCGGTGTGAACGGCCTTGAAGTGATGCTTTACCCAAAAAGTAAAGTTTTATCATCATTATCGTTTGAAACCTGTATGACTCACTTTCTTTTGTGGAACATAAAAATACAGAAAATATATTTGGTAACCAAACTGCTGCTGGTAGCCATTGACTTTCATAGTATGGAGAGGGAAAAAAACTAGAAGTCAATGCCTACCAGCAACTGTTTGGTTACCAAATATATTTTCTTGTGTTTAAAATTCATACAGATTTGGAACAACATGAGGGTGAGTAAATGACGGGTTTAAATTTTTGGGTGAACTATCTCTTTAAAAGGAAGGGTAAAAAAACGGTTGAATTTAGTAACGCTCAAACAGCTTCATGCATCACCTTTACTCTCTTAATGGTTTCCCCTCTTCTCTGCTTCATCTCAGATGACCATGGATGAGAAGTATGTCAACAACATCTGGGACCTCTTGAAAAATGCCATCCAGGAGATTCAGAGGAAAAACAACAGTGGGCTGAGCTTTGAGGAGCTCTACAGGAACGCCTACACCATGGTCCTACACAAGCACGGAGAGAAGCTCTACACAGGCCTGAGGGAGGTGGTCACAGAACATCTCATCAACAAAGTAAGAGCCACAGGCCTCTGTCGTGCCTCTTCTCTACCCCTCTTAGACGGTGTCTAACCTGGAACTGTTCTGTTGGCACGAGAAACGATGCATGTACTTTTATGCGTCTGGTAGATGCTTTTGTCTGAAGTTCATGCATTCCCAGATAATCATATTCTGTGAACTTGACGTTGCTAATGCAGTGCTCTAATGTTTAGCTACAGGAAGATCCAACAGCAGCTCAGTGAAAAGGGATATCAGAGGGTAGAGAGTAGGGTTGGGTGATGTCTACCAAATTGGCATCGGACGATGTCTACAGTGAAACATTGTGATGGACGATGACACCGGGGGCGAGGTTAGGGGTGTGCCTGAAGCATCAATCCGTATGCAGAAAGGCACGGATAACAAATAGTTATACGGAGCCACTAAAGCAGCTGTTCTCAAGTCCAGTCCTCGCGTAAACCCCCCTCTCTGCATATTTTGCATGTCTCTTTGTTAACACACCAGCTCGTTAGAAGTGAGCTCCGTGCATGAACTGTGTTCAGATTGACATCTTGAACAGATCTCATGCCGCCTCAAGTTTTTACATGGTCCCTACACAGTGTACTCCCTGAGCAGGGGAAAGCCGTTGGAGTTTACTTCACTTCAGAACATACATTCACAGATTAGCGCTGCCTGCAGCATCTTCACACACAGACGAAACTTACTAGAGAAGTGTGACATAATATACCTCTGTAAATAAATACAATTTGAATTCACGTCTCGCACACTTCGATGCCCTTTGAACGGAGCATAGACGTTCACTTCGAACTGGAATCATGGCGGAATATCCTGTGATGTGATGTCCACTTCCTAGGGCACTTAAAGTTGAATAGAACAACCGTCTGAAGCGATAAGAGAAACGTACAAAATGTGCAGAGCTGGGATACGCGAGGACTGGAATTGAGAACCGCTGCACTAAAGGGACATGGTTAGCCGCTTGCTAGCAGCCTGTTACAGTACATGAAACCGTGCCGGCTAAACATTGTGATGTCTGTCAGCCATCGATGATGGCTTCGTCTATCGGTCCAACCCTAGTAGAAAGTAATGTGGAGGATATTAATGCCATCCCGTACTAACATGAGTGTTCAGCACAGAAGTTTACTCTGATTTTGTAATGCAGCTTGTCTGTTTAGAGTAGATGAAAAAAGGCAGATGGGCTGAATGAAAATGCAAATTCACTCTCTGACCTTAGGTGCACAGCTGTTTTGTATCGGATGTACCAGTGTATTGGACGATAAAAGTTATCAGCACTATCGGACAGTCATTTTAATCAACTGATGATCAGAGCCGATTATATCCTGTCAATCAAAAGGCAGCGGAAACATGTCAGACTGCATGTGGCTTGTCGTACAGTACTATATAAATGTCTCTATGTTGAATTTAGGTAATAATAACACATTAATGCAATCTCACTTCGTTAAAACAGCACTTTTAATGCAGGTTTTTCTCTTTTGCTAACATTATGATCAGAAACAAAGTCTCAGATTTCAAATTTGGCCGGTTTTATCATGAAAATCAAACAATAAATGCCGTTTTGAAGTCTCTAAATGTGGCGTGACAGATGGCTTAAGCTGCTTCAGTTCAAATGACATCATCTCTTACACTTTAATAAAAGTTATAGCACAAAATAAATGTGAATGAATAGCCGAAGTTATGTTGAGAGATACAGTACAGCATGCCTCAAGTAATCGCTCAACAGTGTTTCAACAATGAAAAGAGTTTGTGAACAATATTAACGCAAGATTTATCTCTCATTTGAAAATGTATAAATTAGTTGATGTACATTTTAGAATATAAAATTAAAATATTTTATGAATAAAGTCAAAAGTCTGGCATGGGCTTAATTGGTACATCGGCTTCATTTATGCCCACATCGTGATTTTACTAATCATTGCTGTACAGCGCTCTTCACCTGCACCAATAACATTCAACCTGATGAGCATCAGCTCTCGGCCGTCTCTCTCTCCCTCAAAGACCTTGTCTACTTCAAACTGTTGTGTTAATATAGACAAGTTTTGTTTTACTGTGTCCTCATGGTAAAGACATGCCTCTAGGATTGGTTTTTCTCTGTTTTATTATTATTTTTTGTCATTTTCTTGCTGAAAACAAATGATGCACATTAGCATACATCTGTTATATAATGGTGCTAAACAGCTTGTAAACAATAAGTGACTTAATGTTACATTTACCTCAGCAGTGTTCACAGTTGTTTAGATAGCTATAAAAGGAAAACATTAGAGAGGAGCTTATTTACTGTTAATTATTTATGTATGTTTGAATACACGTCTTTGTTTAATTGAAATGTTTGTATACAGTTTTTTATTTGAGAGTATGTCTGAAAAGAAATATCAGTTGAATATAATAGTTAGTTCTGTTATTAGTTTCAACCTTTTATTTGATAGTAGTGGACCAAATTAGGTTACAGCATCGGTAAAAAAGTTATTAAAAAAAGTAGCCCTACCTGATTTCTTTTCCTGGTGAATTAATATTGAATCCAGTTGTGTAATATTGTCATATTTTCTGAGACCGTTATCTTACTCTCTGTACTGTATCTTAAGCATTTGACCGCATAAGAAAATGTAAACCATACAGCACAACATTACCACTAAACTATCAGTATCAGCAGACAGCATCCCTAGTTTCTGACATTCACTTATTTAAATGTTTTCAAATAGCACTTAGGATTTCTGCCTTTATTGTGGTGCTTATCAAACACAAAATAAAACTTGCATTGATGGTGAATGTATATGTCTGCACAGACTCATTAACAACAGCCGTTCATTCAAATGTAAATCTTTACATGCATGTTGGTGTGAACCGGCCTCAACAGGCAATGTTGGTTTAATGAAACGAGATCAACTCTTTTAAGTGGGTTCGAGGTGTGATGTTCACTGTACCGCGTGTGACACGAGTGCTTCATTAGCTGATTACACCGAGTTGTTTCATATGAATTAGCAGGACGCTGTGTTTATCCTGTACTTATTTCCAGTCTTTGTCTGTTTAAAGGTACGAGAAGATGTGCTAAACTCCCTGAATAACAACTTTCTACAAACACTGAACCAAGCCTGGAATGACCACCAGACGGCGATGGTGATGATCAGAGACATCTTGATGTACATGGTGGGTCCTCATGACAGGCTGTCGTTGTATGTTGATTGATTTTGTCTTGATGCTACTTCTTCTTGAGGGTTAGCTTGTTACTGAGCTTGCAAGGCATTGTGGTGTTGATAAACCTCAATTATTCTGCGGCATGTTTCTCAACTATTGCCGCTAGTTCTGTCGTTACCAATAGTTCAGTGGAACTAACGACCATAGTTAACAAACAATGCTTTTGGGAGATACAGTCCTGGGGTCCGTTCTTCGTACGTCGTTAACTCAGTTAGCTGGATTTGATTGTTGATGATTTCACCTGATCTTGGATCATTTGGTTCTTCGAAGCTCATCCTGGAGTTGCTTAAACCTGCTCGAGAGCAGCTTATTTCATGTAAACAGGATTAGATCGCATCCTTTTAAGCAGAATTAATACTTAAAATCTGTCCCAGCCACCGCTACTTTATTACAAGAGTACCCTGCTGGTCCAGGGACAATAATTTAAAATAATAATCATTTAAAAATGTATTTAAAAAATATAGAATAATGTTGTGTCATCTATAATACTATTGACACAGCCAGTTTTACTCACTGAAAGATGTATCCGTCATAAAATAATTACTTCATAATTGTATTAGTCGTGCATTAATGTGAGGGATGACAGATACTATGGGAGGGGCTTGATGGAGCGCAGTAGATGCAGGTAACTTGATTCTGACCCTTAAGAAACTTTAATTAATGCTGTCAAGTAATAAATCCGTTTCAAAGATGAAATTAAATGAATTGTTAATTACTATATTGAAATAAAAATGTAAAGCCTGTACAAATACTGCATATTTCATTTATCTATTATAACATTTACGTAGTTTTGTTCATTTGGCTGTTTCCTTATAAAGGTCCAGAAATCTTTTTCATCAGGTGACTTTTTTAATGATATGATGTCATTACGTTGCTGTCTTGCCACCAGCCAATCGCTGCATTGCTGATCGTGGTTTCGAGTATCGATACATAGACCCATGTACACCATCAGATAACTCAATCCAGCCATACTAATCATCAACAGCAGGTGCGTTCGAAGAACCGAATTAGCCAGATCCTGATTAGCGCGATGATATCATCTTGGATGTGTCATTTGATCTCGGATGTAATAAATATTTTAATTCACTTTTACAGTGGTGGCCAAAATTATCAGAACACTACATTAATATTTTCACCAGCTGGAAAATGTTTTTAAGTCAGTTACATTTCCAAACATTAATTTTGCCATTAATTGTAATAATCCAGTGAGAGTTTACAGAGATCTAATCATCATCAGTCTGTCTGGAGTAACATGAAGAAACAGAGCAAACTAAAACAGACTAAACCCAGAAGAACTGTGGCATCGTGTCCAAGACGCTTCAAGAAACCTCCTGCAAAGCTCCTGAGAAACTGCTCAAGTGCACCGAGGGCAAACGCTGCTTTAAACGCAGAGGATGCTCACACCAAATGTTGATTTCATTTAGTTAATAGAAGTTAATTGATAAACGCAATCTTTTCTTGACATTATTTATGACAGCATCTTCATTATACTGCATTTTTACACAAGTGCCGAAAACTTTTAACAGCACTGTAGCTTTGCAGGAGTCTTGAAGCGTGGCACAGCTCTTCTGGATTTAGTCTAGGGGTGGGCGATATGAGCTAAAATTCATATCACAATATTTTCCAATGTCCAGACGATATCGATATTGTATCGCGATATGAGGAAAAAAAAATTGGAATCACATTTTAGTAGACCTTAGTCAAATTAGGCAAAATATGTATTTTCTTAAGGCATAAAAACAACGGTCTGTCTTTGGATGTGTGAAATTATGCTACATAAGACACCTGCACAAATGGACTGAAAGAACATGCAAATTCACTCTGATAGCAGATGGCGCTTATGCAATAATAGCCTCAATATCATTTCCTTGGTACAGCTGTAAACAAAGCTGTGCTGCGCTTATGAACACGGAGGTAAGAGAAAGAAAATGCCTCTTAAACTTTTCTGAAGATCGTTCACATCAGAGATGCATTCATATTATCCTTAGGTGACCACCTGTGCCGCTTTGCTTTAGCGCACACACAGCATTTTCACCCCTTTTCCCGCACGTAGCATATTGAGAAAATGTCCCGCATTTTCATCAGTCTGTTGGTTTTTCATTGTCATGTTAAGAACACATACATAAGTTCTTTTGCCTTTTAACAAACTTTTATTTATTATTTTTGCGACATAGTTTCCATGCAAAGGATGTGCGGACCTCATCAAGTCATGAGAAATGTATGGAAAAACACGATTTTCTCCATTCATTTTAACCAATCGAAAAAAACAAGCAGGTTTCAGACTTTCTTCTTTTAATAGTTTGTTTGAGGCTGTTTATACGGCATTATTTTAATAACAAATGAAATGTCCACAGCCCATTATTGCAATGCGAGGGAGCATCAAACTGCGCGAGCACCAATCTCGTCTCTCGCTGGTGGATTCTCTTCACTCTCACACAAAACGAACGCGCTCTCGCTTACATGTGCGCGCTCAGAAACATAAATAAGCACATATGACGACGGATGTAAATCAGTATTTACATAGCATAACAGTAGTAAATGTCTCACACGTATCTCGCATTGTCCCGCAAAATCACATCTACTGTCCCACAACCGATCTATTGCTAGGTGGTCACCCTATATTAACCCCCTGCCCCCAATTCAATGTTTATATATTTCTTCCTATATTTTGAGCATTGTGAACAGTGATATTGCGCTGCCTGCTACAGTATTTTCTCTCTTTGTCCATCTTCAGCATCTCGGTCCTGTCTTAACGGCTGTTTGCTTAAGCCGGGCTCACGCGGTGCAAATAATTTTTTTAAATTAAGTCCTTTAGGCTTGTACTTGTCAGACTGTACGAACATGATGATCATGTCACACTGTGGGATCTCAGTTGTTATTAATGTCAGACTGTATGACAGTCAAGACGCGTTAAGAAAGAAGAAAACCTGTCCGGTTTTACATTATCAACCCATACACGTTCAGTGACTGGGAGCTGCGTTGCACGTGGGACCGATCTGTTGGCTGTCATGAAAAGTATATGAACGGCGTATTTAAGAAGAATAGTGTATGCAGCTCTACACACCCACATGACAACAGCAGCACAACCAGTGTTTGTATGGAAAAAGCAACATATCAGATGAATTCTGTGAGCCAGTTTATGGCTGATAAAATAATTATCTTGCATTAATTCTGCTCATAGCTCGTCTTGAATAACAGACACAGTTTGACATTCATCTTAGGGGTAGTCACACTGCAGCATAGTGTGCCAAATCTTCTGACACTGCCAGAGTTTCATCAGAGGGAAATTTGATCGCAACAGCCATTAATCGGCTGTCGGTGAACATGTCAAACCAGCGATCAAAGACTACAGATTTTAACCTAAGATTATACAAATCTTTTAGGATTTTCAAAATGTGTCTCAGACGACCGAATCGTGGCAAAATCGCACCGTGTGAGCCGGGCTTTAGTAATATTTCCACACATTACATTTTGGGAAACTATTATAATACAGTTCCAGATTAGAGATCAGCCAACAGAAATGAAAAAGCCGATCGTGTGTTTGGAGCAAAAACCATGTTCGGCCGCTCAAGTGGGGCGTCTCTCTCTAGAGCCCTGCATTTCAGACCAATTTCGGGCCAATTTTCACGTCACGTCATGTGACGCGAGCTGGGCCTCGGGCCTGTTTTAGGCTTCTCCTTATTTTTATGTTTTAGACACCCATCAATTAGTGATGCAAATTAGAATTAAAAATATAATCACTTACAAAACTGAATTATTTTAATAGCTGAAACAGTATAATCTGATTTGGAAGAAGGGGGAACAAAGACGGGCTCGGGTTGGACTCTGGCTGGTTATTCTGTAAAGCTGTCGGGCTAGGGCCTGAGCGTCTCGGGCCAGGGCCGGGCTAGAGCCTAAATTTGAGGATAATCATTGTCTGTCCATCCAATGAAATTCATGAATATTTAACGGCATCCACGGTATAGCAAAATCCATATCATGGCACAATATAATACCGGTAGTCACGTTAATACCGCTATTGCGCCCACCCCTAATTTAGTCTATCTCGGTTTGTTCTGTTTCTTCATATCACTTTAGACTGAGGATAGTCTCGTGACTGACGGCTGAAGGTCTGGAATAGATGGTCCCATTCATTGGCCAAGGCCCGCCCATGAGGCCGTTTGACCGACATGTCAAACAACCAATCACAGTTTGTTTTGTTCACTGTTATGTTTCAGGCGGTGGAAATGTCACCACAATAACAAACCCGTGTGTGAAACTCTCGGATCTATTTGAAAGATTATATGCCGTGAGCTTTAAATAGTTCACATACTTTTGAAAATCCAGCGTTTGGTTGACCCTGATAAGCGTTCGCCGTCACAGTTGTAAACACGACGGCTTTCTTCTTTCGTGATGGGGTTTTGGCATCACATCTTTGTGTTTAAAGAATACACCCTGATGGAGAATATAATCTAATACCACAATAAACTTAATGTACTGACCACTGGTGTTTTATGATGGAGACAGACTATGATATTAAAATCTCACTGTATACACATATAATGAAATTACATGATTGGAAATGTAAACTACTGACCTACAATAAAAGATTAAATTACATGAACAAACAATGAACAATACACTAATTCATGTCTGAACCTCTTAATTCATTGTCATTGTTTAGTAGCCTAATGTTCAGGATTGTATTTCTTGAGAACTGTGATCCGTATTCTGATGGAGAAAAAATTCAAGAGTCTAACCGAAGCCTAAAACACTAGCTTTTCATTTGCTGCTTTGCAAGCACTACTATTTCTTTTTGGGAATTCAAATTAGATTTTTTTCTTCTGGATAGTTGTGTATTATGTTTCCAAATAAATTGACTTTATTTTCTGTATTTGCTTCTCTGCCTCTCTCCCCTTCTGTGTTTGTACAGGACCGGGTGTATGTTCAGCAGAATAATGTAGAGAACGTCTATAATCTAGGTCTCATCATCTTCAGAGACCAGGTGGTTCGTTACGGCTGCATTCGGGACCATCTGAAGCAGACCTTACTGGACATGATTGCGTGAGAGGAAAGGAGAGGTGGTGGACAGGTGGGCGTCTTTATTTTGTTTGAGTGACGTCACAGATGTAGACCATGCAGAAAACTGTGTGCGAGATATCATAATATGGCCATTTTTGTTGCCACACAAGCAATTTATTTTTAATATATCAAACCCTACCTTTAAATGAATGAGCCTCATAAGTACTTTTCTGCTCTGTTGTTTGTGCAAACACAACACTACATGAGTTTGGGGTGTACAAAGTGCCAAGACATTCTACATAGTCAAAATAGGTACTATGTCACTTTAATGTCAAATTTATGGTTTTAAAAGTCAAACTAGCCAGTGACATACTATAGCGAAAGTTAAAAAACTTTTACTGCTTTTTGAAATGGACTCGATAAATCAAGAGACAGCGATGTTTGTTTAATTTAAGGGATAGTTCACCAAAACATGAAGCTGCTGTCATCAGTTGCCCGCTCTCATGTCGGTCTCAACCTTGAAGACTGAATTATTTCTGTAAAACATAAAAGATATTTTGAGATGTATTTTTTGCCTGTACGATGGAAGTCAATGATTACCAACATTTATTTTTAACAATCCATTTATGCATAAAGCAAAGAATAATTACTAATTACCGGTTTCATTATTATAAGTTCTTCTGAAAGAATACATTGTGGGTTGTTATTTTTTTTGCTCAACAGCGACAAAAAAATATTGAATAACCAGCTGATATTACCTGTCATCAATGTGTTAAATGTTGGTTAACTTTAAGCCTTTCTGAACATATAAGATTATTGCGAGAAATAGATTTTAATACAATATACCTCTAATTCTATATAGCATTCGAGGGAGATCAAATATGAACTCTTACCACAGTCTACAACACATTACGATATAAACACCATAAAATAAACACTCATAATTCATCAGCAGTCTGTTGGTGTAAATGCACAGTATTCATTGATACATTGATACAGCACTCATATTTATTATGAAGTTTAACAAGCACATTAGGCTGAATCTCAAATTATGTTTTCCATCCCCAAATTTAAGACCTCTCAAAATGGTGATTTAAGATGTATGTTATACAATTTAAGAGTTTTTTCTACTTCAATTACTTAAAGGTCCTAATTGAACAATGGCCTAATTCTGGCTTAAGGCTTAAGTATACTTCCTTTACGCTTATGTTAGCGTATGCGCACAGTCAAAAGTATACTTCATTTGACTCGTACGCATACACAGACGCGTACGCATGTGCTTTGCACCAAATTTCGATACCTCTCCTGGCCTAGCGGGAGCCGTAGGGAGAAGATTACAGTGTGATGAAGGACACGGAAGAAAAACTCATAGAAGTCCGGAAAGGCTAGCCGTGACCAAGTATTGCTGCAAGCTAGCATTTGGGAAGCTTGCAGCGTATCTAAGCTTATTCCGGAGGTGTGTGAAGCCATATGTTTATGCAGTTTTTCTTCAGCTACCTTATCGATACCACCCCGGCAGCGTTTCCACCTCACGGATAAACTAATTACTGCACGAGAGTTTAATGCGCATGTGTGACCTGGGTTACAAAAATCCAGGGGTGCGCGTACTATTCTGATGACCAAATTCACGTCACGCGCACTGTACGCTGTCCCTCGCGTATGCGTACGCAGTGAAGTATACTTTGGCCTTTAGTCTAAGCCCTGGCCTAAATGTCATAAAGCTTAAATTGTTTGACCACAGTCACATACAGGTTTGTTACACTTTATTGCATTATTATCTCTCTAGCTTTGTAGTTTGCATCACCGTTAATGCATATATTAGCATTTTAAAGTAAAAGTTGACCCAAAGAATACATCTGCTTCTCAGTGGTATCATTTACTGACTATTATGTTGTTCTATGCCTGTATTAAACCTTTCTTTCTTTCAACTACCATTGAATTAAATTGAATGTTGAATTGACCAGACTTGTATGTGTAGATTCCTCAAAATATTTTGGAAATATACCGTTTAGTGACATAAGTGCGAGAAAATAATGACTTGTATGTAATAATTTCTTCAGTCTGTTGGTGTTTTCTTCAGTATTCATTGATGGAAAGTCAACGTTTTTATCCGAGAACAGTGCAAGCGTGTACATAAAGAAAGTGGAGGCGGATAAGGAGATCCCCAAATTGATACACTGCCTGGATAAAAACGGTGATTAAGATTGAAGGTGGTGAGAGAGAGATCTCCAAACATATGAAGAACATTAGAGATGGAGATGGAACAAGGGCCTGGTGCACATGCTCAAGAATGGAAAGACAGAAGGTGCACTGTCCTCATCTCAGTCCTTCATTATTACTGGGTTTTACATCAGTATAAAGCTTAGTGGTTAAAGAGCTGGAATGACGCACCTTTATCATGTTAGTCCCACAATTTCTGTGACAATGTTAAACCAATTCAAGATGTTTGATTTGTTTTGTTTTACAAACTGCAACTACTAGTCAACTTACAAACTGAACTTTGTGACATGATTCAAATAACAGTTCTTTCTTAGCTAAGTTCTGCTCCAGTGCAGCACACATGAAGTTCAATATAGTGTAAATGCTACACAGAGTTTAATCTTTGCAGAACATATGCATGAAATATGAAAGACCAGTATTGTCCAAACTTGCCTAAAACATAACCTGATGTTCAGAAGTAATACAAAAAGACCTACGCAATGCTAGAATATACTTTGGAGTTTTACAGGTCAACTCAAAGGTCAAGGCAATTAAAATTCAAAATGACTAAACGAACACCAGTAGACATATTTTTAACAGTAAATGTTTTTAAACAAAGAAAATGCCAGAATCTTTCAGCCTGTGACTAATGGGAATATGAAATATCAAACTTAAAGCAGTATTTTGTGTTTTGCATTTCACCATGCTGCTTTTTCATGTTTTCTTTCAGTAAACATGCCATTGAAGGACGCTTGTCGATGTGCTCACATGTCTTTTTCAAAAAATGTGGCGAAGTTAAAAGCCGTCTCATAACTTTCCCCTTACCATGTCTGCTGAATGGTCTTTCGGTGATACACTTTATTGCATTATTATCTCTCTAGGCCTAGTTTGAAAGTGACTTCATATATTAGCATTTTAAAGTAAAAGTTGACCCGCTCTGCTTCTCAGTGGACCACCTTTACTGCTATTATGTGTTCCGCACTGTATACATGTAAACCTTTCTTTCTACAACTAAACACATTGAGCACTTAAATTGAATGTTCATAGTTGACCAGACTTGTATGTAGATTCCTCAAAAATATTTTGTGCAGCTTAATGGTCAAAAGAATCAAGTGCAGCAAAGAATAAGCAATGTAATAATTTCTTCATTATTTGATGTCTTTCTAAATTCTAATTGGAACATTTAGCTTGAATGAAACATTGAGTTAAATAGAAGATTAAGTGGAAGTTGACACCAGTGGTTTTATGATATTATAGAGATAATATTCATGCCTGTGATGTGCAGATCTGGCCTGCATGTACAAGTTGTTCAGCAGGGTGATCTCCAAATGGCCTGAAGACCACATTGTGTATGAGCTCCTATCTGAGGGAGCAGGGCAAAGCTCTGGTGTCTGAGGAAAGAGAAGGCAAGTCCTCATCTACATCCAGGTAATAGAGATCATCAGTCAAACTTAGTGGTTAACACATGAGATGTGGGAAGCCCTTTATATCCAACCTCCCACTTTCTCTCTTCCTTTCTCAAGGGTCTTTGGATTTCACGGTTTTGTTTTTACAAAATATAACTAGTCTTTTAACAAACTGACCGCTTATTCAAGCAGACCATTGCAGGGGACTTTGAGTATTTCTTGAACCTGAACTCACATGAAGTTCAATATCTCGCTCATATCCACGACAATATCTGAAGAAAGGAGTGAAAAGTGAGTCAAGACCAGTCATTGTCCAAACTTGCCTAAAACCAAAGCAATATCAGTTCTTAAATCCTAAAATCGATAATTTAGTGTAGATTGTGGATGAGTGAAAAGGATGTGTTTTACAGGTCATTATTAGTAGTTAAAACAATGACTAAAATATAACACCATTTAGACATTGTCCATTAACAGTTTTAATTGTTTGTAGATCACGTATAGAAAGTCAGTAGTTAATCTGTTTCTGTGCTTTAGCTGCAGGAGGTGGAGTCGATCTTGCATAAAGCCATGGTGCTGTTCAGGTTCATGCAGGAGAAGGACGTGTTCAGGTACAAGCAGCATCTGGCCAGAAGACTCCTCACCAACAAGAGCGTGTCTGATGACTCAAAACATGATGCTAAAGGCAAGATCTGCTGCTGTATGGAGCGGAGGCTCAGCGTGCCCTAACACTGTGTGTGTCTCATGGTTTCTCCTTCCACAGACGGAGTGTGGCTGTCAGTTCACATTGATCAAACTGGAAGGCATGTTCAGGGACATGAGCATCTCAAACACAACCATGGATGAGTTTCGGCAGCATCACTGCTCTGTTCACAGATGGACCAACATAGAAAGAGTGCCTGCTAATGTGCACACTCACAACTAAATACTAAAAACATGAAAACTACATTCAAATTTTTTACTTAAATATGATCAAAATTCGAATTATATTTGAATTGAAAAGCCATTATTTCAGTTAGGGGGGGAAAAAAGCTTTTGGCTTCTCTCCTGAGACCATAAGAGGGCGCATTGATCAAAATATTAATGCACAGTTATTCAAAGCATAAAATAGCACGACTATCTTTGAAAAATGTGCATAATGTTTAACCATATATAATAAAGTTGCTTAAATAATTAGAAACAAAAAGCATCATGTGTATACACAGTTTAATACAAAGCACAGAAAACCCATCACAAAGAGTAACGTTACTTTTTCATGTAAAAACACGAGATGCAGTGGAACGGGGAGAGACCCGTCCCACCATAAAGCTTTGAGACACGTTTTTCAAAGTTGAACTTACAATAATTTAAATGGCTTTCTAAATATCCCACTCTGATAGAGTCAGTAACGCTGATAGATGTCCCTCGAGAAAATTTACAAAATATGTGTTCTGTGTGAACGGCTTGGTTCGTTTTGGCGTACACATCATCATCTCCACATTGATCTCTTTCCGCTGTATTTTGAATGAATAATGTATCCAGTGGGTTCAACTGGATAGACTTAAAAAAGCATTAATGCAATGCCACCTACCTACATATTCATCGCATCTCGTGCGCCACTGATAAGCTGCCTAACAGACACCTAAAGTTTGAATGCAACGTTTCTGCTTGAATGTGGATTTTTATTTTAAATTTAACGAATATTCAAAATTAAATCTTTTGACAGACCTACTGTGAAGTGATGACATTGACCAGATTGAATGGTGTTTTCTTCTCAGGTGTCTTTAGGTGGTGTCGACCTCACGGTGAGGGTGCTAACGACGGGGTACTGGCCGACCCAGTCAGCGACTCCCAAATGTAGCATCCCCCCTTCACCAAGACATGCTTTCGAGGTCTTTAGAAGGTGTTGATTGTTGTATTTTGCAGTCGCTTTGTTCCAGTTTTTAACTCATTTGGGAAGAACTTTGACTTTTAGAGTCACTCCAGAAGTTGTGTGTGTGTTCATGGCCACTGAACTCTTTCATTGCAGATTTTATTTAGCCAAGCACAGCGGTAGGCAGCTCACATTGCAGCATCACATGGGTTCAGCAGACCTCAATGCCACCTTCTATGGGCCAATCAAAAAGGTAACAAGCAGTCACTGACAGTCCAAAGAGTTTACTTGTCTTGTAATCTAACCTTCGATCATTTGACTTGCGTCTTTCTTCAGGAGGATGGCTCAGATATAGTCGGTGGGGCTCAGGTCACAGGCTCTAATGCCAGGAAGCACATCCTGCAGGTTTCCACATTCCAGATGACAATCCTCATGCTGTTCAACAACCGAGACAAATCCACATTCGAGGTACTGCACTCGTTCGGGCCACATTTGGCAAAGCTTGGGCAATTTCTCACTGCCCATGTTTCATGTACGTGTCCTTAAAATATAAGCAATAGGTTTAAGTCGTGAGATTGCAATATATATAATAATTACTTTAACTAGTTCCAGTGCTGAACGTTCTTTGTTAATGTTCCCATATTCAAAGTTGCATACTTTGCATGTGCAACACGTTTTTTTGGTACCATTTTTTATTAGTATATCTTTATATTTTTAGAATTTAAAGAATAGTAAAAAAAAATGATCAATTAGATCTGATTGTAGTCTTTGAAATCGAAAAGTATTGCATGAAAAGCCTTTGAAAGTCCTACAATTTCCTTTTAAACTATTTGTACAGACCGTGCAGTTTTATTACTAATAAATGCACAAGATAAAGTTTAAAGTGAGGAATAATAACTGATAGCTCTGTTCAAATGGTGTATTGACAGAGAAAGAAACATCCCCAAACACACTATATATATACACACACACACACACACAGGGCACAGCTAAACATGTCATTCATTATAATGAGATTATGTAAATGTTGTTTTGAGATTGCTTAAATTGAAAGTTGTTGATAATTTGCAGTTTACGTCTGGCTTTCAATTATACATTGGGCGGTACCCTTTCAAAGGGTACTAAAATGTATCATTTAGCTACTAATATGTAGTCTTTAGGGGTACATAAGGTATAAAGGTGTACCTTCTCAAAGGTACAGCTTTTCTGTAATGTTCAATGACTATAATTACACACATAAACAGTTTAATAGAGGCACTGGTTCCAGAATAGGCATCAGTTGTACTGGCCTTCACTCATAGTACTTATTAATCAGCCTGTACATTGGATTAAATGGCATTGCTGTACTTTTCCGCTCGTGACAGGAGATCCAGCAGGAGACGGATATCCCGGAGAGAGAGCTGGTGCGGGCGCTGCAGTCTCTGGCCTGTGGAAAGCCCACACAGAGAGTCCTCACGAAAGAACCCAAGTCTAAAGAGATCGAGAGCGGCCACGTCTTCACTGTCAATGACCAGTTCACCTCCAGACTGCACCGAGTCAAGATTCAAACAGGTAACACTCGGCTTGACCGATGCTGTAGAGCTCAATGAAAACACATACAGATACAATTAGGCTTTCATCAATGGTGTCTATTTTGATATATATTCAAATCTCAAGCTCCGTCACTTCAGTGTCACATGATCCTACAAAAATATTACTACAGGTTCAAATAACAGCTTTTACATTTACAAATGAGATATATCATCTGAAATCTGTATAAATAATATTTCCATTGATGTATGGTTTGTTATGATAGGACAATATTTGGTTGAGATACAACTATTTGTAAATCTGGAATCTGAGGGTGCAAAAAAATCTTACATTGAGAAATTCATCTTTAAAGTTGTCCAAATGAAGTTCTTAGCAATGCATATTACTAATCAAAAATTAAGTTTTGATATATGAACATGATCTTTACTTAATACCTAATGATTTTTGGCATAAAAGAAAAATGTATAATTTTGACCCATACAATGTATTGTTGGCTAAAATATACCTGTGCTGCTTAGTTATGACTGGTTTTATGGTCACAAATATTACAGTATGCAACATTTAATGCCATGACTTTGAAAAGACTAGGAAGTCTCTGATTTGAGACCCCTTTAAGACGTTAATTTGTAAAAATGTGAATTAAGACTTTTTAAGACCCGCAGAAACCCTACTATGAAACATCAATAATTTTGACCCATGCAATGTATACCTGTGCTACTTATGACTGCTTTTGTGCTCCAGGGTCACACATAATCATTTTTACTCTAGGAAAATATCTAATAAAAGTTTGGCTATTGATTTGGATTATGCTCATAGTACAATGCATGTGCTGTTTAGATTTCTGCAGTACTGAACTTGCTTCTTCTGATACCCAGAATGCAGCTTCTCATCTTCATGTAGCGCCGTCTATCGTTCAAGCGTGAATGTGCTTTTATTTCAGTCTGGTGCATATTCACTTAGATCTTGGTGTTAAAGAACAATTTGTTGACTATTTTTGTTACAAGTACCTTATTTTACATTGTTTATAATTCCTAATGTTCCAAATGATTATTCCTGTGATACATATTTCATCTGACTCGTTATATCTTGGTAATGGACCTTTTGCAGAGACTGATGCATTTCTGCAGCAGTTAACATTGTACATATTTATTTTAAATGATATGCATTTTTATCACTATACTTTTGTGTTACATTATTTGGGTTTTAAATTACCCTCCCCTCTTGTAGAAAGTCATAGAAATGCAATAATGGATTTTTTCTTTGCTGTAGGAACAAACAAGAACACACACATATATATATATATATATATATATATATTTATTTATTTATTTATTTGCTATGGTCTCCCATTCATGTAAACCTTTATTTCTGTGAGGTATTTTCATATACTTCACATCTGATTATTGAACATTGAGCTTTTAATCACTGTATTGTGTCCTGTCTGGAAGCCTGGCTTATTTACTTGATTGCATGAGCTCTTACACAGGCAGTACTTTGCATGCAACGATGACCAGTAGTACATAATGATTTTATTATCATGGGCAGCCACTGCTTGAAAGTGCTGGAAAAGTGCTTACTGGCTCTAAAAACTGTAAAGTGCCCAATTTCAGTAAATGGTACTAATGGAATGTATCATTACTAGTGCATCTTGTTTTATACATACTGTGAAAACAAGGTAACATTCATTTTGCATGTCGCTCATCCATCCTTCTAAATGTCATATGACTCTTTAATTGTGTTTAGCCAAACAGGGAGAGTCGGACCCTGAGAGGAAGGAGGCGGCAGAAAGTGGATGATGACCGGAAACACGAGATCGAGGCGGCTATCGTTCGGATCATGAAGTCCAGGAAGAAGATGCAGCACAATGTTCTAGTAGCAGAGGTGTGGAGACAGTTTAAATATCCCAAAATAAATAATCAGCCATACTTGAACATGTTATTTGAGAATAAAGGTCATTGCACACATACCTAGTCCAAAATATTCGCATGTTGAAAAATAATTACGACCTCACGTTATGTCAATCAAGTTTACACACTGCCTCTGAAATTTCATCCGTCATAAAAAATATTCAGATCGGGTTCGATTTTTGGCATTTTCGCATCCGTGGCAAGCATTTTAAGAGGTGTTTTGACAGTTCAGAGCCACCGTACAAGCAAACGCCAAAATCCAGAATGGCAATTGTCAAGTTCATCCACTTCATCTCGCAGCACAAAGCACTGTATATAGATCCTTGCACACTGAGTTCACAGAAATTAGTGGTAATCTTTTTTAATATGTGGCTCTAATATCGCTAGCAAAGCATCAAACTGAGCCACTGACATCCTGAAATAAACTTTGAATTGCCCATGATAATCCCGCTACTCCTTAATAAAGGGGAACTCTCCGCCCTCTCTGTATTTTAGGATTGGCTGGACTCAATATTTGCTTAAGAAGCGAGAGGACAACAAAATCATCCTCAATGCTTGAAGACTCGAGTTAGTAGGATACTGTTAATTAACGGATGAATTAATACGCATCGGACTCAGTGTGCAAGGTTTCTGTGCGTGACTAATTTTTTAAATTATGAATAAGAAAAAAACGCATGCGAAAATTTCGGTGTGATGTAATTTTTTTCCTGTTTCTTTGAACAATTGTTCATAGAGCTTCAGTTTGATCCCGTGTGTTTTTGTCTTTAGGTAACCCAGCAGCTGAAGGCACGATTCCTTCCCAGTCCTGTGGTCATTAAAAAGCGTATTGAAGGACTTATCGAGAGAGAATACTTGGCAAGAACACCAGAAGATCGCAAAGTGTACACATGTAGCATGAACAAGGGCGCAATTAAACCTGGCATGCAGTGAACGAGCATTGTTTTGGACTTTGTTACACACCTCACATGGGATGTTATTTTATTTTATGCCCTTTTTGCCTTTGTTGTCATTCGTAGTGGGAAGAAACCTCTCATCTTCTAATGAACTTGTTTTAAATTGTTCTTTTTGATTCCCATGACGCTTTCCACTGGATTAGATTCAACACTTTTACAGAAGGTCTCTATGAGAGAAGTGATTTTTGTGTGCGTCTTCACAATCCTACAACCGAATTAATACAGTAAGCCACACAGTTCCCCAGCATTGGATATCATTACGACCATTCATATCATGAAATACCTTCTGAATTATTTTCTTATATCTGTGTAAGTGTGTTTGCGACTGGCACCTAATTTGGAAGTACAGGTTCTTGCCATCAGTGCTTTACCTGTACGATTGTCAAATGTGTATCTGAGTGACAAAGGGGTGTAGCGTTTGGTTCAAAGCATGCTTTTACTGAAGACTGATTGAGCAACACTTACACAGCATATAAAATGGTGGGTTGGCTGTCTTTTTTCCCTTGCCGTTTTTTTGTTTTCATGTCTAACATGGCCAATTGTAAAAGATGACTTAAGTGTTTTATTTTGATGGGTCATCTGAAAGCAGTTTAAACAGGGATGGGGTGCAGTTTGTGTTTCCAGCATTCATTATATTTCAATGTGTATAAATTGTAAAATAATTGTTATTGTACTCGATGCTGAAGTGAACTGTACAGGGCCTTGTTTTCATCATTAAATGTAGAAAAATACAGAAAAAAAACAATAAAAGGATTGGCCGTTTTGGGTCAGACTTATTGTCTTGTTCTGATTTCCCAATGAAGGGTCCTGGTCCAGGAGATCAAATCTCAAGCAGTGTGCAATTATACTTATTTGACATTAACAATGAGCAATGTACAAACAGCACATCAGATATGGTAAATGACAGCTCAAATGTGCATGCTTGACAAGAGCCGAAAAGGTTTGTTCCCTTTCGAATGGGACCTTGCACTGTGACCTCTAGGGGACACTATGGGGAATGCCTTCTGCATGACTGGTGCCTAAATATGACAATGGACTTGATGTTGGTGGGCGACAGCCTTCCTACTAGTGCAGCTGTGAGTATAAAGGGGCACTTGTAGAGCACATCATCCTCTTCTATGTCTTCAGAAACTGTTCGTGGTGTGTCTAGGCAAGAAGCTATGGATAGTGCAGGGGTCTGCAACCTTCAACGTCAAAAGAGCCATTTTGGCCCCTTTCCTACCGAATAAAATTCACATGGAGCCAAAAAATATTTGATGCCCAAATAAAGATAACACGGCATACAACTACATTTTTATATTCAGTTATGTTACAGGGCAGAGGAGTAGCAATCATTTAAGAAGTGATGGGGACAGAAATGCTAATTTAGTAATAATAATAAGTATTATAATATTTATGTATGTATAATTGACAAAACAATTATCTCTTACTTTTAATTGGCTAAGAAATAAAAAAAAATACTGCTGGACAATAATAACAATATGGTTATGATTGTACAATCAGTATATATACTACAAACACTTATTTTTATCCATTTTTTTCACAGAATAAGGCAGAAAACACGTGACGCTGGAGCACAAAAGCAGTCAAGTCGTTGGGGTATATTTATATCAATAGCCAAAAATACTGTATGGGTCAAAATTATCATATTTATATTATATTGTCATATCTTTTATGCCAAAAATTATTAGGATATTATGTAAAGATCATGTTCCATGAAGATATTTTGTACCTTAAATATATCAACTGTTTTGATTAGTAATATGCATTGCCAAGAACTTTATTTGGGCAACTTTAAAAGCTATTTAGATTTTTTTGCACCCTCAGATTCCAGATTTTCAAATTGAGTTGTATCTCGGCCAAATGTTGTCTTATCATAACAAACCACGCACCAATGGAAAGATTATTTATTCAGCTTTCAGATGAAGTATAAATCTTAATTTCGAAAAATTGACACGACTGGTTTTGTGGTCCAGGGTCACATATTGTATAGCTTCTGTACTGTAATTAATGCTGTCAATTACCGCTGTATCATTCATATTTATTACCTGGAGAAGACTTGAAAAACACATAAAACATATTGTCTTCACGTTTCATCAGTTAAGTTTTATGCTTGTTATTCAGCTTAGCTACAGCGATAGCGGGATGCCTGTCAAAAGTTACTATTACTTATCTATGAGTCCGTTTTGGACTTTCTGCGCGAGAGCGCCCTCTGGCTTCGAGAATGAATGAAACATGCAGCGCGTGAGTGTTCAGTGCTCCGTGATGTTCACATCATATTGGATACGAATAAAACGCATCCAAAACAACGTGACTATCTTTTCTCTTTTAATGTAAATTAAGATTTACTCACATTGGCCCTTGAAACCTCTCCTTTAACACATTTGATCTAGAAAAAGTGCAGGGGAAAAGTTTAGGTTGTATTAAAAGTCGGGGACACCTCCCCTGCGTATTGTACACCCACGCTACAGGGAGCCACCGCAGAAGGATGAAAGAGCTGCATGCGGCTCGCCGACCCCTGCACTAGTGCTAAGTATTTCAGGAAGTGTTAATCCGTGCACAGACGAGAATAATGCATGCTCAGTCCTCAAGGGGGCTGAATGCATGCATTGCGATTGTTTTTTTTTTCTTAAAGAAGCTCACTTCTTGTTAGTCGAGAGCATTTGGACCGCCATCCTCAGCTTGTGGATCAGGACCTGCAGCGGCTGAGGAGAGTAGGAAACTGAAGTCATGGTGGAGTTCACTGAGGAGTTTGAGAAAGGAGAAATGGATCGTTCTCATTATTCGGTGGTTGATGACGATGTACTGTTTGATGAGGACGTACTGACTTTTATATCCTCTGACACAGCAGCTAGCGGGCTTCTCGCCTAAAGCCAAGAAAATGTGATGTGGCTGTTGAGGACGAAGTTATTGGCGAGTCTTCACAGACTGCCTGCCTCGTGTACGTGAAGTTGTTTGAGGTTATTTCCCATTTCACAGACAGATTAGATCTACATTGGAGGCATGACAAATGTGATATCATTCATGATAAATTGGACGAGTGATTTCTGTTGTGACCATAATCCTCTGAACTTTATATGTCTACACCCCGAGCCAGTCTGGGCACGGAATTGGACTTCTTTAACACCGTTGCCCCGGGTTGTTTTCATGTCCACGGGTTGAAGCCTCCCCAATAATGTGATATTTTACTCATAACTCATAATAGTTAATAATGAGTTATCAATAAACGTTTGAATATTTCAAAATGTACAATGTATCCCTTGTTTTTTTATTTATGTGATGGTTTTATAATCGTGGCATTAATCAGTTGTCTTTTCAAGAGGTTCATTACGTGCTCATACAATGATACATATTTAATATAGTCTGGAGGTACACTTATTCGATCAGATTGTTTTTAATTGAAGCAAAACACAGATACAGAGGTAAAAATATAAACAGAAAACATACTCTGAAAATATAGCAAGTTCAAAAGTAACGTTATACATAAGGCTTTTCCTTGACGTCGTGCCATCAAGCTCTTGCTGGATCCGCTCCTCGGCTATCAATGAGAGGTCTGAACTCCTCAACAGACAACGACACTGCTATTTTGTGGTTGATGCAAAATGTGCGTTTGTTTAAACAGAAGTTGTGTCCGATCCTTCGCTGGCTGTGCTGATTTAAATCTAGCGGGTAGGACTGTAGAGGAGGGTCTCGTGTCGCAAGTTCAGTGGCCTTGATAATGACGATTCTCTCCGGCCAATCAGTGATCAGCAGAGTTTACACGCCACGTTTTGGTAACGATGCGGCTCGATGGAACCTCGACCAAGTGGTACTAAAAAATTACCAGGTACCAGGTACAGTACCCAGTGGAAAACCCCCCAAAAGTGAACCGTACCGAACCCATACCGTGCCGTACCATGCAGTGGAAAAGCGCCATTAGAGAGTCATCCTGCTAATCAAGGTCTTCAGGATCACTAGAAACTTCCAAGCAGGTGTGATTTGGAGCTGGTTGGAGCTAAACTCTGCAGAGCTGTGGCCCTACATGAGCTGAGTTTGAGACCACTGTGCTAAGGCTTTCACTCTTTGAAGCTCCACGTGGGTAGCAGTTCTGAGTTGTTAGGCTCTCTGTGATCCTTCTTGGGAAGCTGTTCTGAGCATCAGACATAGCTAGGCCTTCTCTAACTTTAGAGTCGTTTATCTGAGGCCTCCATTCTCACAGCTCCAGTCAGCGATGATGTCCCCTTAAAGATGTTC
>CM050417.1:28524610-28769610 GCA_027564155.1 Gymnocypris eckloni scoliostomus
TTCTGATTTCGTACCTGGACTTTTTGTAGGTATTGTTAAGTTACATAAGTGTACCGATTTTCGTACATGTCGTGAAAGCGTGGCTCGGCGCACTCCGCTGAATATTTATAGGTGGCGCTGTCGAGCCATTTTGCCACACCTTCTGAAACCCATATCAGGCGTAAATTTTCACCAGTTCTGATGCGTGTGCAAAGTTTCCTGACTTTTCGAGCATGTTTAGGCCCTCTAAAATGCGATTAAGTTTGGAGAAGAAGAAGAAGAAGAATAATAAGAATAATAAAGCGGAGCAGATTCAATAGGGTCCTCGCACCATCGTGCTCGGTCCCTAATTAAAGCTGCAAGCAGCGATGGAAGGGACCTCGCACCCAGCACCGCCAACGGTGGCTTCAGAAAGACAGGGAGCGGTGAGCAATATGCATTTAAAAAGGTAAATATAGAGGAATGTGTCATAGTCATTTATATGTGTCAAACCTGCTGCCAGCTGGTGGCGCTATGTCCATAACTGAACATTAACATGTAGATGTCTTCAGTCTAGCACTTTTATCAAACATATGAAGTTTGGTGCAGATTGAACATAGTATGTTTGAGTTAGTGTAAAGCCTGACACATCCTGTTGTCAACAGGTGGCGCTATGATTACATCTGAATATTGGCCTTTAGATGTCTTCAGGCCAGGAATCTTACCAAATATGTGAAGTTTGGTGCAGATTGGACAATGCATGTTTAAGTTGGTGTAAAACAAGTAATTTCCTGTAGCCACCAGGTGGCGCTATGTCTATAACTAAACATTGGCATGTAGATGTCTTCAGACCAATACTTTTATCAAACATATGAAGTTTGGTGCAGATTGAACATGGTATGTTTGAGTTAGTGTAAAGCATGATATATCCTGTTGTCAGCAGGTGGCGCTATGATTATATCTGATTTTTGGCCTTTAGGTGTTTTCAGGCCAGGACTCTTACCAATTATGTGAAGTTTGGTGCAGATTGGACATTGCATGTTTAAGATAGTGTAAAAGAAGTCATTTCCTGTTGCCAGCAGGTGGCTCTAATTATAATGAAATATTCGTATTTAGTTGTGTTCAGGCCTGGATTCTTATCGAGCGTGTGAAGTCTGGGGCAGATCGGACATTGTATGGCTGAGTTACAACAACTTTTATTCCCATGGCGAGACATCGAAATTTGTGATGCCGCCATGGACACGCTCCAACGAAAACTCTAGATCTTCGCAATTTAACATCACAAAGGCCTTTAGGTTAGACTGACCTAAATATTATGTTTATGTCATTAAATCTCTAGGAGGAGTTAGTTACAGAGTAAAACATGTCACTTCCTGTTGCCAGCAGGTGGCGCTATGACTATAACTGAATATGGTCACTTAGATCTCTTCATATCAGGAGTCTTATCAAACATGTGAAGTTTGGTGCAGATCGGACATAGCATGCCTGAGATATAACAACTTCCTGTTTCATGGCGAAACATCAAAATTTGACAGGGGCGCCACGGACACGCCCTCCGATGAAAACTCTAGATCTTCGCAATTTAACGTCACAAAGGGCTTTAGATTACAATGACCAATTTTGGTGTTCATCTGAATAAATCTCTGGGAGGAGTTCGTTAAAGTATGACACCTGAAAATGGCAAAATGACACAAAATATGAGAAAATTCAAAATAGCCGACTTCCTGTTGGGTTTCTGATTTCGTACCTGGAGACTTTTTGTAGGTATTGTTAAGTTACATAAGTGTACCGATTTTCATACATGTCGTGAAAGCGTGGCTCGGCGCACTCCGCTGAATATTTATAGGTGGCGCTGTCGAGCCATTTTGCCACACCTACTTCTGAAACCCATATCAGGCGTAAATTTTCACCAGTTCTGATGCGTGTGCAAAGTTTCCTGACTTTTCGAGCATGTTTAGGCCCTCTAAAATGCGATTAAGTTTGGAGAAGAAGAAGAAGAAGAAGAAGAAGAAGAATAATAAGAATAATAAGCGGAGCAGATTCAATAGGGTCTCTGCACCATCGGTGCTCGGTCCCTAATTAAAGCTGCAAGCAGCGATGGAAGGGACCTCGCACCCAGCACCGCCAACCGGTGGCTTCAGAAAGACAGGGAACGGTGAGCAATATGCATTTAAAAAGGTAAATATAGAGAAATGTGTCATAGTCATTTATATGTGTCAAACCTGCTGCCAGCTGGTGGCGCTATGTCCATAACTGAACATTAACATGTAGATGTCTTCAGTCTAGCACTTTTATCAAACATATGAAGTTTGGTGCAGATTGACCATAGTATATTTGAGTTAGTGTAAAGCCTGACACATCCTGTTGTCAACAGGTGGCGCTATGATTACATCTGAATATTGGCCTTTAGATGTCTTCAGGCCAGGAATCTTACCAAATGTGTGAAGTTTGGTACAGATTGGACAATGCATGTTTAAGTTGGTGTAAAACAAGTAATTTCCTTTAGCCACCAGGTGGCGCTATGTCTATAACTAAACATTGGCATGTAGATGTCTTCAGACCAATACTTTTATCAAACATATGAAGTTTGGTGCAGATTGAACATGGTATGTTTGAGTTAGTGTAAAGCATGATATATCCTGTTGTCAGCAGGTGGCGCTATGATTATATCTGAATTTTGGCCTTTAGATATCTTCAGGTCAGGGCTCTTACCAAATACGTGAATTTTGGTGCAGATTGGACATTGAATGCTTAAGTTAGTTTAAAAGAAATAATTTGCTGTTGCCAGCAGGTGGCGCTATATCTTTAACTGAACATTGGCATTTAGATATCTTCAGACCAATATTTTTATCAAAAGTGTGAATTTTGGTGCAGATTGGACATTGCATGTTTAAGATAGTGTAAAAGAAGTCATTTCTTGTTGCCAGCAGGTGGCGCTCTAATTATAATGAAATATTCGTATTTAGATGTGTTCAGGCCTGGATTCTTATCGAACGTGTGAAGTCTGGGGCAGATCAGACATTGTATGGCTGAGTTACAACAACTTTTATTCCCATGGCGAGACATCGAAATTTGTGATGCCACCATGGACACGCCCTTTAACGAAAACTCTAGATCTTCGCAATTTAACATCACAAAGGCCTTTAGGTTAGACTGACCTAAATATTATGTTGATGTCATTAAATCGGAGGAGTTAGAATACAAGGTAAAACATATCCTGTTGCCAGCAGGTGGCGCTATGACTATAACTGAATATGGTCACTTAGATCTCTTCAGGTCAGGATTCTTATCAAACATGTGAAGTTTGGTGTAGATCGGACATAGCATACCTGAGATATAACAACTTCCCTGTTTCATGGCTGAAACATCAAAATTTGACAGGATACAGGACCGCCCTCCTGATGAAAACTCTAGATCTTCGCAATTTAACGTCACAAGGGCTTTAGATTACAATGACAATTTTGGTGTTCATCTGAATAAATCTCTGGGAGGAGTTCGTTAAAAACACCTGAAAATGGCAAAAATGACACAAAATATACGAAAATCAAAATAGCCGACTTCCTGTTGGGTTTCTGATTACCTTGGACTTTTTGTAGGTATTGTTAAGTTACATATGTGTGATTATTATGTATTTTTTTAAAACCGTATCTGAACTGTAAACTCCAGCGAATATTTATAGGTGGCGCTGTCGAACCATTTTGCCACCAAACCCATATCAGGCGTAAATTTTCACCAGTTCTGATCCTGTGCAAAGTTTTCCTGACTTTTCGAGCATGTTTAGGGCCCTAAAATGCGATTAAGTTTGGAGAATAAGATAATAATAATATTAGGTAAATTAGAAAGAAGATTCAGAATTTCATAATGTAAGGGCCAGTTGTGAGTGTGTGTGTGTCCTCTGCACCATGATTGCTCTCTCTCTCTGTCAAATAAGCCCGTACCATCACTTCAGAAACATACACACAGGCCGGCCCTGCTCACACACACAGTCATAGAGAAGATGTGATCAAATGATGGTTTTTTAGAATTTTCTCTCATCCATAGTCATTTATATGAAACTAACCATACTTCCTCAGAATGGCGCTATGTTCAACTGAACATGTAACATAGTTTTGGAAGTTTTGGAGAAAACTTTTTATCAAAATATGAAGTTTGGTTGCAGATTGAACATTGCATGTTTAAGTTAGTGTAAAACAAGCACTATTTCCTGTTGCAGGTGGCTATGTCTATAACTAAACATTGAATATTGGCCTTTAGATGTCTTCATGGCTCTTATCAAACATGTGAAGTTTGGTGCAGATTGGACATTGTTTCCTTCTTAAGTTGAATTAGTTTGCGCTTGATTATTCAGAAATTGACAGGTTAAAATAATAGGCTTCCTGTTATCAAAGCTAATAGTGATTGAAGTTGCGGGGACAAGGAACATATATGTGCTATGAGTTTGTGACTAAGCTAAAAATTATATCCATGTTTGACAAAATTTGGTCAGGGCGCTATGGACCGCTCCATTATGAAAACTCTAGATGTCTATCTATAATTTAACATACTCAAAGGCTGTTGAGTTGATATGACCTAAATATTATGCCAGTGTCTCATTAAATCTCTAGGAGGAGTTAGTTACAGGTAAAATATGACACCTGTTGCCAGCAGGTGGCAACAAATTTTGAATATCAATATTCCTTGACAGTTTCACATCTTTTTTGACATTATTCTTGAGAAGTTTGAAGTTGTTAGGTAAAGTAGATTTTCATGGACATTAAAGCATTTTGAAAATGACACAGTCATTTCCTGTTGCCAGTATAGGTGGCGCTATAACTGATTTTACCTCAGTCTGAATATTAATATTTAGATGTGTTCAGGCCTGGATTCTTATCGAACATGTGAAGTCTGGGGCAGATCGAACATTGTATGGCTGAGTTACAACACTTTTATTCCCATGGCGAGACATCAAAATTTGCCTGACCAGGACACGCCCGTTCGAGAAAACTCAAGCATCTTCGCAATTTACATCACAAAGGCCTTTAGATTAACCTAAATATTATGTTGATGTCATTAAATCTCTAGGAGGAGTTAGTTTCAGAGTAAAACATGTCACTTCCTGTAAACAGCCAGCAGTGGTGGCGACTATAACTGAATATGGTCACATGTGATCTCTTCAGGTCAAGGATTCTTATCAAAAATGTGAAGTTTGGTGCAGATCGGACATAGCATGCCTGAGATATAACAACTGTTTCATGGCGAAACATCTGAAATTTGACAGGGCGCCACGGACCGCCCTCCTGATGAAAACTCTAGATCTTACATTTAACGTCACAAAGGGCTTTAGATTACAATGATTGATGCGAATTTCAAGTGTTCATCTGACTCTGGGAGGAGTTAAGTTAAAGTATGACTGGATGATGGAGAAAAAAAAAAAAAAAAAATGTGAAGGAAAATTCAAAATAATAGACTTCCTGTTGGGTTTCTGATTTCGCCATGCAATTACCTTTTTGTGAGCATTGTTATGTTACATGAGTGTACCGATTTTTCATACATGTGGCGAAAGCAGTGCGCCTACACATCCGCTGATGAATATTTATAGGTGGCCGCTGTTGACCATTTTGCCTACTCTGAATCCCATACTGCGGCGTAAATTTTCGCCAGTGAGTTCACCAGTTCGTGCTGTGCAAAGTTTCCTGACTTTTTGACCATGTTTAGGCCCTCTAAAATGCGATTAAGTTTGGAGAAGAAGAATAATAATAATAATTAAAGAGCAAACAGCGTGGAAGGGCCCTGCGCCTTTCTGACTTGGGCCTAATAATAAGCAGACAGATTCAATAGGGTCCTCTGCACCATGTGCTCTAATAATAAAGCATGCGATGCACGGTGGCATCAGTTCAAGTGATGGTTAATCAAACCACCAACTCTGCATTAACTATATTAATTAACATGATCAATACTTATAAAGCATCTAATAATGCCTGACTATTTTTACTAACATAAAAAAAAAAAGCTGTAAAAATATATTGTTCATTGTTAGTTAATGCATTAGCTACTGTCAACCTAAGATAATTTATTGTAAATTTTTACCAACTCATTTTTGAGCCGCTATTCAGTCTGTATTCACACAGCGTGATGAGAGGCGTTTTGCTGCTCGAAACACAGAATATGTAGAGTGGTACTGTTATTTATTTATAACCTATATTTTTACATGACTTAACAGGCGAGTCATAATATTAGTGAATATATTATATTGTAGTTTTATCTCTCGCCCCCCTGGTTGAGAAACACTGACCTAAAGCGCATCTTCCAGCATTGTCTTCACGATCGATCTATTAGGCATCACTGATGTGATGTTTAAAAAAACATTTGTTTCTCATTTATTTGGTTCCACAGTATTTGCTGATTTTTATTTTATTTAAACACTGACTGACGAGAATTGCCGCTGATAACAAAGTCAAAGTAAAACGCGACCGGTGCTTACAGGCTATTTAAAACCTAAGAAAAGGGGAAAAGAGGAAAACTCAAACGACCCCACGGTGATACCATTATAACCAGTGTGACATCAGGTCAATTAACCGATTGGGAAAATTTCCTCACCGACACAACCCTAGCAGGCACATGCATTACAGTGACCCTCTAGCAGTTTGGATTTAAGGGATACATTAATGGAAGGGTTAATCCGAGCCATCAAGACACACACACACACAAAACAAAATAGAAAACTTTGGTAATCCTTTTAATAAGGTTTCAGTTATTAGCATTAACTATATTAATTATCATGAACAATAATTATACAACATTTATTAATGTTAGTCTCTCTCTACCCTCTCTCTCTCACACACACGCGCACACACATACATACACACACACACACACACACACACACACACACAGAACAATATATGAAACTTGTGTAGCAAACTGTTTTCAATAAGGTTTTAGCTTATAACATTATATAAGTTAAAATGAACAATAGTTTTTATAGCATTTATGAATCTTAGTTAATATTATGTTACAAATTGACTACTACATTATAAATAAAAATGTGGTAATGTACTTTTGTTACTATACCATGACCTAAAATAAAATAAAAAATACTTACACAAATACAGTAAAAATATGTTGTTAGTACTAATACTCATGTTTAAAACAATATTATTAAACTATAGTTACAGCAGGGTATAGCGTATAGTTACCTAACCCTAATTCGCAATTCCAGCAATTCTAGCAAAATCACTAGCACGTCGTCCGGGAATATTGGTTTAATACCAGTCGGGCTACCAATATCACCCTATGGGCTACCTTAAATACAGGGCTCCCGCAGGTCCTTATAAACTCCTTATTTTAGTTGTATCAAATTGAAGGCTGTAAAAAGTTGTAAATACGTTAAATGGTTTAAGAAATGTCTTCATTTACAATTTCAAGAGGTCTTTCTGTTTAAATCGTGAAAGGGCTGATTAAACTTCAAAAGGCAATATTGTCATTGAATATTTATTTATTTGATATATAAATCAAAAACAGAGCTGTCAAATCACTACATGGTCTAGTGTCTGTGATTAATAAAGCAAAAAAAACACTGCTATATAAAAATATAATCTGTTTGTTTTGCGTGTCTCTCTGAGTGAGCGGTTGTCATGTAACGTTACTTACTCAAATATGCTCGCTGACGCCGCTCAGTGTTTAACAGCGTCTGCTGAGAGCCTCACTGACATTGAGAGAACAATTAATAATCCTTTCTTCCTTTTATTTGAGACAACCATTGTCAAATACACGCAAAGATCTTCACTAACTTCACTTTCGTTACCCGTCTTCTCCTTCTTCTCTGATTTGCGGAAGTTTAGACGATTAAAATACGTATTACTGCCCTTCACTTCTACCCGTCAAAATAAAAGTCCGCTTTTAACTTGAAGAAATTGACAGAAATTACGATTGTATTATAATGTAGACCACTTCTAAAATAATAATAACAAATAGAAAAATTTAATGAATATGATTTCCCCCTCATTTTAATTTACTAAATCTCTATTGTGCAGTCCTTTATGAAAGCATAAAATGATAAAACTTATTTTCATTTGATTACATTTTAAGGCATTAATTAAATTGTTAAAGCTTTATACATTAATTTCATTACCACCATTTTTGATAGTATATTTGTATTAAGTCATAAAAATACAGAATCCAGAAAAATTAAGTCAAACAGGAATTTATGAATTGTTATGAATTATATTACTGATGAATATAAGTTGTTAAACTAATATATAAATCATTGATGAAATCTACTTGAATGTTTTTGATGTATTAAATTTGACTTTGTAAAGCAAAAAAACCCTGCTCAAATTTTTTAATACCATGATACCATGCAAAAAAACACCAACCAAAAATGACTGATAATTTTTTTCTGGTGATTAAAGATATGTTTAAAAGTCTCTCTCTCTCTCTCTCTCTCAATTTTTCAATTTAAGTGTGCTTTATTGGCATGACAAAAACTATACATTTGTATTGCCAAAGCAATTGCAGCTGGGCTGCTCACAAGTAGTGCACATTTGAATTAACAGAAATAAAAATAAAAACAATAATAGTAATAAAACAAATATTTAAACCGTATTAAATATGTAGTGCAAAATGAATGACTATTGTAAGTATGTGATAGAAATAAAATTAAATAAGGTACAGTATAAGATTTATACAGGCAAAATATACATTTAAGTAATATAAAGGGGTAATATGTCATAATATAATCTACATGTGCTGGAAACATCAGCTCAGGGCAGACGGGGTGTCTTCTCTTCTGTGGTGACAGAGAGACACATATTGAGAAACAAACACACAGCAGGTCTCTCTCTCTCTCTCTCTCTCTCTCTCTCTCTCTCAGGTGGAGTGTCTTCTCTTCTGTGGTGACAGAGAGACACATATTGAGCAGCAAGCACACAGCAGGTCTTGTGTTCTCCGAGCAGATACGCTAGTTTCTCCTGGTCTGAAAGAGTTATAAATGTAGGATGGATCTGCTGTATTTTGTCGTAGTACACTCTCCGTATATCTGTGTATTTGGAGCACTCTGTTAGGAAGTGCAGTTCTGTTTCCATCTGATTCAGGTCACAGTGTGAACACAATCTCTGCAAGCCATGTTTGTCTGTCTCTCCCTCTCCCTCTCCCTCTCCCTCTCCCTCCCTCAACCCTCCTCACTGTCACACTGAAAAGACAGCCCCCTCCATTCCACTTCACACACACAGGGCCGGCCCTGCACACACACACACACACACACACACACACACACACATATATACACACACTCATAGAGAGAGTAGACTGAGATGAAATGCATGATAGTTTTTAATTTTCTCTCATCCATAGAGTTTTGTAAAGTCATGAAACTAACCATACTTCCTCAGAATGACTTTTTCCCTGCATGTAAAAGTTTCAAAGTTTTAGTAAACTGCACTTTAAAGATATAAGAACATTTCTGCTATCTTTTTACCCTCACTTTAATAAACCACTATTTAAACACCGTTCAAGCTATCCGCAAGCCGTTCGCAATTTAGCATCTTCAGTGTCTTGGCATCATGTTGACAAAGTTTGGTGTGAACTACTTGTTTCTTCTTGGAGGAGTATGAATTAGTTTGCAGCTTGATTATTCCAGAAATTGACATTAAAACAAAAATAGCCGGCTTCCTGTTGGTCGTAGCTAATGAGTGTAAATTAGAAAGTTGTCCGGCAGTGAGAACAATATATGTACTGAGTTTGGTGACTGTAGCTAAAATTAACCCCCCATGTTTTGACAAAAGGTGGCGCTATAGAGTGCCTCCTCCACGCCCGTTTATGAGCTTTTGCCAGTGTCTATCTATAATTAATACTGATGTGTGTGTTGAGTTTTATGAAATTCTAAACATCTTAAGTGCCTCAAAATCACCAGAAGATATATTGAGGTTTGACACGTTGCCATGGCAACAATATTTTAGATATCAATATTCCCTTGACAGTTTCACATCGGCCATTTTTTGACATTATTCTGATGAAGTTTGAAGCAAATTGGGTAAAAGTAAGATGCTGAATTCAAAGCATTTTGAAAATGACACACTTCCTGCTGCCAGTTGGTGGCGCTATAACTTTGCCTCATAATTGTCACATCGATGCGATCGGCTTCATACACCGAACAAACCACTGAATTGTGATCAAAATCAGACAATGTATGTGGACTTTATTAGACACTTCCTGTCTCTCAATTCTTGCCATAACTTCATCGCCTCGCCACGGGCAAACCATTCGAGATATCAAAAATCCCTCCGCAATTTAGCATCCCCAATGTCTTGAGATCACGTTCACCGGGTTTGGTGCTCGTGTGTTGAAAATCCTGGGAGGAGTATTTCAAATTCCAGAGCATGTGCTTTTTAAACAGCCCTGAATAGCCGACTTCCTGTTGGGCGGAGCCCATGACATGTGACACAAAAGTTGTTCAGCTCGATAAGATCTATATGTGTACCGAGTTTCATATGAATAAGTGCAAGTATGTGTGAGCTACACATCAAGTTTTCTGATGGTTTTCCAGGGGGCGCCGTAGAGCCTCTGTGCCACGCCTGGGTCCCAGCCTCAGCGGCGTCCTAAATGCCGCGGGTTCCAATGTGTGTGCACATTTTCAAGAGTTTTTGACCATGTTAAGCCCCCCAAAAATGCCCGGATAGTCGGTAAAAAAAAAAAAAGAATCCTAAGGAAAACAATAGAATAGCTGACTTCCTGTTGGGCGTAGCCCATGACATGCGGTACAAAAGTTGTTCGGCTCGATGAGATCTATATGTGTACCGAGTTTCATATTAATACGTGCAAGTATGTGTGAGCTACACATCAAGTTTTCTGATGTGTTCCAGGGGGCGCCGTAGAGCCTCTGTGCCACGCCCGGGTCCCAGCCTCAGCGGCGTCCTAACTGCCGGGTTCCAATGTGTGTGCACATTTTCAAGAGTTTTTGACCATGTTAAGCCCCCCAAAAATGCCCGGATAGCCTCAAAATCACCAAAAAAAGAAAATTGAGGTTTGACGCGTTGCCATGACAACAGTATTTTAGATATCAATATTCCCTTCACAGTTTCACATCGGCCGTGTTTTTACAGTATTCTGATGAAGTTTGAAGCAAATTGGGTAAAAGTAAGATGGTGAATTCAAAGCATTTTGAAAATGACACACTTCCTGTTGCCAGTTGGTGGCGCTATAACTTTGCCTCATAATTGTCACATCAATGCGATCGGCTTTATACACCGAACAAACCGATGAGATCTATATGTGTACCGAGTTTCATATTAATACGTGAAAGTATGTTTGAGCTACACATCAAGTTTTCTGATGGTGTTCCAGGGGGCGCCGTAGAGCCTCTGTGCCACGCCTGGGTCCCAGCCTCAGCGGCGTCCTAAATGCCGCGAGTTCCAATGTGTGTGCACATTTTCAAGAGTTTTTGACCATGTTAAGCCCCCCAAAAATGTCCGGATAGTCAAAAAAAACCTAAAAAAGAGTCCTAAGGAAAACAATAGAATAGCCGACTTCCTGTTGGGTGGAGCCCATGACATGCGGTGCAAAAGTTGTTCGGCTCGATGAGATCTATATGTGTACCGAGTTTCATATGAATACGTGCAAGTATGTGTGAGCTACACATCAAGTTTTCTGATGTGTTCCAGGGGGCGCCGTAGAGCCTCTGTGCCACGCCTGGGTCCCAGCCTCAGCGGCATCCTAACTGCCACGGGTTCCAATGTGTGTGCAAATTTTCAAGAGTTTTTGACCATGTTAAGCCCCCAAAAATGCCGGATAGCCTCAAAATCACCAAAAAAGAATATTGAGGTTTGACACGTTGCCATGGCAACAGTATTTTAGATATCAATATTCCTTCAGAGTTTCACATCGGCCATGTTTTTACAGTATTCTGATGAAGTTTGAAGCAAATTGGGTAAAAGTAAGATGGTGAATTCAAAGCATTTTGAAAATCACACACTTCCTGCTGCCAGTTGGTGGCGCTATAACTTTGCCTCATAATTGTCACATCGATGCGATCGGCTTCATACACCGAACAAACCACTGAATTGTGATCAAAATCAGACAATGTATGTGGACTTTATTAGACACTTCCTGTCTCTCAATTCTCGCCATAACTTCATCGCCGCCACGGGCAAACCGTTTGAGATATCAAAAATCCCTCCGCAATTTAGCATCCCCAATGTCTTGAGATCACGTTCACGGGTTTGGTGCTCGTGTGTTGAAAATCCTGGGAGGAGTATTTCAAATTCCAGAGCATGTGATTTTAAACAGCCCTGAATAGCCGACTTCCTGTTGGGCGGAGCCCATGACATGCAGCGCAAAAGTTGTTCGGCTTGATGAGATCTATATGTGTACCGAGTTTCATATGAATACGTGCAAGTATGTGTGAGCTATTCATCAAGTTTTCTGATGGTGTTCCAGGGGGCGCTGTAGAGCCTCTGTGCCACGCCCGGGTCCCAGCCTCAGCGGCGTCCTAACTGCCGCGGGTTCCAATGTGTGTGCAAATTTTCAAGAGTTTTTGACCATGTTAAGCCCCCCAAAAATGCCCGGATAGTCGATAAAAAAAAAAAAAAAAGAATCCGGAGGAAAACAATAGGGCCCTGCGCCTTTCTGGCTTGGGCCCTAATAATAAACGGAGCAGATTCAATAGGGTCCTCTGCACCATCGGTGCTCGGTCCCTAATAATAAACGGAGCAGATTCAATAGGGTCCTCGCACCATCGGTGCTCGGTCCCTAATAATAAACGGAGCAGATTCAATAGGGTCCTCGCACCATCGGTGCTCGGTCCCTAATAAAAATCATGGAACTGGACTGTTGATATTATTTATAGCACATAATGTGGCACAATTGTTTACAGCGCAAGAATGTAAACAGAGCAACGTATTTCACATTTTACAGAAATGTAGGGGAATCACATATTTTCTATCAGTCTGTGTTACAATAGTATGTGCATGTGTTGTGATATGTGGCGATAATAGTAACAGCACACCATTATTGAATTAGAATTTGTTAATTTTCCTAGAAATAATTTCTATAAATATTCACGAGAGAATACCTCAGGACAACATTTGGAAACCATCGAGGTGCTATAGGCCTCCCAAAGACATATCTGATATAATTCAGAGGACACTGTACTATCTTTTAAAAAGTCTGTTTAGTACAAAAAACACTTGAACTAAACTTGTCTCAAAATATCCTAGTTCAACTCTATTATGGGAAAATACTTTACAGAATAAAATACATTTAATTCCATTTTAAATGATTCATTTATTGACTTTCATTTCACCCCCATTTATATGCATTATATCAAACTTGTCCATTGATTATTAGTTTTTGTACTTAAACGTTTCTGTTCTTTAAACTTATATTCTCTTCAAAAAGTGGAGAAGATTCACGTCCTGAAGTCTTCTTATCCCAGAAAAGCCTAAGCCTTTGTTTTCTGATGTGTAGTCCCCTGTTCTTCCTCTCTTCTAAGATGTTAATTGTTTAGAAGCTCAGCGGTCTGTAATTAGCTGGCCGGGTCAAGCACAGGTGCTCTCAGTGTTGTGCGGTCAGGTTTGATCATTAGAAAGCACAGCTGAATCATCAGTCTGTTCATTCCTCTAGATCACTATCACAGGGTTTAACATCCACAGAAACCCTCCCAACGGCCCAGGGCTGAAACTCTCTGACGTCACGCATGCTGTGTCTCAAACTATTCCCAGTTTCATTAGTAATCACACCCGGGTCAACAGAGTGTGCGACAAACGACTCACTGCTGGAAGTAGAAGTTTGTGTATTTGTTTCTTATCTCAAGACATTGTTTTTATTTTATGTACATTCTGTTGTAGTGTTTTTGAAACTCTTCTTCTTATGATATTACATTTACATTTATGCATTTAGCTTTTATCCAAAGCGACTTACAGTGCATTCAGGCCATACATTTGCATTGTCAGTACATGTGTTCCTGGGAATCGAACCCACAACCTTTGCGCTGCTAACACAATGCTCTAACCACTGAGCCACAGGAACACTTATTCCTGAACAACTGATAGCTGCTCATGTTTGTACAACATTTCCCATCTTTCCATACGTGTAATATTTCCCATTAACTAATTTTCCTAGAAACTATAGACACGCCAGTTCTCCACGTAACCTAAAGGTTTCGATGGTTTTTAGAAAAGCCTTAATCGTGTAGAAACTTCTAACTCATGTGTTCAGATACACGTAAGGACAAACCCAATTAAATGAACTAAAGGTGCGCTTGGATGTTTGAACAAACTACAAAGTATGATTCACTGCACTACGGTCATGTGATTATATATTTTAATGTCAAATTAACTATTTAAAAAGCAGTAGTTGTCTTTGTATTTAATCAAACCCATCCCATGTTTGTATTGAAATGTTGGATTCTGCTAGAGCCTCAGATATGCTTTTAAAGAACTCAAACAACTCATCTGAGACGGTTGGCAAACCATCTTTCCTCGAATCCTTTATTGCAGACATTCCTTGCCTGAAAATGTGTGTGCGGGACCGTATCTTCTTTCTCCTGGCCAAGGGGATTTTAATGAGCTGCCATGTCAAATAGAGCCATTATTGTCCTTCTGGCCACCAAACAGAGCCTTCTTTCATTAATGAAACAATCTGTATCCCTTACTCTGTCCCGCTTTTTTCTATATTCTACACAGCAAACACCTGGGATTGTCTTTCACCCCTCCACCGTGTGCCTCTAAATGTCTGCAAACCCTTGGACAGTGAACACTTTTTAGTTCTTTTAACTATATAGTGCTGCAGTGGCTTTAGGGAAGATTGCACCTCTCTCTTTCTCTGGACACTGGAAACCAGGTCAGCAACCGCATGTTTTTTCTCTCGCTGTAGAAATGCTTCTGTTTAGAAAAACATGAGATATGAAAACGGATGTTTACAGTCTTATTCAAACTGTTGAAGTCGTTTTGTGAGAGTAAATAATGTATGTAGCGAGAGGGTGGCATGTGATATGTTTTGCTCAAAATGACTAATTTACTAAAACCCATAATTAAAATGATTCAGTTGTCACATAATTATCTCTAATTAGAGATGAAGTGCGTTGTGTAAAATCCTCCTCCTAAGCTAAAGTCTGCAATTAGCAACAAGAGAAAAACACTCAGTGTATTTTGGGTGTGTGTGTATTAGAGGGAAAATACCTACTTTAAAATCCTAAACTGTGTATTTATTTTATTTTATTCATTTTTTTAAATATTGCCCAGTCAGTTATGTTACTTTAAAACCCTTCACATGCCTTGGGACGCCTGTTTTTGGTATTATATTTGTGTCTGCTTTGTTTCTAAATTTTTATCGATAACTCCTATGCTCGGTTTTTCTTTGGATTTGTATTTTTTAGCGTTGAACCATGAGTCACACTAATGTTATTTTACACAAAAACTATGAATAACTATGACGTTGTGATTCATAAAATGTCCCACTTAGCAAAAATCAATCCACCCTAATGTAATTAGAGCTGAGGTTCGTCCCTAGGATTTGCTTGATTAAAGACACCTCAGCCAGGGGGCAAATAATGGTGACGGTGCACCTGAGAGTGATTCGTGCGGCCCCTCCTTGTTTCACTTTGCTTAAAAGGGCCCACTTTACTCCCATGTACACTAAAGCAGCTCTAGAGACTGAAGACTCTTCTTTTACACACAAGCAAAGCAGCGTGCTAGTATGGTATCAGCAGGGTTGCAGATGCTGGGCATAGCCCTGGCCATCATCGGCTGGATTGGGGTCATCGTGGTTTGCGCTCTCCCTATGTGGCATGTCACGGCTTTCATTGGACAGAATATAGTCACTGCGCAAACAACCTGGGAGGGGATCTGGATGAGCTGTGTGGTGCAGAGCACAGGACAGATGCAGTGTAAGGTGTATGACTCCATGCTGGCGCTCAGCTCAGACCTTCAGGCGGCTCGAGCCCTGACTGTCATCTCCATCCTGGTGGGTGTCCTTGGCATCCTACTAGCGGCTGCTGGAGGGAAATGCACCAACTGCATCGAGGACGAGCGTGCCAAGGCCAAAGTCGGCATCACTTCGGGAGCCATCTTCATCGTGGCTGGAGTTCTGTGTTTGATTCCCGTCTGCTGGACGGCCAATACAATTATAAGGGACTTCTACAACCCTATGACCATCAGCGCACAGAAGAAAGAGTTGGGAGCTTCGTTGTTTATTGGTTGGGCTGCCTCGGCGCTGTTGATTATTGGTGGGTCGTTGCTTTGTGCAAACTGCCCTCCTAAAGATCAGTACACTGCCAAGTACACTACTCGGCCTGGAGGAAACAAAGGCTATGTATGAAGAGGAACCGAAGAGAACGGCAAACAGTGACTTTAGCTTGGTCATTTTTTGACCTGTTGTGTTACAGTTGATCGTGGATGTGAATGTTTTTTCACTGCTTGAATTAGCAGTCAGCTGCCAACATTAGATAGTAATAGTGAAATACGAAGAACAGATCAGTGCTGCCAAAAAATGTGTGGAAACTGCAAATACCTCTTTTTTATTTTGTTTGCTGGATTCACGCTCTGTGCATTCCCTCTTATGATGTGCTTAAAGTGTTAACGATTTATACAAAATGTAAATGTATTCTTGTTGTGCTTTGTGACAGATATGTGTGCCCTGCTACAAAACATTTAAATATATGCATTTCATTAAAACAATTATTTACAAACACATTATTGGTTCACGTGCTTCATTACACACAGATACAAATGGATTGTATGTGAATTATTTTAAATAATAAAAATCAGGACCTAGCAAACAGTTAAGTTTGTACTCACTTTGTTTAGAAAGACAGTTGGGTTCCTGATAATTATCTGATAAACAAGTAATCTGAGAGGTGTCACAAGTCATGGGAAGTACTACATGCAGTGCAAAAGAGTCACACACACCCACACTTACACAGAGTACTTATATACTGTATATATATATATATATATATATATATATGGGTAGTTGACGTACCAATGTGTCCTATGGTGAAAAATTAAAAGCAAAACGGAATAATGTAAAACACACAAATAAAACTCTAACACGGATGATAAACCTCTTTAATGCTATTTGTAACTCTAAGAATGAAGATACATTTTTTTCATGTTATTTGTATGTTATGCTATGTCACACCATGGGACACAGTCCAATTTGTATTTGTCAACTACGCATATATATTGTGATTAATAGTTTGACAGCACTATATATATATATATATATATATATATATACAGTTGAAGTCAAAAGTTTACATACACCTTGCAGAATCTGCTAAATGTTGATTATTTTACCAAGTAAGATGTTTGCATGTAGTTCACAATAATAGTTGAATTTATAAAAATGACCCCGTTCAAAAGTTTACACACGCTTGACTCTTAATACAGTGTTCTCTGAATGATCCACAGCTGTGTTTATTAGTTTAGTGATAGTTGTTCATGAGTCCCTTGTTTGTCCTGAACAGTTCAACTGTCTGCTGTTCTTCAGAAAAATCCTTCAGCTCCCACAAATTCTTTGGTTTTGCAGCATTATTTGTGCAATTGAACCCTTTCCAACAACGACTATGACTTTGAGATTCATCTTTTCTCACCGAGGACAACTGAGGGACTCATATTCAACTGTTACAGAAGAGTCAAACACTCACTGATGCTCCAGAAGGAAAACCGTGCATTGAGAACTTTTGAACAGAATGAAGATGTGTATATTTTTCTTGTTTTGCCTAAATATCATATTTTCATTTAGTACAGCCCTTCAGAAGCTACAGAAGATAGTTACATGTTTTCCAGAAGACAAATTAAGTTAAATTTAACTTAATTTGATCCTGATCTTCAAATTCAAAAAGTTTTATTGTTGAAATGTATTGATAAGGTCAATCGTATTGGGTCAGATATTGTGCTTGAAGGGAATGCTATAGCTAACAGAATAAATCTGTCTCACTGCCTGAGTAAATCTGAATTGATTACATTAGTTCAGTTGGAAAATATAATATTGCATTTAAAGCCGACTCCCTCTCTTCATGACATTCTTCCATCCCGATTCTTTAAGGAGGTGGTAGGCACTATTGGTCCCAGTATATTATTGATTATAAACAGTAGCTTATTTCATGGCATTGTACCGTCACAGTTTAAGCATGCTGTTATTGAACCAGTCTTAAAGAAAATGAATTTAGATTCACAGGATTTAAAAAATGTCAGGCCTATTTCCAAATGACCTTTTATGAATAAGATTTTAGAGAATGTTGTCCATTATCAACTTGTTGATTTTTTGAGTGGAAACAACATAATGGATATTTTTCAGTCTGGATTTCAGACCAAACAGCACAGAATCAGCATTATTAAAGGTTGCAAATGATATTTTATCTAAGTATTGATTCCGGGAAAAGTGTTGCCTTAATGATGCTGGATTTGACTGCAGCTTCTGATACTTTAGATCATGCGATTTTAATAGAACACTTAGAGATTGTATTGGGATTAAAGGTGTAGCCCGTAAGTGGTTCTCTTCATATCTGCAGGACTGGACATGTTCAGTTAAAATAGGAAATCATGTCACGTCACTTGGGGGGTTCCTCAGGGATCAATCCTTGGTACGACTTTATTCTCATTGTATATGTTACCTTTGTGGACAATTCTTATGCAATATAATATTAATTATAATTTCTCTGCTGACGACCTAGAATTGTATTTTCCATTGGAGTGTGATGGCTGTACATATTTTGCTCATTTTTATACGTGTCTGACTGAGGCAAAGAGATGGCTAGCAAATATTTTTTTTACAACTAAATGAGAATAAATCTGAGTTTATTATGTTTGGGAACAAAATGCCTGGAAATTACCTGACTGAAAGCTATGGACCACTGTCCAATAATAGTTATGTGAAGAATCTTAGAGTATTTTTTTATTCTGAAATCTGCTTTGATCAGCAAGTTAACAGCGTGGTGAATACATATTTATTTCAGTTAAGAAAATTGTCTAAACTGAAATCTATCCTTTCATATAAGGACTTGGAGACTGTTTTGCATGCTTTTATTTCCACAGGGTTGGATTATTGTAATGCTCTTTATCTAGGCATAAGTGAATCCTTGGTTGCCCGTCTTCAGTATGTCCAGAACGCTGCTGCAAGAATTTTGACAAACACCAAAAAACGAGATCATATACGCCTGTATTGATATCCCTTCATTGGTTGCCTGTAAAATACAGAATACAATACATGTTGTTAATGTTTGTCTATAAAGCATTGCACAATCAAGCTCCTGAATATATAAAGGACATGTTAATCCCTTACCAGTCTAAACATCATCTGCGTCTTCTCAAAATATGTAGTGGAGACCGCACTTTCTCTGTTGTGGCTCCTGCACTCTGGAACGTATTACTGTTATCCATAAAATCAGCATCAAGCATGGACATTTTTAAAAAGGACTTGAAGACCTATCTATTTTATCAAGCTTTTGGCGTTTAATTGGTTTAGAGAATTGTGAAGGATTGGCTTTATGTCTTATTGTTATTTTATGTTTGTATGAGTTTTAGTATTCTTATTAATAATGGACAGCACAAATGGTTTTGAAAGTGCTCTATAAATAAAAGTTGAGTTGAGTTGAGTTTAATAAAACATCAATATAAATAATAATGAATAAATGAATGATACATGAATACTGTCTACATAAAATGTTGTCAGTATAAAGTCTTGAATTCATGTGCTGTGGGTGGACACATAGTTTACTTCAGCCATCTACTGGCCATTATTGTCATTGCATGATTTTTACTTCAACATGAAGTCGTGTCATTTTTCTTATTCTCACCAGATGGCAGCATTCTGGCCCAAATATACATTTTCCTATTTTCTTTGTGTTTCACATTTTAGAAGTGTATGTTTTTACTCCAGTGAAGCTCGAATTGTTTTAACATGTGTTTTTACCTGGGAAAATGTCCAGTGGAGTTTTGTAGCCATTAATCTGTGTCTCACACACACACACACACACACACACACACACACACACATTTGTTTCTGTGAATTGTGGGGACTTTCCATAGACTTCTATTACTTTTATACTGACCACGTTCTATATGCTCTATCTTTGTGGGTACATTTGGTCCTTACAATGTAGCATAAACAAGTGCACACACACACACACACACACACACACACACACACACACTACATTGAGAGGTGACTTCAATAAAGTTATTTTGATGTGTTGATAAATAATTAGGATTCACCATTATGTTTCCCTGTTGATGTACAGTTTACTGTGAGCTACTAAACAATGTAATAAATGCAAAAAAATTAAAAGATTTACTCATAATTATGACAGTTCATTATATTATTTTCAATATTCTATCAGTGACAGACTGGGCCCATGAAATGTACATATTTAAATGTTTCTACTGTAACAAATGTTCTTGCATGTGTGCGCCCATGAGGTAAAGATGGTTGCCTTGAGGTCATTCTTCTGGGTGAAGAATTTGAGCAACTGCCATTGAGATGAATGGAAACACAAACATAAAGCTCTCTCCGGTTATTATAGATCACAACTTATGAGTAAAAAGATCCTTTAATGATCCTTTTGTGTGGTTTCAAAATGGATGAGAACATTTTGTAATGTGTTTTATGCTTTTATGTACTTATTATCTACCTATCATAAAAAATAGTGAAGACGGCATACATAAAATATTTCCAAACACAATCATTCACATGAAGACCATATCTTTTCACATGGCCTTTTTATGTCAGTGTAAGGTCATTTTCAAAAGCATTTTTTTAACTGACCTTGAAGGACCTTGAAGTGTTGCTGTGCTTCTGAAAGCCATTAGATTTGTGTGTATAGTGTAAATATGCAATCATAGGGGCGCTGCGTAGACATAATCAGCTCAGGAGAACCAAACTCCACCTTTTCAAAACTTTCCTTTAAATAGCAAAAGTCTCTAGTTTGCACACTTTCTGCGACTTCTTCATAGTAAAGGCTGTGGTTTAAATATGGTCTCCCAAGGACTCCAGATCATGGGCATATCCACAGCCATGCTGGGTTGGCTGGGGGTCATTATTGTGTGCGCTTTGCCCCAGTGGAAGGTGTCTGCATTCGTCGGGGCCAATATCATCACAGCACAGGTCATCTGGGAGGGCATGTGGATGAACTGCGTGGTGCAGAGCACTGGACAAATGCAGTGTAAAGTCTACGACTCCATGCTGGCGCTCAGCTCTGATCTTCAAGCGGGCCGGGCCATGATCATCATCTCCATTCTGACTGGTCTCTTTGGGATCATAATTTCTCTGGCTGGTGGAAAGTGCACCACCTGCATTGAGGACCAAGGGTCCAAAGCAAAGGCGTGCATCGTTGCAGGCATTCTCCTAATTATCTCTGGAGTTCTTTGCATGATCCCAGTGTCGTGGGCGGCACACACGACCATACAGAACTTCTATAACCCGATGATGGTGGAGGCCCAGCGGAGGGAGTTGGGCGCAGCTCTTTATGTCGGCTGGGGATCAGCTGGCTTGCTTTTACTGGGAGGAGGAATGCTTTGCTGGAACTGCCCGTCGAAGCAAGAACGCATCTACAACCCCAAGTTCTCCACTGTGAGGACCAATTCTGCTCCGAGAGAGTTTGTGTGAGACGCAGAACCTTTACGACAGGCCTTTAAGAGCCACTCAAGGGACTGATTGATCTAATTCATCACTTAATGTCAGCAATTCATCTGTAGAATTACTTGAGACATTTTTTGTGTCATAACATTCATAACATCATCATAACATTTTCATTCTTCCTCTTCACAAAAACACAAAGGATTACGAATACATATCTTATAAAAAGAGATCACGTTGAGATAATATGTATGCCTCTACATGTATCATTTAACACTTTCTGTTGAATAAATAATTTTATGTTGGCAATTCAGTCGCTCAAACAGAGCAAAGCACTAGAAAAATCATGGGTTAAATTCTCTGGGAAAGCATGACCTGATCAAATGTGTTCCTTCAGTGCAGTGCAGGTTGAGTATTGTATATATTACAGCTTTTAGAGTGGAATTCTAAATACAGATTGTTATTTATTTAAAATGTGTACAACAGTGTCGAGTAGATTGTACAAATTGTAATCTGTCACTGTTTCAAAATTACATACAAATGTAATTAGTAACAATTCATTGCATTGCACATTTTAGGTGATATAACCTGACTATTTTCTGATTACTTCGTAATTATTTTGACCCTGCTATATGCAAATAAGAAATAACATGACTTAGTGTATCATGTTTAAAGACAAAAGCCTTCTAAAGTCATTGTGACACACAGTCAACTCATTGAGTGAGAAGTCAAATAAACATTCATGTGTTCATCAGTAGCTGATGCAATGCTGAATGCTGAGAAAACACTGAAATATTATTTATTATCATTTGTAAATCCAGTGGTGAAATGTTGTTTTCTGTGTAATTATATCAAGATGACTGGTATTTGTGTGCATGTCCACACAACTGCAATGTATTTCTGTATTTTATATTCTAAATGTATATAAGTGAAATGCTATTTTAGAAAGGAAACTTTAAAAGATGAAAAAAGTAGAGTAAAACGTAGAAATAATCAATTATTTATAAATAATTAATTCCTATTGTGTGAATAATAAGTGATCACGTCATCAATAAAAAAAAAGTAATTGTAGTCTGATTATAAGTATTTTAATATGTATTTTAATCTAGTAACGAGCACTTAATTTTTGTAATCTGATCACGTAATCCTAATTACATGTAATCAATTACTACCAGCTCTGGTGTACAATAATACCCTCTAATTTATCATGTGTATTATGTATTTCAATAAAATAACCTAAAGATAAGTATCCTAAGTCCTCTGGCTGTGATGTATGGTATTACACACACAAGGAATTCGTCTTGGTGTCAGGAGCTGCAAGTACAGAAAACACAAACATAGTGCAGACATACATACAATTGAAGGTAATAAAACACTAATAATAAATGAATTAGACAATAAATTATAAATATCAATACAGTAATTAAAATAGAGACAAAAGTAACACATTTGTGAATGTGCATATGTGCTATTTACATGTGAAAGTTTTGATGAGTTATTTCCAGATGTACAGCCTGTGTTATGTGTTCTTCAGGTAGCGCCGCCAGAGGGGGTGTGCTGGATGTGAAAGGTCCAGGGGTTTTGAACCCTTTTCACGAAGGTTGGGTAAAGGGCACTGATAATCCTCTCAGCAGTCCTGACTGTCCGTTGCAGTCTCCTGATTTCTGACCTGGTAGCTGAGTCAAACCAGAGTTATTTAATTAAAAGCATCTATCACAAGTTAATACATGTTTATTATTTAAATGAATTATGGGCTCATACATAGGTTCTTTGTTTGAAGGCACTTCAAAGAAGTATAATAAACTGTGTGATGCAGAGCACAGGACAGATGCAGTGTAAAGACCAAGACTCAATCATGCGACTGACCCAGGACTCCCTGGGCATTATTGTTTTTTTAGGAACTATTCTGAGTTGTGCCCTTCCCATGTGGAAATTGACTGTGTTCATTGGAGCGAATAACGTGAGAGCACAGATCATCTGGGAGGGCTTGTGGATGAACTGTGTGGTCCAGAGCACAGGACAGATGCAGTGCAAAATCTACGACTCGCTCCTGGCTTTACCTCAGGACCTGCAGGCTGCTCGGGCGCTTGTGATCGTCGCCATTATTGTCTGCATCTTTGGGATCGTCCTGGGGCTTGCTGGTGGAAAATGCACCAACATTGTCGAGAGAGAAGCATCCAAGGCAAAGGTGGCCATCGCCAGTGGTGTGATCTTCATCGTCGCTGGAGTGCTGGTCCTGGTCCCCGTCTGTTGGTCAGCAAACACCATCGTCAGGGATTTCTACAATCCCCTTCTCAAGGATGCTCAAATGAGGGAGTTTGGGCCTTCTCTCTACATCGGATGGGGTGCTGCTGCGCTGCTGATCCTGGGAGGAGGTATTCTGTGCAGCTCCTGCTCACATGAGAAAATAGATTAAATATGTTGTGATGATATGTATGCCACTGTATGTATCATTTAATACAAGCCCTAGGATAATATGTTTTTTTTATATGTTAGCAATCCAGTAGCTCAAACCATAGAATTAAAAACATCATGAATTCGATTCTCTAGGGATGCTTGAACTGTTGTATTTCTTCAGTGCAATGCAAGTTGCTTTGTATAAAAGAGCCTAAATATAGATTGTTAATTTATTTAAATTGTGTATAAAATTACCTTTTTGTTATTCTATTTTATTAATTGTTGTGTATTATGTATTTTTATCATAAAACAGTGCCATAAACAAAACAATAATAAAGTATCCTCAGTCCTCAGACTGTTGTCATGTGTATATTATGTTTTGGTTTAGTTTACTTGTTTGACTACCTGAATGTTGTAGTTAGTTTCCTTGGTCATTGATTAGTTACTCACATCTGTTCTGCTTTTCCTTGTTGCACTCCTGTTCCTTGTCTGGTATTGGTTATGTTTTACCTTGCATTTAAGTGGTTGTGTTATCTTTCCATTTATCTCCTGTGTTTGCTTGTGCATTTGAATAAACACTGTTTACTTTGTACTCCTTTGTTATGCGTTTCACTGCAAACACCAACAGTGGTACAACTGTAAGGTATAGCATATTAATACATAACACATGAAGTTTAAATGTTATGGTAAACGCTGATCCCTAATAATCAAAACATCAGAATATTTCTCTATTGGCTCAGTGCAATATATCGAGCATTAGCCTCTTTAATATACATTCTCAATCCCAGTGCTCAAGTACCACCGCTTTGCTTGTTTTGTATGTTTCTCTTATCACTTCAGACATTTGTTCTATACAACCATAAGAGCCCTGTGGAGTGTACTTCACAAGATATTCCACTAAGATTCTGGTTCAAAGGGATCGTATATGTTCCATTCAAAGGGCATTAAAGTGTGCGAGATGTGAATTTAAATTGTATTTATTTATAGAGGTATGTTTTGTCACATTTCACACTTCTCTAGTAGGTTTTGTCTACGTATAAAGACGCTGCAGGCCGTGGCGAAGCACAAATCCATGAATTAACGTTCCGAAGTGAAGTTCAAAGGATTTCCCAATCTCAGGGAGTAGGGAGCAAAGGGCACTGGGGCTCATTCACTAAGCGTGCATAATCACAAATCTGAATATGAATACGAATGACTTTAAAAACTAATCACGATTCACCAAAACATTCATAATAAAATGTATTCTAAATGTATTGTATATATTCTAAACAACGATGTCAGATGATTTTGAAGTTGGAGTAGAAAATTTGATGTTTTCGTCCTACCTTTCTGAACCGAAGTACACAGATGAAGAACTGAACACGTGTGACCTTTCTAACATGATTACGCAATGCGTGAAGATGCACATCGCAGAGCTAGTGCAAGATAAGCATTTGTGGTTAAATGTATTAAAATGTATACATTTTTTTAGAAAACGACTAATCATTTCTCTAGATAAGACTCATATTCCTTAGCTGGGATCGTGTAGAGCCCTTTGAAGCTGCATTGAAACTGCTATTTGGACCTTCAACCTGTTGATACCCACTGAAGTCCACTATTCAGTATGGAGAAAAATACTGGAATGTTTTCCTCAAAAACATACATTTCTTGCAAAATATGCATAACAGTGGCACGCGATGACTGGAATGTTAACGTTCTTTGAAGGCACTTAAAAGAAGTCTTGCGCTGTACCATTATAACCCACAATAAAACCTAAACATTCTACAATCTCGCTGTTATCTTGTCTATAAAACATCTTGAGCTCAAGATATTTCTACATTGAGCAATTTTTTTAAAGTACTTAATTTCTGCTACTGCATCTGGTAAGAAATCATTATATTTACATTTAGTCATTTTGCAGACGCTTTTATCTAAAGCGACTTAAAATTTAAAATTATATGTACTTAAGAATGTATTTCACCTCTTTTAAATATTGGATTCGTTTCAAATCTTGTTAAACACCAGTGTTCATTAACTTGAAACATTTTCCAATCATCTGAGAGAATCTTCAAATCTTTGTTCACAAGTGACATTATCTTTGACAGTTAAGAGAATCTAGACAGCAGCTAAATGCAGCCAAAACCAGATCTGAATGCATCTTCAAGGAAAACACTGAGCAGGAATCTTACATGAAGAATCTTTCTTTGGAATCTTGTTCAGCAGGTTTAACCAACCATCGACACCAAACTCCTCCCAGTGAGGATCTGTGTCTAAATCAAACAGGCCATCACTTCCTGCTTGTTTCTCAGACACCTATGGCTTAAGACCAGACCAACAGCTGCATTTGAGTTTGACAACACCAGCAGCTTCAACATGGGGAGGATTGCTAAAGAGGTTTCCGGCCAGATCCTGTGCTTCATTGGATTCATTGGCATATGTGTCAGCTGTGGCATGCCCATGTGGCGCGTCACTTCGTACATCGGTGCCAACATCGTTACGGGCCAGATCATCTGGGATGGCTTGTGGATGAACTGTGTGATGCAGAGCACAGGACAGATGCAGTGTAAAGACCAAGACTCAATCATGCGACTGACCCAGGACTTGCAAGCGGCACGTGCGCTGACCATCATCGCAATATTGATTGGCTTCATTGGGATGCTCTTGACGTTTGTGGGAGGCCAGTGCAGCAGCTGTCTGAAGAAAGAGTCCTCCATGGCTAAAGTGCTGATTCTGGGCGGGATCCTGTGCATTGTAGCTGGAGTCGTCTGTCTCATTCCGGTCTGCTGGTCCTCAGCCTACACCATCTCAGATTTCCAGAGCGTTCTCACAATCGAGACTCAAAAGAGGGAGCTTGGGGCATCCATATACATCGGCTGGGGCGCCTCAGGGTTTCTTTTGTTTGGAGGAATCATTCTGTGTACTTCCTGCCCACCGAGTGAAGATATGTATCCAAATTACCCAGGCATGTACCCCTACCAAGGACCCATGTATGGGCCTCCTGGATCTTATATGCCTGCCAAAACATACGCACCGAGTGCTGTATATACTGGAGCTTATGTTCCTAACAAACCTTATCCAGCCCCAACTTACTCACCTGTTCCAGGACAGTATCTTTAGCTAATGGACACTAATATTAACTGACACTTTCTGAAATATTTTTGAGTGAAATCTACAGTGTTTGGTTAAATAAAATGTGTAAATGTATGTATGACTTGCAGTGTCTTATTCTTTGCTAGCCTTTGAATAGAGAGGATTTGGAAAATCTTGTTTGTCCTCTTTCTCCTCTCATTCCAGTTGTTCTACTGGTAGAGATTATGTAATGCTAATGAAGTATATATATATGTGTATGTAGGAATAGGTGAAATTTGCAAGTACTCATATTGTTCACTTTTTGCAAATTCAAGCATTTTATGTGATATTTTCCGAATAATTTGTAACTTTGATTGCTTCTCCGATGGGGAATATTGTGACAATATGTATAGCTTTGTATATTTAAATTGCTTTGTCAATAAATATTATTATAAATAATCTCAGAGTTTAATTAATTTATTTATCCTTCATTAACTAAACATTGAGAATTAAACCTTTATTGCCTATAGCTGTCAAATAGACAAAAGATATTAAATATGAAAACATGCAAAAATATGACTAAAATGCCCATTTCATTTTCAAGAAAAGTGTTGATGTAAGTGTATTGTAAATAGTACTTGGAAAGCACGATGAATGCTGCATAGACATTAACAGGAAATACATTCAAACCAATGTTATTGTTGCATTGGTTGAGTTTTTCATTACAGCAATAGGAAAACAAAGTCATGTTCAATAAGCATTTAATTCATCCTACCATCAAACCACTTATGGTGTACGGATGTCTTATATCACTTAGCTTTATTTTTAGCTTCAAATTTTTTGCTTTGAGTCTCAACAAGTTTGTGTTTGATATCTATCCAATCCTTTTTGTTGATGACTTGGTTCCTTTGTGTTTGTGTGACACTTTATTGTTCCTTGTTGATGCGCATCTCACCGAAACTAGCCACGTATCACCATTCCTTGCTGGGGAATCTGGTCAAGCTTGAAAATTCACCTTAACCCGGTTTCATGTCCATCCGACTTGGACTCCTCCCTTCTGAGACAATCTTAAAACTCTGAAAACTATGATCAGAAGTCATTTCAACGCTTTACAGAGGAGCAAACACTTTCAAGCCAACGAAGCAGAGCAAACGAGAGAAAAATGGTATCTATGTGTCGGCAGATGCTAGGCCTGTGCCTGGGCATTATTGGTTTCTTGGGAGCGATTGTGATCTGCGCCCTTCCTATGTGGAAGATGTCTGCGTTCATTGGAGCCAATATCGTAACAGCACAGATCATCTGGGAGGGCTTGTGGATGAACTGTGTGGTCCAGAGCACAGGACAGATGCAGTGCAAAATCTACGACTCGCTCCTGGCTTTACCTCAGGACCTGCAGGCTGCTCGGGCGCTTGTGATCGTCGCCATTATTGTCTGCGTCGTTGGGATCGTCCTGGGGCTTGCTGGTGGAAAATGCACCAACTTTGTCGAGAGAGAAGCATCCAAGGCAAAGGTGGCCATCGCCAGTGGTGTGATCTTCATCGTTGCTGGAGTGCTGGTCCTGGTCCCCGTCTGTTGGTCAGCAAACACCATCGTCAGAGATTTCTACAATCCCCTTCTCACAGATGGCCAAAGGAGGGAGCTCGGGGCCTGTCTCTACATCGGATGGGGTGCTGCTGCACTGCTGATCCTGGGAGGAGGTATTCTGTGCAGCTCCTGCCCGCCTAAAGAGGAGAACTTCAACATCAAGTACACTCAGCCACGGTCCACTGCCACCAGCAGAGCCTACGTCTGAAAGTAATCAAGCATGCAAAGACTTTTTACTTACAAAGACCATTTTTTTTTCGTAAAACCTCTTTATTCCCATCTCTGGATTTTTTTCCCAAGGAGAAACGAAGGAAGGACAGTATCTGATATGGCATAGTTTCTTTACTGAGGTTTTGTGCTGTGATTCTTCAGATCACTGAAAGAGAAAATGTGCATTTATAATGTGATGAGAGGAATCAAACAGAGATATGAAATGTTCTGAAATGTTAATTGTATTTTTTTAGAAATCAGATGTTCTTGACATTTAGGTTTAATATGACAATACGAATATTTCCATTTATCAATATAGATATTTGACTGCTAATACATTACAATGACTATGATTTTATAAAATGTGCATAGAACCTTCTATGATTTTTCTAAACATAAATTAGCATTTTTGCACAAAGATGTCTTGATCAGTAATGTTTTTACTCAAATAAATTTGAGTTTCTGTAAAACAATTTATTGAGACTGCTTAGACATCATTTCATAATAATAATTTGACAATACTGAATATTCTCATATCAAAGAAAACATTACAGATCGTGTTCACCTCTGATGGTGACTAAACTGTTGAAAATAGCAACAGAGATGTTGGAAAAGACCTCCTGTAAAACCTGTTTTAGCAACGCTGTAAAAATATATATTTTGCTGTATAAAATGAATAAACAACTATAATGCATGTTTAGTCTATCCCTGCTTCATTCAAATATGAAGTCTAAATTTGATCAAAATTAGACTCACTAAGCAAAAACAATTGATCCTTCAGTAATATTTGCTCTTTCAAATGGGTGAATGGTAAGCTCTACAACTTTGTTGAAATCAATGCCTAAAAATAAAATGATGTTGCTTAGTGGTGATCGAAAGAACAGCCAGTGGTGGATTGAAATCATTTTGTAATATTAGACAGCAAGCTTAAAAAGGGAAAATAGCATTTTTTTTAGTCTGGCTAATTCAACAAACAAAATGAGTGTAAAATCACTAGATCTATGACAAGGTAAAAAAAAAAAGAGGAGACAGGAAAAAATGTATTTTTAACCTACAACCACGCCTAAATACAAGTTCTGCCAGCTCTTCTAGAAAAGGAAATGGCCATGTTTACAGTACTTGTATAATCATTTTATATTATTAATCAGATTTTGGTCAAAATGTATCTGTGTCTTTACTATATAATGGGCCAAACTGGTATAAACAGTTGAATGCATTGGTAATGAGCCTTTTTGAAATATCTATGCCATGGGACATGCCAGCATCCCAGTGGATTACCCATGGGATTCATGTGCATGCATTTCAGCAAATTAGCACAATTAAAACAATTATTAATTTTAAATTAAATATTCCACAAAAGCTGGATGTTTGAACATTGTAAATATGTCAATGCAAAACACTAAATCTGTATTCGAACCGAAACACTCTGAAGTTGCTTTGCTGAAACTTTGGTTCAGGTCCTCCCAACCCGGTTAGACAAGATGTCAGCAGTCACACCATCAAAGGTGTTTGTCTGAATATTAACATCAGGATGTGGATCGCGTACTTCTGGAAATCATTTCAATCTTAAAATTAATACTTTACTTCAAATGGACCTGGACAAATAAAACAACATTTAGTTCAACTTGTAGAAGGCTTTGAGTATTTTCATAAAGCTTTTCCCTTATCCCTCCCTTTAGGAACTGACAAAGGACCGTAAACCGATCTCTCATAAACTTTAAACCCCTATATTGTCATAAACACACAGAATCTCACAAAGCTGCTTTGCTTCAGTTTGTGCAGATCCTCTTTGGGAATAGCATGCGTTTTTCTGAATCCACTGTGTTTTCGTCGTACATACAGGTTTAGTTTTTTTAAAAGGATTGATATTGATATGCCGTCTTTGGGAATGCAGTTACTGGGTTGCATCCTGGCGCTGTTCGGCTGGATTGGAGTGATAACTGTGTGTGCCCTAACCACGTGGAGAGTAACAGCCTTCATTGGCACCAACATTGTGACATCTCAGACTTTCTGGGAGGGGATCTGGATGAGCTGTGTGGTAAGAGCACCGGACAGATCCAGTGTAAGGTGTATGACTCCATGCTGGCGCTGAGTCCCGATCTGAAGGCTGCTCGTGTCCAGCTGGTGTTTTCCATCCTGGTGGGCATCGCTGGGATTCTCGTGGCACTCGTCTCAGGGAAATGCACCAACTTCATAGCTGAGGAAAGGGGGCTTCTGCTGCTGGGAGGGGGCTGTTTGCAGTTCCTGCCCACCAAAAGAGAACCGCTCAGCATCTGTCATATACAATCCTTTAAAGATGTCAAAGCCATCAAGTGGGGTCGACGCTCTTCTGAGACGCACGGTGCCAGTATCACGCTCTTCAACTCCTCCCAAGACCTACATCTAGACCACTTGACACCGTTTGAAATGATTTGAAAGAAAATGTTGTAGCACATTTTGAAATGACAAAATAGTGAAGGAGAAATTCTTGGAGCACTATTGAACTGTTTGAATTGTCTTTTGTAAAGGCTTGAGCAAAGCACTTGTTTTTCATTCATGATATGTGGTTTTGTATGAAGTAAACATGCCCTTTTTTCTGGCCAAAATATATTTTAGATACTGTATATGTTGTAAATAATGAAGTATATATGAAAAAAAAATTTAAAATGGAAAATATATTCAGTTTCAACCTTAATTTACAAAACTCTTTTTAAAAATGTATTTTAGATGCAAGAAAATACTTTTCCAGTCTTACAGTAGCCAACATTTATTCTAAATACAAATGTGGATGGAATAGCTTATTATCAAAATTACATTTATAATGAATCATTAATGTTTATATATATATACTGTATATATATATATATATATATATATATATGTTCACATGTGTTATAGACAACAACATTTATTTTATCAAATGTAAAATATGAACGTACATTTGTGGAATAAATATGGAGGGAAAAACTATTTTTAAATGCCTTCAAAAAATGATTGTTCCAAAATTGGCAACAAAAACATAATTGGTAGAAAATATATTGACATAAATATATACTGAAATATCTTTTTAGCTAATTGATTTTTGTATACATTAAAATATATTTGTTTTTGTTTTTGTTTTGAAGTATGAGTATTCCTAACATACAGTATGGCTGATTTTGTTTTGTGAGACTGAATTTACTGACAAAAAAATACATTATGCTGCTCAGTGGTGAAAGAGCATGCAGTGGTGTATGGAAATCATATGACTTTACTTTTTAGTCATTTAGCAGACGCTTATATCCAGAGTGACTTATAAATAAGAAAAAGTAACTAAAACTATAAGTTAAAACTATAAATACTATATATACACATATATCCAGCAAGATTAAAATACGTTCTTTTAAATATAACCTGCCAATCAACATAATTTTTCTACTCTTCTAGGGAAGGTAGTGGCCATGTTTACATGCAGAAGAACATGTCATTAATCAGAATACAAGATTATGTATCTGTGTTATTATGTGTTACATTATGGGTCATACAGGTATAAACAGCTGCCGTGGATAATATTTTGCTGATGGGCCATATTTGAGACGTTTTATTTAAATCGAATATGAATTAAAGATGGTTCCTAATTTTTGTATTGTTTTATTTTATTGTATTAGTTTTTATTTTTATCATTTTGCTTTACTGTGATCCCTGATTAGCTTTTCTGTGAGTAGGAGGATTGGAACGCACAGTACACAACACTAGGAAAACCTGCTGTTCAGGAACAACTACAGATACCATTAGTCAGTCGAACAAAATGTGCACGCTGAGAACAAGATGATGCATAGCTGTATTTATATATATAGTACACGCTCTATATATATTTTTTTTTTTCATGAGCTGGACTCAGAGATCTAAGGTTTTGTCTATATACACAAAAGGCCTATTTCTCTCAAATATTGTTCACAAATCTGTCTAAATCTGTGTTAGTGGGGCAGTCCGTGGCCTAATGCAGTCCGTGGCCTAATAGATAGACTGTTGGACTTGAAACCCGAGGTAACCCAAGGTTGTGGGTTCGAATCCCAGCTCTGGCAGGAAGTGTACACGACTGAGGTGAGACACTTGAGCAAGGCACCGAACCCCCGACTGCTCCCCGGGTGCCGCAATGTCGGCTGCCCACTGCTCCAGGTGTGTGTGCACTTGGATGGGTTAAATGCAGAGAACACATTTCACTCATTATACTGTATAATTGTGTATGTGACAAATAAAACTAATCTGATCTAGTGAGACGAGATAATCCATCCACCTCACAGGTGTGGCATATCAAGATGCTGATTAGACAGCATGATTATTGCACAGGTGTGCCTTAGGCTGGCCACAATAAAAGGCCACTCTAAAATGTTTTACTGTATTGGGGGGGTCCGGGGTGGTCTGAAAACCAGTCATTATCTGTTGTGACCACCATTTGCTTCACGCAGTGCAACACATCTCCTTCACATAGAGTTGATCAGGTTGTTGATTGTGGCCTGTTGGATGTTGGTCCACTCCTCTTCAATAACTGTGAAGTGTGAAGTTGCTGGATATTGACAGGAACTGGAACATGATATCATATACGCCGATCCAGAGAATCCCAAACATGCTCAATGGGTGACATGTCCAGTGATTATGCTATAGTATGATATTTTCAGCTTCCAGGAATTGTGTACAGATCCTTGCAACATGGGGCCGTGCATTATCATGCTGCAACATGAGGTGATGGTGGTGGATGAATGGCACAACAATGGGCCTCAGAATGTCGTCACGGTATCGCTGTGCATTTAAAATGTCATCAATAAAATGCACCTGTGTTCATTGTCCATAACATACACCTACCCATACCATAACTCCACCGCCACCATGGGTCACTCGATCCACAACGTTGACATCAGCAAACCGCTCACCCACACGACGCCATACAAGCTGTCTGCCATCTGCCCTGTACAGAGAAAACCGGGATTCATCCGTGAAGAGAACACCTCTCCAAAGTGCCAGACGCCATCCAATGTGAGCAAGTCGGTGACAGTTTGTGCAGAAATTCTTTGTTTATGCAAACCGGTTGTTGCAGCAGCTGTCCGGGTGGCTGGTCTCAGATGATCTTGGAGGTGAAGATGCTGGATATGGAGGTCCTGGGCTAGTGTGGTTACACGTGGTCTGTGGTTTTGAGGCCGGTTGGATGTACTGCCAAATTCTCTGAAACACCTTTGGAGACGGCTTATGGTAGAGAAATGAACATTCAATTCATGGGCAACAGCTCTGGTGGACATTCCTGCAGTCAGCATGCCAATACCACGCTCCCTCAAAACTTGTGACATCTGTGGCATTGTGCTGTGTGATAAAACCCAACATTTTAGAGTGGCCTTTTATTGTGGCCAGCCTAAGAGACACCTGTGCAATAATCATGCTGTCAAATCAGCATCTTGATATGACACACCTGTGAGGTGGATGGATTATCTCATTCGCTAACACAGATTTAGACAGATTTGTGAACAATATTTGAGTAAAATAGGCCTTTTGTGTACATGAGTTCAGTTCATGAAAAATGGGGGCAAAAACAAAAGTGTTGCGTTTATAATTTTGTTCAGTGTAAATATAGCCCGTACTGTATAATCAATTTCTATTAGACTAGAGCTCATTTTACAGCGGTTTTATGGTACTGTAGTTTATAATGATGACATGATGATATGTATTATGTATTGTGTGTTGTTTTTCTTCATGTACTAAGAGTTATAAACGTTGAGTGGGCAATGTGACATAAGTGCTTCTTTCTATGTCTGACACATCTGAATTTTTGATTAATATAAACAGAGTTCAGGAGTTTCAGTTAAACTGAAAACCAGTTCTCCCACCTAGCCTCCCTCACAGGCTCGTATTACACAGTTCTCAGGCTTGAATACACAAACAATGGCCTTGCTTACGAATGAAAGTCTCATTGGTTATTTTTCTTATTTTCCCTCCTCAACAGTCCCAAGTCACATTATTTCAGATAATCACTTCAAGGAAATGTTATGTATTCCTTTAAGCAAAGCACATACGAATTATTTTATGTCGGAGAACATGCATTGCATTCTTAGAGACGTAAACAAATGATGTCAAAGACAGAAATAATAGCATGACAAGCAGCTCTACAGCTTTCTGTCAAGGAATCTGCTCCTCAGTCAGTATCGGTTTCATTCACGCTCTAAACACAAATGTCTCAGTTGAACAAATTCCAGTTAAACGTCACCCGTAGTTTGATATACTGCCCCCTTGTAAAAGAAAGCCATTCATATGCTACTGCTGCAACTAAGGCGAGAAGGGTCTGGCTGCAGACTTGCACTAGCACTCATTCTAAGACTTGTGCTTTCAGACACCTGCACTTCCGCAAATGATGTCACTTGCAGTCTTTTTATTTAATTTTATTTTATGTATTTATTATTTATTTATTAAAACTCTCAAAATTTTACAACAGTAGACAGGTGGTGTAGACAAGAAAAAAGAAGCTAAATTACAATATCACTTGCAATCGCCACTTGCACTCTCCGCTACCTGCGACGTCATTTGCATTCGACACAAATCGTGTGCGTTGCCAGCGGAGACAAGGCGCTGTGCTGGTTAAACGATTAAAAGTAATTTAATTTAATATCATAACATACAAGGTCTTCACCACCTGCTATTTTTGTAAAATGTTGAGAGATTCAAACAAAAAATAATCAATAAATAGAACAAAATAAAAAAATGAAAAAGACTGCAAGTGACATCACTCACGGAAGCGGAAGTGCTGAGAATGCAAGTCTGTCTGCAAGACATTCACTTGTCCATCTAATACATAAAAACTCTTAATGTGGAATAATAATGGACTAAGATGATACATGGCCTAATGGTTAGAGTCGGACTCGTAATCCAAAGGTTCGAGCCTCAGGCCAGCAGGTATTGTCGGTGGGAGGAGTGAATTTACAGCGCTCTCTCCACCTTCAATACTATGACTGAGGTGCCCTTAAGCAAGACACCGAACCCCAAACTGCTCCCCGGGCACCGCAGCATAAATGGCTCCCCACTGCATTTGGGAGGAAAATGCTCAACAAGAGACTTTGTGCATTGCGTTCATATTCTGCGGTTCTGTAGCCACGGATTTGTGGGTCTTGTCTTTTTCTCTTACAGGTGACTTGCAGGACCTTGTGTGTACTAATTTATTTGTAATCGTTTAACCACCACTGCATCTTGTCTTCATTGGCAACATGCACAATTTCTGTGGATTACAAGTGATGGTAGTGTGCAAGCAGCGATTGCAAGTGACATTATATTTTTATTTTTTCTTGTCTTCACCACCTGGCTACTGTTGTAAAATTTTGAGGGATACAGAGATAAAACAATTTTTTAAATGATAATAAAATAAAAAAGGCTACAAGTGATGTAAGAAGTTGAAGCACAGGTGTCTGAGAGTACAAGTCGGAGAGTGCAAACTGTGCAAGTCTGCAGCCAGACCCTCTTGACTAAGGCCCCATTTACACTAGTGCGTTTTTGTCTGTTTCAACTGCGTTTCAGAAAGGATCTCCGTCTACACTACACAACCGAAAATGCATGTCACGTGACCATTCATGCAGGTACAAGCATAGCGATTTATAGGTAAATGCCCAATTATTTAGAAGGCGGACGAGTCTGCGTGCTTGGAGCGGTCGATACCTATACATATCTATGGGTACAACAATGTACATGATGTTATTGTTTACACTGTCGTCAAGAATACGCAGAGAGAACGTGGGAAGCCACGCCATCATTTTCAAAAGTCTCCGTTTTGGTCCGTTTACACTGAAATGCAACACCCGAGTTTTCAAAATAAAACGGTCTGCCACATTTTCAAAAAAACGTTGGAGTAGTCTAAACCACAGGCATAACCGTAGCAAAAGTTATGCGTTTTAAAACAAAAACTCACTGGTGTAACTGGGGCCTAATGGCCTTTCCACACTGAGCGCAAAAAAGCTAAACGAATTTCAGACGAAATGATGCCATGGAATAAAACAACAGCTTCCTATGGATGCTTCCACGTAGACCGCGAACATCCATGCACCGAATGTTTTTATTTTCGTCCAGTCCAACGAATCTTTTCGGGCCGTCCAATAAGATCTGAGCATTACATCACGTGGCTAGATCAACTGCTGTTACCCAAAAGGCCGACGCGGTATCGCTAAAAGCTCTGAAGACGGTATTGAGCATGAGCGTTAAAACACTGAAGTAGAGGACTTTTTCTATAAGAGAGAAGAGTGAATGCTGAGTTTGTGTTATAGTTGGTATTTAAGAACAGACTATTCTCATGTGTTCTTTATACAGAATAAAATTTATATTCATTCTCCACTGAATTATGTGATCTGAAGTGCACTGTCCATTATCTTCCACGAGCGCGAGTGTTTATGAGTCAGAGCTCGTTCACTCTAGACCTGTCAATCATGTAATCATATCTCTTGCCCTTCCGTATATAAAAAAGAGAAAAAAAAATACACATGAAATATGAAATCAAATAGACCTATAATTATGAAGATAGGTTTTCTGTTTATGTTTTTATGCAGCTCAATGTATTTTTTAACAATAAAGGATGTTTATGACACATGACAAGCAGGTATTGATCAGTCCATTATAAAACATACTAAGAGTGCATGTCTGCCTATTATAGAATCAAAATCATTTTAGATCACAATCGGAAGTTATTACAAGAACTGGATGATGATTTCAAGTGGGGTTTGTGATAATTGTACCTAATTATTTCAAATGTATTCTTGTAAGCATTATAGATATTTTGTATTTCTGATGAAGAAACACAAGTTATTTATCTTAATTTAATGCTGTATGTTGAGCAGCGAACGAGGTAAACCATGCGAGATACATATGCTACATGAAGAAAAAGTGCATTGTTGGTCGGCGCCACCTAGCGTTCAGGGGTGAATTAGCAGAAGGTGAACATTTCCTTCGTGCTCGTGCTCTTTTTCGCATCGCGCTCAGTGTGGAAAGGCCTTAAGGCTCGTCACAAACTATAAGATTTTAAGGCCAATTTTAAGCCGATTTGCACCCCCTAACGATCGATTCAACCAATTCAAAGCTTGTCGCAAACGATTTTTGGTCCAAAAAATCCTCTATCGTGTGGTGTCGTTATGAATATTGAACTGCTCTCGATCGAGACGGAGCGTCCCCGAGCCATGTTTGATATTTAAGACTGACGTGATACCCACAATAGTCAATGAGAGTGAGCAAGCGTCATCTACCAGATGTTGCGTGATTATACAGCTGAAACTTGGCAGCCACAAACATGCCACGAAAGCAGAGTATTGAGAAAGAGCATCACCCATATTCCCTTTCATACTTTGTTTTTCACTGTGAAACAGAATGCGTGCCGGGACAGACAGCTGACGGCGTCGATTGTTCTCTTTTTGTTTTTCCTTTTCTAGTCGCGTTTGATCTCGCGAGTCTCTGTGAGATCTCGTGTCACTGTAAAATCATTCCCACAATTGACAAGTGTGTGGTCTCGCAGTCTGGTTGAATTGTCTAGTGTGCGTTCAAACTGTATTCGTGTCTGTGGTCTCCCATGGTTTTAAAATCGGTTAAGATTTTTACATTTCCTAGTGTATGGCCAGCCTAAATCACTTCTATTTCATTATTTATAACATTGTTTCTCAGAAATAATTTCCTAATGGTTGTCTCTGTTTTCTATCCTCCCCAGCCCCTCCATGGCTCTGCAGGTCTTGGGAATCACTCTTTCAATGATTGGCTTCGCAGGAACCATCCTCATCTGCGCTCTGCCCATGTGGAAGGTGACGGCCTTCATCGGCACAAATATCGTGGTGGCTCAGGTCTTCTGGGAGGGCCTGTGGATGACGTGTGTGTACGAGCGCATCGGTCAGATGCAGTGTAAACTCTACGACGCGCTGCTGGATTTGGATCCTTCCCTGCAGGCGGCGCGCGGGCTGATCGTGACCACCATGGCTCTGGCCTGCTTGGCTTTCCTCATTTTTCTGGTTGGGGCTGACTGCACAAACTGCCTCAGTAACCCACGGGCCAAAGCACGGATCGTCGTGGTCTCTGGGATCACCTTCATGCTTTCTGGACTGACTGCTGTGGTGCCCGTGTCCTGGACGGCCGACTCCATCATCAGAGACTTTTACAATCCCATCGTGCATGAAGCGCTGAAGCGGGAGATGGGGGCGGCGCTGTATGTGGGCTGGGTCACGGCGGGATTTCTGTTCGTCGGCGGGGCCATTCTCTGCACCAGCTGCCCACCAGAGCGCCACAACTACTCGCCGAGATACACACTAACAAATACGAACACCCACAGCGGCCATGCCATAAAGAACTACGTGTGATATACAACACATGACACCAAACAGACATTGATCAAAAGCAAAAGTGATATTAAACAAGTGATAAACAATAAAAGTTAATCTCAAAGAATATACTTGGCTTTTGAGGTTTCTGTGCTAAATAAGAAGTGATTATTTTTTGTAATAACCAAAAGAAAGAAAAAAGATTGTGCTTGTGTATTTATGTGTAGCCTATTTTCGTATATTTGTTCTTATTTAGATTAAAAAAAAAAAAGTAAAACCTTAGATGACTCAGACTTAGATGACATCAGTATATGCATATTTGTGTGTGTGTGTGTGTGCGTGCGTGCGTGCGTGCGTGCGTGCGTGCATGGTTTCACATACTGTACATTTTGTAGGGACTACAGTAAGAATATAATAAAAACAACAGAAGTCAATGGAAAGTCCCATTAAGATACAAAAACAAATGTGTTTGTGTTTCCTTGTGTGTGTTCGTGCATGTTTATGTGGTTTATGAGGACACAAATTTGTATAATGACATGGTATGACAGTTATTACAAGGAGAAGGTGATTCAGTTTCAGTGTCCCCATAATTTAAAACGCTTATAAATCATACAGAGTGAGTTTTTTTGGGGGGGAAGTAGAAATGCACCGTCTCCTGTGAGGGCTAAGTTTAGGTGTAGGGCAATAGCACATACAGCTTGCACAGTATAAAAACCATTACGCCTATGGAAAGTCCCCGTAAACCATAAAAACCAACATTGACATATGGTATTGACTACCATAGTCTGGAGAGAGAGAAGAAGGTGAGTAGATTAATGTAGAAATTTCATTTTTGAGTGAACTGGTCCTTTTGTTTTGAACCCTGTAGCTTTAAACCAATGTCAGGTACATGGAGTGCTGTTGTGAACCAGACAGATCAGAAAGAAAGAAGGAAAGAGGGCATTACTAATTTAAAAAGGATTGCACATTTTTAAAGTGTTCATACGACTGTAACTGTACCGAGTACTTTTTGATAGGAGAAAGTAAAATTGTATTCAAATAGTGTCTTATCTCTTGTTGGAATCCCCCCCCCCCAAAAAAAAAATAGTTGATAAAAAGTTACACTTAAGGTACACTTTGGGCACCAGGAACCGTGACACAAGTAGGAATAACTGTGGGTTACACTCAAGAAAAACATATTAATATCATCTCTTTATCACTCCCCAGAATAAAATGCTACTGTAAAACCCGGGGCCGGCAACTTTTTGGGCATGAAGTGCCATTAACCGCTGTGCCAAAACCATCTGCACCAATCTGATTTGATTATCAGATTGGTGATTGGTGATTATCAATTTGATTATCATTCAAATGGTGCAGAAACTTAAATATTTCTGAATCACTTTTTTCTTAAGTTGTTGGTTTGTTTGTTTTACTTTTCAAAATCCTAAAGGTTTCTTTATTTTAATGTTTAAATTAGACTTTGAGTAAAATATGTACAGTGTGCCCCTACTGAACATCACTGTATGTGTGTGAGAGACAAGGCCAATTGTGCATTAAAACCGTTTTGTTTAATCACTGTTCTATAATGTGCTGCTTTTATTGAGCATTTGTGGTTAAAAAGTATATATATATATATATATAGTGTTTTTTTTTTAGAAAATGTATTCCTCCGCTTGGATTCTGTAGAGCCCTTTAAAACTGCAAAAATGCTCAAATGATTTGCTGGAGCCAAGAGCATCTGTAGACTAGTAAAAGTAAATGATCTGACTTTAATAGTATTTAGTTTTTAACAGACTGTAACTATGTACATCTGTATACAGTTTTCCCTACTGCTTGAAAGCCAGTGAGTATCCCTCTGCATGCCATTGTTGGCACACAAACCTGGCCTAGTCAATCAATGCACAATGCACATTATGCATTAATATTTACCAGAGATTGCTGCAGATATAGTGAAACTGCTGTCTATTCTTCTGCTTAAACCCATTCACAGGTCGATGGCACAGAGCTGTTTGGAAGTATTGAGAGCTATATGTAATGAATGCATTACATCACCGGAAACTAGAGTCCTGCATTACTTGAAATGTCACAAAGCATGCACAAAAGTGGAGCAGTCTATTGGTGGAGCATGGTGGTGATGTCATGGGTTTGAGGCACACAGAAACTGCATACTTTGAATGCTTGAATGATAGGATGGGGAAATGAAGCCTCATAAAACACAGGTTTTCCCCTAACTGTTCCAGGATAAGATTCACGAGAGCGAATGAATGAACACTATTTATTCAACGGATTGATGACAGAAGTAGTAGCCTAGTAGTCATAATAATGCTAATAATAATGCACAAAAGCCTGTGAAAGAAGCTCTGTCTGTCAAATGAAGCAGCTACCACACACTCTACAGTAGTCTTAAAGTTATGAGCAAAAATAAATGTGTTTCTCTCTTTGTTGGCACGAGTCCCCCCCCCCCAGTGAATTTTGGCCATTTCCACCACTGTGTGTGTGTGTGTGTGTGTGTGTGTGTGTGTGTGTGCGTGCGTGCGTGCGTGTGAGAATATAATACGGGGGTTGGGGGGGCTCAGATTACCATATGTGTAAGTAAGGGGGGGGCATTAAAAAAAGGTTGGGAACCATTGGTGTATGACATCAAAGAACCACGAAAGCGATGGAGCCGCCTGTTCTCTAATCACTCGGCGGCACTTTGATGTCATGCGCATCGGCGCTTCATATTTCACACACAGCTTGAGGCTTCGTTTGTCGTCGATCACGTGACTCTGTGAAAGCAGCAGACGCCCTGATACTGGGCTTCACTGAAGACTGCTGCGTGCTCGATACGAGCCTCCAGGCTTCTTCAGTGACATTATCACTATTTTTATTTTCATCATTATTGTAACCATATGTCAGCCTGGTCCACACTGGAGAGAATAAAATTAACTTTTGGCGCCACTCAGTGGACATTTTACTTGTCAATTTGTACCAGAAGTGAAGCATGTCAGTGTCAGCAGATAGACAAGGCCCAAGGGACACAGAGGTAATTGAAATCAACAGCTGGTTTATTGAACTAAGGCAGGAAATGGAGCAATGCAGCGTACAAAGGTGAGTGATATAGAGATGGAGAAGTTTCTAGAGAGTCTTATCTGTGAGTACTCAATCCTTTACTTTGTCCAGGGGGAGACGGAGGAGATCAGGGAGCAGAACGAGACTGTAGACAACGGTAAGCAGCTCAGGTGAGTCAACATGGGATGTTTGAGACCAGACAGTGACTGTTCGGGAGGAGTGTGTTGATATAGGGCTCTTGATGACTGGTGATGAGTAATCAGGTGAGTTGGATCTGCTGTGTGTAGTTAATGTGTGGTGACTAAGGTGACTCATCTTACTCCCTGACAGTTAGGTTTTTAAACAAACAAATACATACAAATAGGCTTACCTTATCATACTCATAAACATGGTCTACATAGTTTTTCTCAGCAAGTTGAATTTCGAACATTTAATCAACAGATGATTATATTCAGTCGAACGCTGATGTGTCAGAGCTCTTTATGTACACTGGAGGGTCAGTGACCTGCTGTGTTTAGTTCAACAAGCTAATCACGAATACCACAATTACTCGCAAATTCAAGAAGGAGGGAATCATTTACTGTTATTGCTATAATAAATGCAACGTGTAACAGGGACTCATTAAAATAAAGCATGAGTGTCCATTACTGCTCCTGGAGGAGGGGAAGAGCATTGAGTCTCAGTAAAGTATATTAATAAACCCTTACATGTCAATTAAGATTAGAATATACAGACTTCAGTATGGTTTTATGATAATAGACTATTTCAGCAAATAAGTCATGTGTTTTTCCATCGGCTGTTTAGAATCAGAATACACTTTCACGAAAGAATCACTCCTTTGATATAATTGTTCATCTGAAACCGTCCGGGACTGAGTTTGATTCTTTTGGGCAGTTACTCATGTAATTGATCATTTGCAGTGGTTTCTCACACTAAAACAGTAACTGGCAGAGCTGGGTGTAACTGATTACATGTTATCCGGATTACATTGACTAATAAGATTACAAAATTTACTTCTTGTAATTCAAATAAATGATATTTTAAAATGCTCGTGATCAGACTACAGTTACTTTTTATTGATTACATGATTACATATTATTCACATAATAGCAATAAATTATTTATAATTTTTTGATTCTCCCAAATTTTTTCTCTTTTAAATAAACTTACCGTTTGTTATAGATTTGAAATGCATAAATTTATGTTATTTGTTATGTATATGTAATGCAGGGATTTCCAAACTTCATTGTCATCTGAACCTTGTTTATCTAATATATATATATATATATGGTTTAAGTTTTTGAAGTTGAACATTTGAGTGTTCATGGTTGGTCAATGGTCATATGGCATGCTGCTAAATAAACAGAATATGTCATCTTTTTAAATAAATGTTTTAATTTTTGTTGTTATTTTAAAATCATATATTTAAAACATTTCATTAAACCTCTGCAATTTCTTCACGAACCCCAGTTTGGGAAACCTTGATGTAAAGAACTGTGTAATGCACTATTACTAATAACTATTGCTAATAATAAATATTGTTATTTTTATATCAATATGGTACAATATTATTCTATTTAAATCAATTTGATAAGTGAATTGGGTCAAACGTAATCTAAAAGTAATCAAAGAGTAGTCTGATTATATTACCCAAAATCTATAATGTAGTGGATTTTGTTTACTGATATGATAACTAATTATTCGTTTTTGTCATGTAATTTGGAATCAGTAACGAACTACAATCTGTAAGTAGTCTTCCCAGCACTGGTAACGGCATATTTTATAAGACTGAAAACAAAAAGAGCTCTGTAATGAGGTGGATATTTGACTTGCAAATGTCTTCTATAGTTTGTTAATATGAAGCAGCTCTTTCTTTATTGTCTATGCAGCTTGTGAACAACTCTGACACTGTACTGCAAGTAAAGATGATTCATTCATATGGGCACTCTCTTTGATGAAAGCTGGCTCCAATCTCAATTAAACACCTGAATCAGCAGAACAAGGTCTTCTGGAAACGTCCAGGCAGATGTGTTGGAGTAAGTTTCAACAAACAGAAGCAGACTCGTACAGCACTGAAATTAAGAAGAAATCACTGGACTGTCAAACCACAGGTTCTTCTGTTTGACCTCTCGAGGTTTTTCCTCCTACTGGAATTTGTCAATTAGTGTGACCAAATAAAGAAATCACGAGCTGTAAGCAAGATCAGGCTCTCTTACCACGGCTGGCCTTGAGCTGTTTGCGTAAGCTATGGACTTTTATGGACAGCATTTTCCCAAAAAGCATTTATTAATAAACCAAAACTTTGGAAAGACTTTATTTAGATAACTAAAAGTGGCTTTGCAACTCCCTGTCATCCAGCAGTCATTAGAGTATCAGTGACTGTCTGTTTAATACCTGCTAACACTTTATTATGATCGACAGTCTAGTATACTTTATGTAGTAAATACTAATATCAGTGTACTAGTAGTATACTTGTAAGTGCACTATTTCAATACTCCTTGGGACTAAATTGGCCCACTTTCTAGTATATAAAAAGTATACTTTAAGTATACCAGTAGTAAACTGTGAGTACACAACTAGTTTACATCAATGTGTTTAGCTTGTACTGCAACTATATTAAAAGTGAACTTATAGATATAATGATAATTTACTAATTAAATACGTAGTAGCAATTTTAGGACACTTTGAAGTATAGTCTCAGTAAACTACTAGTTTAGTAGTTTTATATGGCAAGTATACTCATAAGTTTTCTTTAAGTGAACTTCACATCATACTTTAAGTAAACTACTAAGTCCCTATTTAGGTATTAATTTGTATATATTTTGTTATATGAATATCTGAACATACAAAACATCAAAAGAAAGAACAGAGTATCTGCTTGTAAACAAACACATTTTATCCTAGCTTCATACGTTCTTTTTTAAACACTTGAATGTGGGTGAGTTTCATAAATAAAGAAATAAACAAATAAATAAACAACATTTTGAACAAAAAACTGAAAGAGACTGAATTGTATTCAGAATGATAATCAAGTCCAGTCAATCAGCACCCCGAAGCTTGACAGTCATTATGACCTCTTCATTGGTGATATTTTATTCATAACGTTACACAATTATAATGCTGTTTTATGTCTGATAATCGTGTTAGATTACACATGAAAGCATCTGTTGTTTCGGTTTCTTCTTCACTTTTTTTATTCTGTACAGAAGATGTGTACTAGCGCCTCCTACCGTATAACAATGACAACACTCTCATTGTTAAGTATACTTAAATGTCATTGAAACTACTTTTCTGAGAAGTACATAAAAAGTCAACTAAACGTATACTTACCTATTTTTAGTTTAAAAGAAGTATACTGATAGCACACCTGAATAAACTTTGTTCGTAAGGATATAAGTGACTTTGCAAGTACATGTCAACTGATTCTACTAACCCTAACCTGACAGTCTACTAATACTAATGAGAGTTAGTTGACATGTAGTTGAAAAGTTACTTATAGTTAGTAGAATATCTAAAGTGTACTATCAAAATAAAGTGTAACCAATATATTTGTTGGGGTGGATGGAGCATATGAACTGAAAACAAATGTCAAACCTATTAGAGATTGGTACAATATCATATATTAACACACACACACACACACCGTTGACATGGTTACAACATATGATACTATATATATAGTATGATATAGACATTATTAACATATGTACATATACAATCTATATGTACATATACAAAAAATCTTCATCCATATAAAATTTTATATCACCTTATAGGTAACATATGGCAAATTCACTCTTGATATAGTGCAATATACATCATATATTACATTTCTATATGGGAAGAATGGAATTACAACACAAATCCTGGAAATACATAGTTTCAAAGACATGCATTGTCTCAGTAAGGATCTGAACCTTGTCAGTATTGCACATTCATCTGCTCCGGATTCATGTCTCATCGTGTGAGGAAACAGAGGGATTTGTTATGAAACCATGGCAAAAACACAAAGGGATCCTCCATGTTTCAACCACAGCGTGTCTCTCCACCCACAACTGGAATGCAGTAAAGTGAGTTTCCATGCTATGAGAAATAGTTCAGCTCGGTGCTGCTGAAAAACACAGACATGAATATTAGGGTAGAGTTCGCTGTTTTAGGGCTGGCTAGTATGGGCTGGTTTTGCTCTATCCTTACAAAATTTCTACCCATGTGGCATGTAACCGGAATGGTGGAAAACATCACAACAACACTTCCATTGTACTGGGATGGAGTTTGGCTGAACTGGCAACACCACACGACCGGCAGACTTCACTGTGCTTTCTATCAGTCTCTGCTGAATCTAACCGTGCACTTTAACACCTGGAAAATCCTCGTCATCACATCCATAGGATTGGGAGCCCTTGCCATTGCAGTTTATCCTCTTGGCTGGATACGATACCCTAGGAACGTATCGTTTAAAATAGCCTCCGGGCCCATGTTTGTTCTGAGTGGACTGGTTTTACTGGTGGTGATTTCTTGGACTTCACATTTGACGGCTTCGAAAGCTGGTGCTGTATTAACACGGGAGTTCGGTGCAGCGATCTACACTGGCTGGATAGGCACAGTGCTGCTTCTGGTGGGTGGTGTAGTGCTAACCATTATTTGCAGTATAGCACTCGGGGAGCAACGACGGGATGAGAGACCGGCGCAAGCTTCAGAGCCGGGCGTTCAGGAACCACTCCAGGCCATACACAGCACTTCATTTACACAATATCCCTAAGCGGATAGTAGACTGAGTCGTTGCCTCTACTGTAAAAATTAAGTTGACGTTTTAGAAGATCAGCTGGTCATGTTACATTTGTATTATTGTTAGATAAAGAAGTAAACTCTGCTCTGGTTCCTGATTCAACATTTGATAACTGGCATACACATGCATGCTTTTGTTTTTGGTTTAATTTGCATTTCATTGACTCTTTGTTTGTTTCTTTAGTTATCATATGCTAATTTGTTTGCATTGATTATGTCCATCACCTGGTTCCTTGTTTACCTGTGTTTTTAGTCACTCGGTTTTCTTTGTTCAGCATCCGGTATTGACTTAAACATTGTGATGCTTGCAGAACTGGCCTGTTTACCTTCTGTCAGATCCCTGGTTGTGATCGTTGTTCATTTGTTTAAATAAGGAAAAGCTAAGCTGCGTGTAGATCCAAGCCTCATCTCTTCCCTTTGGGGGCAACACATTACATGTAACACAAGTTATGTAATCAGATTACTTTTTCAAGTAACTAGAAAAATAATACATTACTTTTTAATTTACAGGGAAATATCTGAGTTACTTTTTTCATATATGAAATGCCGGTTCATTTGTTTTCCCATGTGCTGACTGACAGCTCTCCTGAAGCACAGCTGAAAGGGTTGTTTGAGCTTATGAATTTGCAATTTCATCCGCCTGAGGCATGTTCATTTTACTTTTGATGTGAAAGGCCTTTTACATTTGCAGAAAAGTACCTTTTTTATATTGAAAACAAATGCCAGAGGAGAAAAAGTAACACAAAAGTAGCGTAACGCATGAAAAAGAAGTGTGCTTAATTGTCTTGAAAGTGTTTTTGTCAAGGGAGAGAGTGAGGCTCAGGATTCATCGCTCAGGCCCTAACAGTAGAAAAGCGAGTGGGTACACAAATCTTTCTGCTATGTGATGGCAAGAGATGAAATGTCACACTTGTTATTCCTCTGAGTCTGGAAGGAGAGGTCAAGATTATACACAACTGCACACAAACCACTCAGGGAGTTTCTCCCAAACTGCCATTTAAACTAAAGTGTAAATGTAACCGACTGAGATTTGAAGTGTTAAGAACAGCCTTTGGTTGAACCAAACTGTTAAAAATATGTATAATTTAAAAGCGGTCTTGAGTTTCATGAATGTGACCATTTAATGACTGCCAGATGTTAGGTATGTTTGTAACAGTCTTTTTGTAACTGTTGTTACCACATTTATTGCAGTAATTTATTTAAAATGAAATAAGTTTATTTACTGAAGTAGAGGGAAGATGTATTGTGTGGTTCAGAGTATGACCGCTAGATGGCGCTAAAAGAAAACCGAGGGAGAGACTATGAAGAAATAGAGTTGATGATGACCCCCCACGCTTACTGACATCAAAGACTGTAGTTACTGGATTTTTACACCATTAAACACCATACCTCCATATTCAACAACTCTGTATCTGTTGTGTTGTGGTGGTATCACACCTCAAGGACCTGTTTTGTTGTGTTTCCTTCCCCATGCGCTCTGTGTGACCTAATTTTCCCTTGTCTGATTATTGTAATTTGGTTCAGGTGTGTGTCATTAATTACCCTCATCAGCCCTCTTATTTAAGTTGTGTTCAGTTCACTGTTTGTCATCTGGTCAACTTTGTCTTTATGTTTGTCTCCTGTCTAGTCTGTTATTTACACTTGTGTGGATTTATTAAAGACTGTTTGCCTTCATCTTCATTGTGCATGTATCTCACCATATGTGACAGGTTAAGTCTCTTATCCTATCCATATATCCTAATTTAAAACATTTTAAATAAAACACTATATGGAGACACTGCATATAATTTCTTTTAATTTAATTAATACACATTTTAATTAATTAAATAAATTAATTTTAGCAAGATAATTTATGTAGGGTTAGTCTGAACTAGCAATGGTTAGACTCGGTTATTGATTACTGTTGTTGAAATTATAATGTGCAGACAGGAAAAAAATAAAATATGCAAGCTACCGTTATCAACACTGGTTTCACAGATAAAATTACAAAAGATGCACCAAATAGATAGTGAATGTTACTTCATAATTAATGCTAGCTAGATTGTAAGATTGCTTGGAGCTTTTTATAATTAACTGGGTAGCAAGCTGACAAATTCTCACAAATTAATCAAAACATTTAAAAAATTGTAATTTAGAACGATATGCTTATGTTTGTTTGTTTAGTATAGTCTGTACATGTTTATGGCAATGTAGTGTGTCATTTTTTGTTTAATGAACTTTTAATGCAACTTATCCACTGTTTGTATAAACAATCAATGTAAAATGTTTCACTCCAGATGCACTTTGAAATAGTGTATAGAAGTTAAATAATATCACACAGTGCTCTCACACTATTTGCGCTTTAATCAACATGAATCTGAGAGCACGATGCCGTGAATACACAGTCCGTAGAGCTCAATTGAAGCTGCGCTCATTTTTGGCGAAGACCCAGTGATTGTAACAAAGATCCATGTTCATCAAGTATTGCCTGGATGCTATGCTTTGATGACAACAATATTTACAACACATAGTCTTTTATGGACATTGAGACAGTTTTGGGGAAGGTTACTTTTAAAAGTAATGCATTACAATATTGTGTAACTACATAAAAAAGTAACTAATTGAGTTAAATTAATTAATAAATGGCATTACATATTTGAAAAAAGTAACTGATATACTTTGTTGTAAATGTAAAAGTATGTGTTACTTTACTTGTTACTATAAAAAAGCAATCTGATTACATAACGTGTAATGTGTTACTCCCAACACTGCATTGATATTTCAATCATTGCATTTTTGTTCCACCTGAAGGCCTGGCTTCTCAATATGACAGTCAAGCTCTTGAATAATTGTTTACAGTACAATAAAGACATTTAAAAAGGTAGTAATGAAATTAGATGATGGAAAAATGCTTTATTGTGTGTTAGTTATTCTATTTGTGTTTAAATATAATTTCAAGATTGACTGTCTTTATTAAAAATCATCACTGGCACTCCACCCAAAACAGTTTTCCTGTTAAGAGAGAGGCACTTTTACGCAGCTGTGCTCTGTTCATTTCCTTCCCTTCTGCAGATACAAAAGGAATTATGAAAACAGATGACAGATAATCGCTGAGCTCTTCAGTCTCTGTAAAAGGTGCATGCATGTGAGGTGGCAATGTGTGATCGCTGAATCAATCAGAGCCTTTAGGAAATGAGTAGACAACACGCTTTAGTCAACATCCACTATAACATGCTGTCCAGCTTTATTCTTCATTAACGATCCCAGGTCCAGGTGATCTATGCTTGCCAAACCCATAGAATTCGGTATGGACAAAGTTCAGTCACTTCTGAATCATTCTTAGTAATGTTTAGCAATCATATCTGTATATATATATATATATATATATATATATATATATATATATATATATATATATATATATTCAGTGTTAATAAAATATCTGGTTTCAGGTATAATAATTTTTAGGTGATGGTCCTTGTATAACAATATCTTATACAAACGATAAATCCATTTTTACATTTTTACTGTATAAAGATCACCTTGACTTTGTCAGTCTTGTGGCCCCATGTCTTGTGATTCCCTCCGTCTTGTGCCCATATTTGGTTAGTTCCTGTCCCCATTTTGTTCCATTAGTTTCATTAGTCCCAACCGTGTTTGATTTTGATTCCAGGTGCGTTTCATTTTACCCTCGTTAGTTCTGTGTATTTTTAGTGTGTTCTGCCCCTTGTTTCCTGTACGCTGTTAAACGTCATATCCCAGTGCTACGTGTGTGTTCCTGCCTGTCCTGTGTTCCCAGAGCTTTGGAATAATAAAGACTGTTATGATCGTAATTATCCTATGTTCTCCTCGTTTCTCGCTCCTCACAGTAGCAGTAGCAGACTTTATCAAGGAATTTGCTGATTTTTTATATCCGAATCAGTACGGATTGCCTATAAAGTGTTGGTGATTTTAACATCCCTGCTGATAATGAAAAAGATGCATTAGGATTGGCATTTACAGACATCCTAACTTTTAGAAATTCTGGGGTTCGACAACATGTCAAGATCCTCACATCATTGTAATCATACCTTAGATTCAATACTGCCAAATGGACGGTGATGGCACTAAATCTTACAGCAGAGTGATAATATGATCATTACCTAGTCTCTGGAATGCTCCGTTCAGCTTAAACTGTAAAATCCATGTTATAAATATGGTGGAACTATAATTTCTAGTCCTAAATATTGCTTTATTAACAATCTTTCTGTAACACTTGATGTTGCAACATAAACTATGGATTCTTTATTCTACCACACTAGATATTGTTGCTCCTTTGTGCTTAAAGAAGTAAGCAGAACAGTCTGACACTGTGGTATAACGAACACACTCACAGCCTCAAGACAGCAGCATAACCAGAACTAGAGGTATTTCACATTGCATGGAGAGATAATGTTGCACCCATCAGGTTAAAAATGTTAGAGAAAAAACCCTGCACCATGGTACAGCAGTCAAACTCACACTCTCAAGAGTGGAACTTGTAACATGAAGCACAAGGTAAAAATATAATTTAGAGGTTTTCTGGACTGCATGGAAGGACAGTATGTCTAGAGCTGTCGCGCATCTCCGCAAACTCATTGAAAATATCCAATAATAAATAATCAGATGACGCACAAACTTAGTAGTAATGACTTAATGATTTTTTTCAGTGATTATAAAATAGAAAAGATCAGAAATACAACTGTTGAATGTACAACCAATAACAGCACCACAGATTTAAGCTTCAAATATAATCCCAAAATAACAACCGCAGTTCTTTACTACAATAGGAGAGCTTAGCTTATTACTGCATCAAAGTCAAGTCAATCACATACAGGTATACCCACACCCACTAAACTAATGAAGGAACTGAGAGCCTCTTCTCAACACGGGTCACAACCCAAGAACGTTCAAGCTGGCTTTTATTAAGTCTCTCATCAGGAATCCATATCTACACCCTAGTGAATTAGCAAACTACAGACCCATATCAAATCTAATGTTTATTTCTAAAATATTAGCAAAAGTCGTGTCTGCTTTATTGTTTGTTTTGTGTTTTTGTGCAAAATAATTATATCTGTAAATAACTAGTTGTAGAAATATTGTTTATTTCTAAATATAGTTGTTAAACATTTTGAGGGGAGTTAAAGTGTGGTTTGGTTTTATTTAGCTTTAAAATCAAAAATCAAATTACAAAAGATAAAATATCTCTCTACAGACTCTGAAATTATGTTTGTTTTGAACGATCGCTTCACAATAATCAGCGGTTGTCATCACGACCATGCACACACTCGGGGCACACATTTGAAGTCATGGATAGCAGTGTTTGGGTGATAGGGTTTCTCTTCCACACAGACAGCCTCATGCATGATTCAGAGTCTAGTGTGCACACTGGAGAATCAGATAGCTTTCTGTTAACAACACAGACAATGTTTTGGTATTCAATAGCAAATATGCCTGTGGTTTTGACACTATGACAATGAGGAAACAAAAACAAACAAAGATCATCATTTTTGTATTGTCTTTTTAAAATAATTTTGAACGTGAATTTCATTTGGACTTCATAATGGTTAAAAAGAATATAATATATTTACATTTCATTGATCAAATAAAATATATTTGCTTGTGTGCAAAAAGAACAGAGAAACAACTACAGCATTTCTTGTTTGTCAAATATGGAAATGTTTTAAACCATCCTATGTTGTCTTTGATAAAATTGTGATCATTGTGAAGAGGAGAAAAAAAAACATTAAAACAGAAACAAGTGCATACTGAGCTTAGCCATGTTGTGCGCATGTATATTAGGGATATACATTTTCTGTAATTTCCCCCATTGTATGTTCTGTTGTACACTTTTATTTGATGTGTATTCGCTAGACTCAAACACAATATTTTTTATTCTTGTGCTTGTGCTATAACTAAAGGGTAATATCCTTAAACCTCTATTTTATGCTGCCTTGCCAAATGCATATTCATTGGAGCTCATAATGACTCTGGATTTCTTTAAGGGTGCTAATTACAGATAATTACTCAATGATTGTGGTTGGTTTTCACTGATTGTCGCTTCCTCTTCTTTCTGAGGTCTACAACATGTTGATGTCTATAATTTATGCTGCTAAATATTCTTATTTATTTTGGTATGGACATTGACAAGTCTCCTAGAACTGAGAACAGAATGATTATGAATGAACATATTTATATGTCAACCGCTTTAGTTGAAATAAATATGTAACCAGTCTTAATTTTATTTGCACAATGCTGAAAACTTTAACAACATATGGAAGACATTTTAGACATGATGTGAAAAAGATCATATCTGTTGACACCAAAACTGGAATATAAATAGTTATTTGAATCCATTATGAAATGGCAATTGTCACTTTAGGAGGATGTGAAGGGGACATGTAATAAGGACATGCTTATGGGGAACTTTTCCATCCTAGATTTGTTGCTACTTGTTGACTGACCTGATGAATTTTTTAAGCTCCTGGGGAGGCGCATCAGTTACCACTGAACCTATCGCAGATCTTCATCTCTGTCTGACGACAACTTAATTGCATTTGTCCTCTCAGAGAAAGAAAATTAATCAAGATGTTCTTGCAGCTAAGTGTTGTGTGTCTATTTTGTTTACTTTGTATGGTTATTTTAACTCCATATACACCATTCTGGACAATGCTATAAGGAAACTTAACACTCTGTCTGTGATTAATAAAACATCGTCCCGGGGCCCAAAGGGCCAACCACCCGAACGCTTTCAGCTGTATAAGTGGTGAAAGGTGACATAATCTCCTCGAGACAAGATTTGGACTGAGATTGAACAACGCTGAGGTCCGGTATAAGGGGTGGAAAGAGGACTATTCATGCTGCACTCGAATGGACAGATAGTCTGGAAGCATGGAGAGCGGACGGAGCTTGGCGCAGGTCATCTCTGAAATGCAGAATGAGATCAGAAAGCTGGAGAGTGAAAACAAAGCGCTCCGTGGGCAGCTTGACCGGCCGGCTTCAGCCTTGGACTCAGTGAAGCAGGACGGGTCACAGGACAGCTCGACCCACGCCAGCCTGAGAAGAAACGTGTGTCCGCACCACAATTTGAAGCACAGTACAAAGGTACATAAATATCTTGTGTTATTCAAACTTTAATAAGTATGTCACATCTTAATCCAGTGGAATGCAAATAAGTGTCCTGACTGTAAAACTGGTTACACTTTATTTTGATGTCCTTTGTAAAGTAACTTTGCAACTACATGTCAACTAAATCTCTTTAGAGTATTAGTAGATTTTAGGTTAGGGTTAGTCGAATAAGCTGATAAGTACTTGCAAAGTTACTTATAGTCAGTAGAATATCTGTTGGGAGACCATCACATTAAAGAGAAGGCATATTTTAATGATTGCTTGCTGATATGTACTGTAGTTGCAAACATACATAAGTAGAATGTGGACTATCAGAATATAGTGTTATTGTTAAACATACAATTGCTATCAGGTAGGATTATCTAGCCGAGTAAAAAGACTTACTCAGTGGTGATGTTAAATAACAGTTTTTGACTAATAACAATTTGGATATTAACTGGTAAAGAATGATTTAGAAGCAACCAGACATTTCATATATACATACATTGTTCTTTTTGTTGTTGTTGTTGTTTTATATTTTCACACTGTGCATATACAGTAATACCTATTGTTTAATTACGGTCCAATAGCAGGACCTGAGGCAGGACTGGGCAACTCTGGGCTGTCATTCATCTGTCAGTCATCCAGATACATCTAGAAATTGTGTTTTTGTTTTCAATTTCAAAACACTCTCCATCCACACTAGTCTTTTAAGCATTTTTCAGTTTCACACTGAAACACCAGAAAACGCTAATATTATTTTACTGCGTATGTGTAAAACCTCATAAAAGCTCACTGAGATGATACAGAGAGACCAGACGTAGTAAAGTTCTCACACTATTATTTTGCTACAATCGTGTTATTAAAACATCTCATGTTGGTGCATCCAGGTCGCACCCAATCACATTATATGCTTGGTGTGTCCTCATGTTTGCTTCAGGCCAGCAAATGCAAGGTAAAATGTATGTCATCTTTACAAGAATGCAATATTAAGATTGAATATATATATATATATATATATATATATAGCAAAACTGTGAAAATGAATAGCACATACTGAGAAACAGATTTGAACTATATGTGTCATGTGACTAAACATGCGTCATCGTTTTTAAATACCTCTGTTATCACAGTCTACTCTACAACGCTGTTTTCTAATTTATCCATTAAGAGCATCTTAAAAACCTCATTGTTTTGCTGAACAAAAACGCTATCTGTTTGCAGGCCAAAACTTTGAGGAAAAGAGTAGATATCAAACACTAGTCAAACACAAAGCCTGTCACTTTTAAGCAATTCTGAAGACTGTGGTTCGATTTTTTTAGATTGGAGACTGTAGATAGGACCATAGACCTCGAAGGATAGAGTCGCCCAACCCTGCCCATTTATGATAAATGCACTGATGAAAATGATAAAGATGCAGAGATCAATACATGAATCTCTTTCCAAACCAGTAATGTCATTCTTAGTCAAGTATTGGTTATTATTCAAAAAGAGGTTATAGTACATGCCTTCTGCTTTATTTCTATAGAAAACATTATTATGACCGTGCGAAGATACTCCATATCGTCAAACTCCATGGACGGAAACTCTCGAAAGAATGAGATTCTGCACAAGCCGAGACGACACGAGGAGACTGTGAACAACATTAAATGGGCAAAACTGCATGATGGTTCACATAGCCGTCCTTCTAGTACCTATTCTAAACCAGACATAGAGAAACTAACCAACAGACATTCCCTTCAGGAGTACGTCAACAAAAACAGGTGAGTTTGGCTTTAGTCGGTATGAAATATTAACTAGGACTTAGTAACTTCCATGCTAATTGTTCTATCTGACATTTTAGAGCCAAAGTCAAGACGGTAACTTTCCTGTTGCCAGTGGATGACATTTACACCAATCGACCTGTACTGGCCGATCACCTGTCAGAGAGAAGCACCTGTGAACTCCAAGCAATAGCGGAAACAGACTCGTGAAGCCCAAGCTAATGGCGGGAAAAACAGAAACACCCACACAACTGATTCTTGTGAAGCTGACAAAGAGGAAGCACAGTAATGCGGTCAAACTCTATCCCATGAGTCCTGCGGTGAATTAATACCCACACCTGACCTCAACGCTTTGACTCCTCTTACAGATTTGGTTTCTCAAATTCATCCAGCTACAGAAACTCAAGTCATCCCATGTTCTCGTACGATGACCTGTCAGTCCCGCTCTGGCGTTTGGATCGGGTGTCTGCTTGTGTGAAGAACCAGTGGAGACATGTGCTTCACACTCACTATACTGAGTTTGGTGTAATTGTTAGTTCATAGCGCTTTGAATGATGAACATTATTTACATCAGTTTGTTCTCCACAAAATCTACCACTATTTTACTCAATGTTTGCTCGCTCAACTTTAGCATAACAGTTTCCTTAAAAACATGATTCTCTTATAATTGCTCATTCTCAAGTTGTTCCAAAGCAAAGGAAGATATTTTGAAGAATGTTGGAACCAGACAGCTGATGGTAACATTGACTTCCACAGTATTTGTTTTTCCATACCATAGTACCAGGGTTGGGAAGGTTACTTTGGAGATGTAATAGTTTAAAGATGACAAGTTACCCTACTTAAAATGTAATAAGCAGTGTAACTATTTCAATTGCTTTATTAAAGTAATGTAACTGAATTCATTTGATTACTTTTCTAAATTTCTAATGTTTTCAACTGTTAATCATTTTAAACATGTTAACTATACAGGATTAACTTTACAATAGTATTCAACACTGATTACTGTCAAACTTTCAAAATCCTTCTTCGCTTGAATTAAGATTATAGTCATTTAATTTTAAAGCACAGCCACCCCAAAATCAGACTTTAACACCTCTTTTCACCTGAATTTTTTCAGATGTAACCTCCTTTGTTATTGTTAACATTTTCATAAGTAACAGTAATTTAACTACACATTTTTTTCTCAGTAACTGTAACTGATTACAGTTACATTTATTTTGTAATTAAATTACGTCATTTAGTTACATGTGACTAGTTACTAGTTAGAAGTCAGTGGCTACCGTCAACTGTTTGATTACCAATGTCTTTCTAAAATATATTTTGTGTTCCCTATAATAAAGAAACTCATGCAGGTTTGAAACAACTTGAGGTGGAGTAAATGATGATAGAATGGGTGAAATATCCCTTTAACTAAAAACTGTTATTAAATCATATTAAAATGTATTAAAGCAGTGACACTTTTGCTACAAGGAAGAGAAAGCCAAAGGAAGGTTTACACATTATTATTATTATTATTATTTAGTTAAGATAATGAAAATGCACAAGGTATCAGGGGTGACAGTCCAAAGGCTTCGGTCCCAAAAAAAACTTTTTACACTCCTGAAATCAATCAATTATCAATTAACTTCCCTTTTTAACCCAAAGCTCCTATTTGTGAAATTAATAAAGAGAAAATAGTCACACCTAAATGCTAAAAACAGAAATATGTATCTCAGACTATTTGAGGTGTAGAAAACACTTATAATAATTTAGTACATGACCATTAACCATTTTCATATTAACAGCGTAGGCCATTATATTAAACCCTTTCGAGTTCCAGTGTAACATCTGGGCTCCAGAACCAGGTCAGAATAACAAGCAGAAGCTAGTGTGAACATGTTTGCTGCGTTTATCAGCTGAAGGTGTCTTGTTGTGTGTGCCGTCCTTCATGTCAGTGCACCCTTTTTTTATCAATAAAACATACTTTTTTTTAAACAGTTTTTTAAACAGCTGTAATTGCTGCAAAAAGGTGGACGTACCAAATATTAAAGTTAAAAGTAGATAAAAACAGTACGACTCACTTCATCTGATATCTGTTGTGCTCATGTTTCATGAACATTATGAAATTAAATCATGTTTTGAAGGCAAAAGGTCAATATTTTCAGATCCAGGCCCGGTTCTTGCCAGCTATAAATAGGTTGGGCGGACAGATATCCTGGGTGGGCAATTGTTGTTGGGGAGGGGGTCTAGATAGATAGATAGATAGATAGATAGATAGATAGATAGATAGATAGATAGATAGATAGATAGATAGATAGATAGATAGATAGATAGATAGATAGATAGATAGATATTTTTTATAAAATTTATATTATACAGTATTTTTACACTTTGGTATCTACTCCAGATAGATAGATAGATAGATAGATAGATAGATAGATAGATAGATAGATAGATAGATAGATAGATAGATATAGATAGATAGATAGATATTTTTTATAACATTTATATTATACAGATTTTGGGGGACTGAGGTGGAAGGAGTCGGACGTGTTTCTGAAGCGGGAGCTGGGGAAGTTGGAGTTTGTGAAGCAACAGCAGCCACATCATGGTCACTGCTGCTGGAGCCACTAGGCTTCTTTATAGGCAGCAAAAATCTATGCATTGCATTTACACGCAAATACTATGACTTTTTAACGCTCTTTATCGCTTGCGAGAGTGTCAGCGTCTGCATCTCCTTGACTGTCACTGAAAACTGTAAACCGTGCCGTTGCTTTCAGCCAATCAAAATACTGCAATTTTACTGGTGTTATTTTGTGATTGGTCGGGGCATTCTACAGCCCTTACTCGAACTTCTTAACACAGAGCCCGCCTCAGATTGCTTTTAATCAATACACAAATCGTAAAAATTAGTCACGCTGTCTTTACCTACATTCTGATTGGGTGGGCAAGACAGAAGTTTGGGTGGGCTTAGCCCACCCCTGCCCATGCCTAGAGCCGGCCCTGTTCAGATCTGTCATGTTTTCTAATAATTTTGGCCACCACTGTATAAGTAATCAAATATATAAAATACAATATAAAACAGTTTATCTAACATCTAAAGTTCTCCCACTAAATTATGGGATTCCTGCCCTTATTAAAGCCCAAAGTACATTTCGGTTTTGTTACACTTCAAACACGCAGCTTTTCGAACTCCATTTGATAGCGTGCGTAACTTAAGCCTAATTAGGCGTTTGACACATGCACTCAAGAAAGATTTTCTGTTTCCAGTGCCTGCGCTATTTTTCTCCAGAAGTTATGACCAATAAAATGATCTTTGAACTCTTTTAAACTAAAGTTGTAGCAATCTCATAAACCTCTTACACAAGCATTCGTCAATGCAGCGGTCTGTTTTTATAATGGTTTTCTATGGGAGGAAAATGCATAATCTGAAAACTTTCAGATTCTGGGCACATCTGCTAACTTGTATATCTAGTTTGCAACATTAATAAGGTGTATACTGAGTTTTGTCTTTTAATATTGCGTAATTAATTTATTAAGCCACGTTATTACATAAAGCCACGTTCGTTTTTTTCTTTATAACTCTTTTCTATGAGAGGAAAATGCTTAACGTGAAACTGTGCATTGCTTTCATGTTCTGGGCTCCTCTGCATGCAATGCACTTTAGAATATCCACGTAGCTTTGATGTGAATGTAATATTAGTCATATCAACATTAGTTATTGTTAATTTTCAAAGTGTAGTTGGTCATTTGTATGTATTGTACATACAATGTCAAAATGTATGTATTTTTAAATGAAAAGTATCGGTATCAGTATCGGCGATACTGGCCCTATATTTACTCGGTATCGGATCGATACCAAAATTTGGCCACCTCTAGTCTCCGCTATTTTGTTGTTATTCCCTCTCTTTAGTTTCGTTTTCTACTGTGATAGAACTGAGCTGCCACCTTGTGGAACAACTGATTAGTGCAAAATCAAGTCAATGTGCATGAATGCATAGTTACAAAAATTGGGTGGTGCACATACAATACATACACAATAGTCTTGTGACAAAATTTGTGTGCACCCTCATGCAAAAACTAAAGTATACTTTGGGCTTAAGAGTGTATAGTGGGACACCAATACGTATGCCGTTGCTTATGACGTAACCAGTTAATAAAGAGACATTCAACCGACCTTCTAATGCTGGCCTATAGTGAAGTAGCTGTGAAGCTCGTGTAGAATGATTCGTCTTCCTTTCTGAGTCAGCGCTGGGCACCAAAAAACCCATGATCTCACTCTCCGTGACTTTTCGGTTCCTCTGCAGAAAGTAGGTGCACATTTTTCCTTTTCCTTTTACCTCTATCTCTCCATGCTCCTCCATCTGATAGCCTTTATTTCTTAGAGCACTGGTAATAAGAAATCAGCCAAAGAGATTTAAGTCATGATTCTCATCTAAAGTCAAAGTATCAATCTACGTTAATGTTTATATATACTGTATCTTTACAGTGCCAAACTGAGATTATTTGAAGTAACTAAGACAGAGGACTTATTTTTGTGCTTCTCACTGATAAACACTGGGACTGAGGTGGATTGTGTTAGGCAGTCCATGACTCTCCATTCGGGAGGCCGTATTAACTGTGTCTCCAAACAAACAATACCGAGGCATCTTCTCACCAACCACCCCTGCCAAGACCGGACCGTTGTGCTGTGACCACTCGAATCTGGGACACAAAACTCCAAAACTCTTTTCTAAATCCCCAAAACAGCTGGGGATCAAATGTCAATTACAGGAAAGCAGGTACAGTTTGAGGTTACAGGTTGAAATACTGAACTCAAGCATTAATCAAAGATAACCCTCAGTCACCTGAATAGGGCCACCAGTCACAGGGTTAGTGACCCTCTTTGCCGCTATGATCATGCCCAGGGCGAAGTTAGCCACACGCTTAGTGTGACTTGACATTGGGATGGGCACGCCACCGACAACCATGTAAGCATCTCCAATTGTCTCAACCTGCAGAACACACGTTGCAACACTTATTAAAATCAATACTCTTACATTTAAGAAGAATCCTCAAGACTAATCCTCACCTTGTAAACATTGTATACAGTGGTAAGGCGGTCAAACTTCAGGGACATGGAATTGAGCATGGAAACAATCTGGATGGGTTCACACTCAGAGCAGATGTTGGTAAAGTTCACCACGTCGCTGAAGAGAACGGTGCATTCTTCAAACTCACCTAAAAGAAAAGCAGTGTAAAATTAAGATGTGATCCTTGGTAAGAAAAAAAAATATGCAAAAATATGAGTTATTCTTCCAAGATATGTCTATATCTGGGTCTGTTTGTTAAAGATAGGTAATACAATTGTGTAACCTTAATCAGAAAAAAAGACTTTATGAATGATGTGAGACTTTTAATTACAAACAAGACTAATGTACACTGGGACTCTTATTTTGAAATGTATATACCTTACTGCTTCCACCTGCTCATTCGCAAAGATAAACAAAAAACTATCTACAACATAAACACCATGAAGTAGCTCATTAGCAATTGCTTTGCATACATGCTGTCTGCTGTTGTTTGTGCATTGTTGTGACACACACACACACAAAAAGCATAGTGTATGTGAACAGCCGAATTATAGCTCTTAAGGTCCACTTTCCTGCAAAGTTTAGCTCCTAACTTGATCAAACTCACCTGCCTGTCACTTTCTTGTGATCCTGAAGACCCTGGTTGGTTTGTTTAGATGTGTATTATTATGGTTGAAGCTAAACTGTGCAGGAAAGTGGATCTTGAGGGCCAGAGTTGAGCTTTACACTATAAGGCACACTTCTGTTGTCTCACACAAACCATACTTATTGCATTTTGTGCTCTCCTAACCATCCATCTTTCTCTTTGATTCACCTGCCTCCACTTTCTTGCCCTCTTTCAGCTGGTTGGCCACATGTTTGGGCAGCATGGCATACAGTAGCTTCTCCGTCTTCTGATTTTCCGCCTTGAGGTGTTTTGAGAGCTGGTGCAGCTTTTCGTTTTTTCGTACTAGCTGGTTGGAGAGCTCCATCTCCGCCAGTCGCTGCTGGTTGAGCAGGATCAGGTCACGTGTAGCATCATGTGGAGCAATATAAGAGAGGTGCATGCAGTGCTTCTCCAGCTCTTGCAAGCTGTGAAGTAATGGTGATGCTAGGTACAGCATACAACGCAATGGAGGGATCCATAACATTTGTCCTGGGAGAAGGAAGTAAGAAAAAGACAAGCTTATTTGATATTCCCTAAAGGTACAAAAATGTGGACACAATGAGATGAAAAGAGGAGACTGATAAATAAGTGATAATCAATGGCTAGCCGTGCATTAAAGGATCTTAACAGGGTCATATGATGCAATTTCTATTTTTCTTCCTATTTAGTGTGTTATATAGCTGTTTGTGCATGTATACGATCTGCAGAGTTTCAAAGCTCAAAGTCTCCAACAAAAGGATTTATTCTATCTAAAAGAAAAGGCTGATCCAGACCGGGCTAAAACGGCTCATTCAAACACGCCCCCACATGTCTACGTCACGATGAGGAAATATTTGCGTAATGCAGCCCAAATGTTCATGCAAAGAAAGAAGGCGTGGTTTCAGTAACCACAGTAGTGTTGATGCAGCCATGTCAGGAGACGCTGTCTGTTTCTGTGCGAACACAAAAACACTTTATTTGGCCTTCAGAAAGCAGATGCAGTTAGAAAACATTAAGATTATTTACAACAGAGCAGCAAAACCCAGATGTTCATATTTAGTTCACATTTAGTAACGCATTTAATGGACAAAAGTTTCATGAACCTTGGAGAATACAAGACTGGCTGTGCACTTGGATACTTGGATATTTAGGATATTTCTAGAAAAAGAAAATGGGTCAATTCCGACTTTGCTCTGACAATCTGTCTTAATAAAGCTGAAGCTCACATTTATGTAAGGGGTGTAACATTTCCAACGTGTGCTTTTGGTGTTCGGCCAATCACAATGCACTAGGTCAGTTGGGCAATCAGAGCAGACTGTGCTTGTCAGAAGGAGGGGCTTTGAAGAAAATGACACGTTTGAGAGAGGCGGGGCATAGATCAACTACAATAATGTACAGTATTTGAAAAATAATGTGTTTTTTGAACATTAAAGCATGTCAACATATTCTGTTACACCAAATACACAAAATAATGATCTTTAAAATAGCATCATATTACCCCTTTAATGCACAACGTGGAGGCAAAGAACCGTAGCGAAGTGCATTAAAATCCTCCAATGCACGGCTAGCCATTGATTATCTCACTTATTCCATGGTCATTTGCCAATTAATAGGCAAGTTAAAACTTGTCTTGCTTTTTGCAGTGCAATATTTTACCGAATGGGTAAAAATTACAGGTATTTTCTTCAGTTATGGCTCGTTAGCACAAGCATTCTACCAGCTTCAACTCAGACACTGAGATCAAATAGTGCGGTAAGACCACATTTATTTGAATGAATTATAGCATGTATTTAAATTAATTATCGATCAATCGAGAGAGAGAGAGAGAGAGAGAGAGAGAGAGAGAGAGAGAGAGAGAGAGAGAGAGAGAGAGAGAGAGAGAGAGAGAGAGGGACAGTTGTGTGTACCTGCTTGCTGCGTCTGCGCATCTCTCTCTACAAAAACAATTACTTCAAAAACAGTGATTTTTATCAAATTGTTGCTAGGGAATATAATGATCTAGTATCTACAGTTCGTGGTCATTATTGAACTATTGGAATTATTGGCACCCTTGGTAAATATGATCAAAGAAGGCTCTGAAAATAAACCTGCATTATTAATCCTTTTGATCTTTTATTTAAAAAAATCACAAAAATCTAACCTTTCATTGAACTAAAACAATTGAAAATGGGGGCAAATCTCATTATGAAATAAATGCTTCTCAAATTCACATTGGACACAATTATCGGTACCTGTAGAAATTTGTGTGAGTAAGATATCTATATGAAGTATGTATGAATATATATGAAGTATATTCCCATTCATACTCACAATTATGAGCACTTTGAGGGGAATTATGAACGTTAAATTATTATCCAGTCATGGCTTCCTGTTTCACAGAAATATAAATAGGAGGGAAAACAAAGCCCAAATTCACTTAATCATCCATCACAATGAGAAAAATATATTTATAATGTGCAGCAAAAGATAATTGAGCTTCACAAATTAGTGAAGTGGCTTTGAGAAAAGAGCTAAAGCAGTGAAAATTCCCATTTCCACCATCAGGGTAATAATTAAGAATTCTCAATCAACAGAAAATGTTAGGAAACTGCTTTGAAGAGGACATGTGTCTATATCGTCCTAATGCACGGTGAGAAGGAGAGTTTTAGTGGCTAAAGACTCTTCAAGGACCACAGCTGGAGAATTGTAGAAAATAGTCAACCCAGTCTCACGGCAGTTCGTGATATAGTCACGTAATTTAATCTATTGATTCGTGTTCATGGACACGAATTTCCCTCTTTTTTCGTGTCACTCAGCACGACTTTCCATCAGTTATAATGAACACGTTCATCATTTACTACTGACATCTGAGCTGCTGAAGACACAGTGGATTACGTTTGTTTTAGAAAGGGAATGCATCCTCCGATCTGCCTAAATGTGTTTATGTTTGTGTAAATCATTCGCAATCCAGCCTCACCTACAGAACAAGTGTGTATAAGGTTGTTTTATGAAGGCAAATGCAAATTACCTTTCCTAATAGCGTGCTAGCTAGCAAGTTCACAGCTAAAGTAAACAGTCATCACTCCACGAAGAGAGGGGCGGGGTCAGCAGAGCTCATTAGCATTTAAAGGAACATGGACTGAAATGGCTTGCTGAAAACAGAGCTGATTTTGACAAGGTAAAAAGGGTGTTGTTTTACACTAGCATTTAGAAATTGTAACCAAAGTATGTTAAAGACATTTCATTAAGACCCTAAAGAATCATATCAACTTGTGTAAAATGGGCATCCGATGACCCTGTTAAGTGTGTGCATGACAACTGCATTTAAGTTTCTAATTCTGTGACATCTTCAGAACTTCTGCCTCTCTTCAAGATCCCTTGCACAGCAACCACAATTAACAGGAAAATCAGCAATAGGAGATAGCCCTCCATTACGCTTAACAACATGCTAGTCTGGCGTTGACAAGGAGGTAAAAAGTGCCACCAAAAAAGTTAGTTATTTTATATAGTTACATAATATAGTTAAGCAATACCGATGTCAATAAAATGCAGATTAACTATATAAACTGGCTAGTTTTAGAAATATTTTCAATTTTGACTGTTTTGCTAATAAAAATCCTTTCAAACAAGGCAGAAGTTGCATCTCACAACAACACAGCGTTTAATTTTTGATCGAATCGGGTGAGTCAATGATTCAATGACTGTTTCACTTGCTTCATTTATAAATGAATCAGCTGGTTTGAATGAATCATTCAAAACAATGATTTTATAATTTATTTATTCTGGTATGAAACCTATTACTTATAAGACTTGACACCACCTACTCGCGCTTTTAGTTTCATATAAAATAGTATAATTTCACAGTTCTTTTCAAAACTACTATATTTAAAAATGCTCATCTTATAGCAATATTTATGCAATTGGAATTGCAGTGTAAATGCATTTTGATCAGTGTTAAAATGGATGAATGAATGCAAAAATTAATAATTCTAAATGTAGCTAATAAACAAAGTGTATAATATATAAATCTGGTAAATAAATATAAGATAAAAAGAATCAAGTCTACAGACTGTACAATATAAGAAGCATCTACGCTATTATTCAGGAAGTTGATGGTTCAGAATGCATGGACAGTGGATGTTAAAACTGCTCCTGGAGCTCCCCCAGCTGTGCACTTTTGTATGTCTCCTTAATCAAAGACACATTTTAGAAATCCCATAAGCTGAAGACATTCATAATGTACAGATTATAGAGCAGCTACAGAAACAGGGTTGGGGATTTGTATACAGTGTTCCCCACACCACTTCATATATGTACAGTATATATCATTTTAATGAAAATACATAGTACTCATATAGGGGAAACATAAAGTTTGACAGAATCGCTGTAATAATAAGCTATAAATGGCTGAAATACAGATTTAAAAGAAAATACATTAAGTCATCACCTCTTCTATAATTCTCACCTCTCAGTTCGAGCATGGGTCTCTCTTTCCAAGCCTTAGGCATTCTGTCTCTTTGTGTCCGCAAGACAAAATGGCTATTAATGAACTTGCGGATGCTGCAGAGGTTGAAAATCACCTGTGGATGCTGGATGTTGAAATATTGATCCAGCTGGCCGCACCTGCTCTGTAACCCTGGCAGGATTCTCTGAATGGTCACCCCTGCCTGTCTGAAGGGATACATTGAGTAAAAGAAGAAAAGAGCAATGTTCAAACTGTTCAGTGCTCAGCAATGCAGAACATGTTAAATGATTTAAACTATGTGAAAACAGAGGGGTTAGTCCTCACTCAGATCATCAACACCTCTGTCAAAACTGGCAACGTTCCATATTTAAATAACCAACAAATGAAACGATTTCAGATGTTAAAAATTTACTTAATCATCTCTTACTTCTTCATCAAACACAATGTGGAAAGGAAAGGCATTGCAAAATGTCTTCAGATCGATGCACAGATTATCTGGATACACAGGCTCAAATGCCCTTAAAGTTTTACCTGAGGATGAAAAACAAATAAAACGAATACGCCTCGAAATACAACATTTCAAACTACATTTACTTATATATTCATTATACAGAAAAAGTATTAAAGTTGCTGATAAAGAGTCAGACCTCATCAGAAAATCAATTCCTTGATTAAAAAAAAAAATTATTGACTGCTCAGTTAAGAGTTATATTTAACTGTAGATTTCAAATAATACATTTGTTGTATTTCATAAAAATAATAATTTTACACCATTTTTACCCTTTTCTGGATGCACCAAGTTTCTGGCTGTGTCCCAGTCGTTTCTTTCTGCATGATTTAGAGATTTATTCTGCAGGGACCTTTCAGGAAAGTCCTAGAAAGACAACGGATGTGTATTTTTCAGTAAACTGTATAAACCCACACAAAACACTCATTCTCGACAGTACTGTATATATAACAGTGATATCATTAAAGCATACTTTAAAAGCATTTTCAGTGCATACTTTGTCTAAGAATGCTGGGCTCTGAGTGATGAGGAAAACAATATGCTCTTTTTTCCCCATCCTCTTGACATCCTCGGTGTGGTTCACAATTTTCATCTTTATCTTACGGTTGAAGAAGTCTTTGGCTACAGCTCCGATGATACCTATACAGCATTATAAATCACTTAACCAGAATTATTAGTATTTTCACCAAAGATAGAAATAACTGACTTAAAAAAAATAGCTAGTGAAAATAGTGTTTTAATCATGTTGGCCACCACAGTGGATGGATGGATATCAGTAATTGTTTACCAGGGACTAGTGTAACAGCAGAGTGCCATCATTGTTTTGTTCTACACAGAATGATGGGGCATTCATTTCCTAAAATAAATCAAAGATATCAGATTTACTATGTCAATTTCGCTCATAGGAAAGATCGCTCTAGATGTTTTGTAGTTCTTCTCACAGGATAAATATTTATAACTCATTCTGAATACATGAATCAATGATTGAATAAATAATAAATTCAGGAAAAGTATTAGAGTGAGAGAAGAGGTCTTATTTGGCACATCAAAAGTGTGTTATTCATTCTGGATTAACAAATATGAAACAGGGTCTTTGATCGAAATTCTCCTCAAGATGTTTATGAGAATACTAATGTCCGGCTCACTCGACCTTGTAGGAAAGAGAGCGATAGCCGTGCAGCGCGTCCAGATTTCCTCCAAGGGTGGAATATCCTCCGGATATATGATCATATCCGGACCTTTTGCAGAACTCAAAAAAATATTCTCCAAACTGCCCCAGCACCACACTTTGCTCAAGGTCTTTGGATAAACAAAGACAAAATGTACATCAACAACAACCAATGCACTTTTAATAAATACTGGACACTAAGTGAACGTGCTTTACCGAGCATCGTGCAGGCCTCAGTCACTAACTGCATGGTGATGTTATCTGTGTACACTTCAGAAGTCGTGAAAGTGTCTTGAACTCTTGCTGCATATCTGCGAAAATCCCATCAAATCAGTATTTTTCTTCACATGATTTTATAAGGCAATTTCACAGACATGAATTAATACAATCTGTGTAAAATAATCAATACAGTGTTATGGATGCTCACCTGAGTTTGTTCCACGTCTCTTCTCCAAATCTGTCAATCACTAGAGACTTTGTGTTGATGAATCATACTGCACATTAGAGGTAGATGCATTTAGACATTTGATGTTTTGTAGCAGCTACTGAAGATTGAATTAACATTTGCAATAATACGTAGTTGTCACAAGAATTATATATCCGTTTTGGAGTCAACGTTCTGTTACACAATGTGTGATTTGTTTCTACAAGTGGTTTCAAACATTCAACTCAAAAACTGAATTTGTAATTAATAAAGGTATATTCTTTCACTCATTTTTATAATGTCAGGTTGGGGAGAGTATTTTATTTTGGGTGCATAAGTTCATAAGAGCATTCATATTGCAGAATCATTTTTAAAAATTCATGGATCGTAAAAAGTGCATTTTGCTTGTTATCCTGATTAAATAACTGAATGACACAAATAAATTCTCAAAATATTATGCATACTTAAGCTCTTTTCAGCAGTGGACTGATATTGAGATTATTAACCCAGTCTCACGGCATTTCGTGACAATGCAATGGAGAAGTGAACATTTGTAAACAGCACTGTTTAAAGAAAAAAGTCAGTATAGGTGCAATGTATGGCAGAACCTGATTTTATCAAGTGCGACATGTTCCTGGAACACCATTGTTATTAACCAATCAGATTTGAAGAACAGGTTTATAATTTGTGAAGTTTAGGCTTACAATCAGTGTTTGTTGGAGTGTCATTCATCTATAATTTCCTCTGATTTTAGGGATTACTTATGGTTAAGGTTAGGTTTAGGTGTAGGGAAATGGTCAAGATTAAAGGTTTACATTAAAATGTTGTTCCAGGGTCAACAATATATGTTGACCCAGGAACACATCTAACTCAGCAAAATCAGCACGTGCCCAATGTATGTTGAAGGGATTTTATTGTTTTGTTTTTTCTCAATAATAGGTTTCTCCGTGTTTTGAATAAGCTAAACATTGTTCAGTGAGGGTTATTTGTGTAATGTCAGGAAGTTTATCTATTTATGCACACAACTGCATATACATACACCAATAAGAATGCAATGAAGCAAAAAAATTGCATATAGAAGAACATTTAGATAAATGCAAATGCCATTTCCCAGGGGCGCGGGAACAGGGGGTGCTGAGGGTGCTGCAGCACCCCCTGTTTTTTTCTGTGGGCAACTGTAAACTGTTGTGAATAAAAAAATAAATATAGGATAAATTTGTTATAATAAAGATTCATTTAAACATTTCTATGGTTGCTCCGATGTTTATAACATTTAGTTTACATTGGCTATTTTGCTATCTATTTCTATGTGATCTTCGACATATTTACCATTTGCCCATTAATTTAAACAGTTGTAAGAATTAAAGTTATCAAACTGATGCAGGGCTGTTTGATGCGCGCGTTGCGCTCATCCTGCCAAATCACGCACGCAGCACTGCCAATGCTTGCTTTTATGTTTGTGAATGTTATGTTTGTGTTGTGGGATCTGTAGGTTGTGGCTTAAAAGCAGAACATGGAAATATCATGGATGTACTGGATTTTTTTTGTTCTCAGCGATATGAGTCTTTCCCTTCTCCCAAAACGTCTCGGGTTACTCGCGTAACCCTTGTTCTCTGAATAGGGAACGAGACGCTGCGTAGCTAGCTTTACGCATCGGGAACGCCTTCCGCGTGACCGAGTCTGAGCCCATATAGAATCACGCCAATTCATTGGCTGATGGCGCGACGCCGTCTCTGACGCAATGACGCCGTCCAGGTCATACTGGCGAACGCGCCATCCACTCCTCAGATTTCTCTGCCGAAAAGAACCCTGTCGGCAGCGTGAGGAGCAGAGCGAACACAGCGTCTCGCTTCCCTATTCAGAGAACAAGGGTTACGCGAGTAACCCGAGACGTTCTCTTCATAGGTAACTCACGCCGCGTAGCTAGCTTTACGCATCGGGAACGATATACCAAACACGCCAAGCTGAAAACGCTGCCTATCTGGCCCAATAATGAACCAACAACATACGGTCGGTTCAAACAGACAGGACCTGAGAACCTGGAGCCGTATCAACGTCAAGGTTGTAAAACCTGACAAAGGTGTGCGGAGAGGACCATCCTGCCGCAACACAAATATCCTCCAGGGTACCCCTCTAAAAAGAGCTTGAGAGGAGGCTAGCCTCTAGTAGAATGCGCCCAAGACTAAGAGGTGAAGGGAGTTCCCGCCTCATAAGCCAGCGAAATGGCCTCTCACCCAGTGAGAAATCCTCTGCTTTGACGTGGCAAGCCCGCTGCACCAGCACCAAAACAGATCAATAACTGGGGAGATTTTCTCCAAACCTTGAGCGATCCACATACAGCTTCAATGCCCTGACCGGGCAGAGCATGTGGAGTCTCTCATCCTCACTTGAAGCAAAGGGAGGGGATGGAAAGAGTGAAGAGTGACCACTTGAGAACGAAACGACGTGGACAAGACCTTGGGAATGTAACCTGCCTAGGCCGCAGGGTAACTTTGACTAGACCCGGGGCAAAGTCCATACACGTTTCACTGACAGAAAAAGCCTGAAGATCTCCAACTCTTTTCAGTGACGTAAGCGCCAGTAAAAGAACAACCTTAAGAGTCAGTATCCGATCCGAAGCTGACTCTAAGGGCTCAAAAGGGGCCGTCACTAGTCCTTCGAGGACGACTGACAAGTCCCAAGAAGGAACTGCCGTGGGGCGAACAGGCCTAAGGCGTCTGGCCCCACGCATGAAAGCGGAGACCAACCGATGTCTCCCCAAGGGGATCTCATCCAGCTCTCTCCGAGCTGCGATGGCCGCTACATAAACCCTAAGGGTGGTAGCAGCCGCCCCCGCTGTCAGCCTTTCTTGCAAAAACTCCAGCACTGGACCAACAGGGCAGTTAACTGGGTCGATTGCACGAGTCAAACACCACGATTCAAAGACGCCCACTTGGAAGAGTATAGCTTCCTGGTAGCGGGGCTCTGGCACTGGCTATGGTTTCCTGAACTCGCAGGCAAACCATCAATCACAGCCCTTGGCCCTGTATGGGCCATACCCACAACTTCCAGAGCTCCGGCTGAGGATGCCAGATCTTGCCCTGAAGCTGGGACAGTAAGTCCCGCCTGATCGGAATCTCCCAAGGAGGCCGATACAAGAGCTCCGAGAACCAGGTCTGGGAGGGCCAGAATGGGGCTATGAGAAGGAGACGGGCACCGCTCACCTTCACTCTGCATAGTACTGCCGGAATCAGCTTTATTGGCGGAAACGCGTACAGACTGACATTCGGCCATGGGTGGGTGAACGCATCTATGCCTAGAGTCGCCGGGAAATTCAGGAGAACCAGAGCGGGCACTGGGATGACTCTTGAGAAGCAAAGAGGTCCACCTCCGCTTTGCCAAACAGATCCCAGATCTGGGATACCGCCTGACGGTTCAACATCCATTCCCCGGCTTGAGCTTCTGTCTCGACAGAAAATCGGCCGCCAGGTTCAGTACTCCCGAACGTGAACCGCCTCAAAGAGAGGAACTTGTCTTGAGACCAAAGGAGAAGATGGCACGCAAGCCTGTCCAGGGTGCGCGACCTTGAACCTCCTTGGCGGTTTATGTGGGACACAACCGCCATATTGTCCGTCCCTGACTATGACATGATGCTCCCGAGAACGGGAGAAAATACTTCAAAGCCAGGAAGACAGCCCTGAGTTCCAGGCAGTTTATATGCCAAAAGAGGAACTCTTCCTTCCACTTTCCACTCGGCCTTCCTTCAAGACCGCACCCCAGCCTGTCATTGATGCGTCCGTCGTGATCATATGGCGATGGTGGATCGCACCCATTCTCACCCCGCCTCCGGAGAAAGACGGGTCTTGCCACATTAACAGGCGCCGACAGCAACTGCGCGACACTCTGACAAGGCGAGTAGCTGGTACAGTGGGGTGTAACCTCAGCTCCTTCATCCACCAAAGGAATGGCCTCATGTGAAGCAGCCCTAGGGGCAACACAGGGAGGCTGCTGCCATAAGGCCCAACAGCCCGCGGCAGGTACCTACAGAGACATGATGGCCTAGCTTGAAGCGGGCCAAACATGCTGTAAAACTGGTATCCGGGCAGGAGCCAAACGGGCCTGCATCTGAACGGAATCCAAACGAACTCCTAGAAATACAGTTCGTTGAGATGGGAGGAGCACACTCTTCTTGGCGCTCACCCTGAGGCCAAGAGAATGGATGTGGCAGAGAACGATATCCCTGTGACGACTCACTAGCTCCCTGGAGTGAGCCAGAATGAGCCAGTCGTCCAGATAGTTCAGTACACGGATGCCCTGGAGCCTCAAAGGGCCAGTGCAGCATCCATGCATTTGGTAATGTCCTCGGGCCAAAGCCAGGCCGAAGTGCAGAACCTTGTATTGGTAAGCCTTCCTCCAAAGGCGAACCGAAGGAATCTCCTGTGTCTGTGAACGACCTGGATGTGAAAATACGCATCCTTCAGGTCGATGGTGACAAACCAGTCTCCCTCCTGGACCTGAGACATGATGGTTCTCATTGTCAGCATTTTGAACTTCCCTTTGTAGAGGGAAAGATTCAAACGTCAGAGATCCAGGATAGGCCTTAAGCCGCCGTCCTCTTTGGAACGAGGAAGTAGCGGCTGAAGAAACCTCGCTCGACTTCCGACGGTACTTCCTCTATTGCTCCTTTCTGCAGGAGGGAGGAAAGTTCCTGTTGTAGAACAGAAGCCTTGGCGGCGCTGTTTACTACTGTCAGGTGAACCCTCGAAACGGGGGGATTTTTCCCAAACTGAAGAGTGTAACCGTCTCGAATTGTGCGGAGAACCCACAGCGATACCTCGGTAAACGCCTCCCATTCGTGAAGGAAGTGTGACAGAGGAATCATAGTGTCGCAAGGGAAGACATACCTGAGATGGGGTGTCGAGAAGGCCTGGAAGCAGCGGCACCCTCCACCGTGAAGGAGAGCCCTCGGCGCCCTTGCTCGGGATGACGGAGAGAGAAGTGCTGTGGGTGGCCGGCACGGGTTCCGTACACTGCAGGAGAGAAACAGCTGTGTCTCCTAACATGCGGCTCGCCGGCGGCGAATGGAGGGGGCTGCAAAGGGGAAAGACGAACGCCCCCAACTGCCAGCCCGAGTGAAAATGAGGGTGAATTGGATCTGCACACCAAGCCTCAAGGGTGGTTGTGACAGATTTAAGTGAGGAGAGCGCGTCGGGCGGGCAGAAACGCGCGGTCTGGCCTCGCCGCAACGGTGAAACGACTCCTCATTCCGACCGGAGGTCAGGAACGACCCGGGTTAGCCAAGCGGCAGGCATGTTGGGCCGCTTCATGTTAACCCGCTATGCGTGGTTGTTGGCGGAAGAAGACCGCCGCGGGCTCCCCAAACCGTAGTGGGGGGAAGGCGCGTGGCCTGGGCTCCCGCCCGCTAGGGGCTCCCTCCTGGGGGCTGCTGCCCCTAGGCACAGAGGAGGAGGAGTTGAAAATCCCTTGCTCTCCTCGGCATGAACTGATTGAGAGCAGCCGACTGAGTTTTGGCTGAGCGGAACTTGTCCACTACAGCGCTAACAGCCTCCCCGAACAACCCAGATTGTGAGATGGGTGCATCCATTAAAAACGTCTTTTCCTTCTCCCGAATCTCGGTCAGGTTGAGCCATAGATGGCGTTCTGCGGGCCACCGAAGCCGCCATAGAGCGCCCCACGGCACGTGCGGTGTGCTTGGTGGCTCTCAGAGCCAAGTCAGTGGCTCTTCGTAGCTCCTTCACGGCTTCAGGAGTTAAGCCGGTCCCTTCGTCCATTTCCTTCAGGACGTCCGCCTGGTAGGCCTGAAGGATGGCCATTGTGTGAAGGGCCATACCTGCCTGACCGGCCGCGATGTAGGACTTCCCGATAAGGGCGGAAGTGGTCCTACGGCTTGGAAGGAAGGAGGGGCGGACTTCCAAGAAGGAGCCAAAGAAGGTGAAAGATGTGAGGCCAAAGTATCCTCAATCACCGGCATGGCGGTGTAACCCTGCTCCACAGAACCCACAAGGTTGGTGAAGTCAGCGGCCGCTGCTAGTAAGGCGAGAGGAAAATGGCTGCTTCCAGGAACTGGAGATCTCACGATGCAGATCACTGAAAATGGCAGCTTCCTCCTTTCAAGCTTGGAGCGCGCCGATGAGGAAGCGGAAGTGGAAGCGGGAGTGGAAAATCGCAATGGACCTTGGGATCGCCCCATACAGTGACGTCAGCGTTATTAATTTAGAGGATTTAATAAATAAATAAAAATTATATAAAAAAAGTTTGATTAATTGAACACAATCGTAGCACGTTATATATGTATTAACATCAACAACCCTCCGATAAAAATATGTTATCCACCATGCTCTAGTTAAAGCAGTGTAGCCTGTACACTGATACGCTAAAAAAAACATATCAGGTTACTTACATAACCCATGTTCTCTGAGTAGGGAATGAGACGCTGCATACCTGTGACAAGAAAACGCTTAAACTGCTTACTTGCACGCGCGGTGGAGTGTTGTTAAACTTACCTTTGAATGCCGTTTTACCTGCAGTTGAGCGTTGTTTTGGTTAAACTCACCTCTGAATGCCGTTTTACCTGCAGTTGAGTGTTGTTAAACTCACCGCTGAATGCGATTGCACACCATGTGCGTTGTTAAACTCACCGCTGACTGCGGTTGCCTATGAACGCGCTAAACCTTTGCGCAGAGCGCACTTTGATATCAGATTGCGAGGGTTTTAAAACATCAAAAACCAGTTGGAGGGCCAGATATAGATGATACGGGGGTCGCCATTTGACTAGCCCTGACATAGATCATTTATTGTAGCCTATTTCTTTTTATTTGTATTTATTGTAGTCTCGACTGCTAGGCGATAGCAGCGTCCATAGCAACCAAAACGTATCAGTTTCACATTATTCTGGCGAGATCTGAAAAATCTTCGCAACAACGACCAAGCGAGTGATTATGTACATTCACTGAGTGAATATTATGAAAATAAAATATATATTTCTCGCTAGAAATGTAATCAAAACTTATTTTTATGCAGAAACTAACTCAAAATATAGATTTTTGCACTAAAAATGAGAGAAATGTCCGCCATGTTTTTTGTTCTCACGGCCGGTATCTTGAAAGTCACGTGACTTGGACGCAAAAGGATAGGCAAAAAAAATGTAACAGTCATACAATTCAAGAGCCATTATTGTAACCCCTCTACGTTTTGCACTTTGGACCAACGTAGTCAGGGTATGTTTTTATATGAGACTGGGTTGGAGTTATTATGACAGAGTGCAGGTGAATGGCCAGAGGGATGCTGGGAAATGCAGTGCAGTTCTACATGTGACCATGACAATAGGCAGGCTACTACTTTATTTGTCTTCTAGTTGAGTGTATTGTTCACCGCCTAGTGCTCACTGGAACTTCAGCTGTTCCAGTCACAGCTTTGAGCCTTTGTAGGCTTATTATTATTTTTTGTAACTATATACTATAAATTATTGTATAATTTATTTGTACTACGAAGACTCAAAAGCCAAATTTAAATAATTTAAATCACTAGTTGACACGTAGCTAACGTTGAAAGAGCAACGCCAAATTATTTGACAGAAAAACAAAAGATGAGTGATATGATAACTGATATAAATAATATATTTAGTTTGCATCAAATGTAGCCTTCAAGTAGCCTATTGACATTTCCATGCAGGGTGAAGAAATGGTTGAGGCTTAGCCGCCGGACGCTGTCTCTGATTGGTCAGCTTTGATAGGTTTTAAACAATAATACTCCTATTTCTCAATTTAATGGCTATTAACGTTTATTATCCCTGCTAAAAAAACATATCAGGTTACTTACATAACCCATGTTCTCTGAGTAGGGAATGAGACGCTGCATAGCTTTACACATTGGGAACACCCCCAGGTGTGCCGATTGTCTGAAGCCCATATAGAATCACGCCAATTCATTGGCTGATAGCGCGAGATACCGCCCCTACGTCATACGTGTTTGACATAGACCCGTGTTCGTGCCATCTTACCCCTCAGATTTCCCTGTCGAAGAAGCAGGTTGACAGCAAGAGGAGCTTGGCATCGGACGCAACGTCTCGTTCCCTTCTCAGAGAACATGGGTTATGTAAGTAACCGGAGACGTTCTCTTTCATAGGTAACTCAACGCAGTGTACCTTTACGCATTGGGAATGATATACCACACACGTCAAGCTAACGCGCTGCCAGATCTGGCCCATTACAGACCAGAACATCAAGAACACAGCTGGTTCAAGCAGAAAGAACCTGGGAACCAGGAGCTGTGTTCATATCAAGGTTATAGAACCTCACAAAAGTATGGGGAGAGGACCATCCTGCCGCCATACAGATGTCCTCCAGGAGCACCCCTCTAAACAATGCTGTGGAGGAAGCCACCCCTCTGGTGGAATGAGCTCTGATGTCTAGAGGTGAAGGCAGACCGCGCACCTCATAGGCCAACGAAATAGCATCCCTAACCCAGTGGAATATTGTGTGTTAAGATGCGGCTAACCCTTTGCGGCCTGCGCCAAAACAAACTAACAGCTGTAAGGACTGACACCATTGACTGGAACGGTCCACATACATCTTCAGGGCTCTAACAGGGCAGAGCAGATTGCCCTCACTCAAAGAGGAGGGAGAGAAAGCCTGCAGCACTACCACCTGTGAACGAAAAGATGTAGAGATAACTTTGGAGACATAACCAGGCCTAGATCTTAAAAATGCCTTGACCAGACCCGGAGAAAACTCGGTGCAGGACTCGCTGACAGACATAGCCTGCAAATCTCCCACACGCTTAAATGAGGCCAATGCCAACAAAAGTGTAACCCTCAGTGTCAGAATCCTCACGGGAGCTGACTCAAGAGGCTCAAAAGGAGGCTCTAGCAACCCCTTCAGGACAACAGAAAGGTCCCAAGAAGGGAAACTAGGAGGATGAAGCGGCCTCAAGCGCTTAGCCCCACGAATAAATGAGGAGACTAAACGATATACAGTCCGAGTCCCTTCGAGCAGCGATAGCCACAACGTAGACTCTCAGGGTGGTAGAGGCCGCTCCAGCCAAAAACTTATGCTATAGGATTAGGAACTCCAGCACTGAACTAACCGGGCAGTTAACTGGGTCCACAGCATGAACCAAACACCAGGATTCGAAAACCCTCCATTTGGAGGAGTAGAGCTTCCTAGTGGAAAGGGCCTTGGCACTATTAATGGTCTCACGGACTCCGTCTGAGAGATCAAAAGCTAAGGGCGGCCTATAACCGGCCATACCCACAACTTCCAGATCTCTGGACATGGGTGCCAGATTCTGCCCTGAAGCTGACATATCAGGTCTTTCCTGACTTGAATCTCCCACGGATCGCCCTCCAGAAGGGAGACCAACTCCGAGAACCACGTCTGGGAAGGCCAGAACGGGGCTACTAGGAGAAGGCAGACTCCGCATGTTCTCACCCTGCACAACACCACAACAGCCTTCTCCTTTTCCCTAATCTCTGTCAAATTCAGCCACAGGTGGCGCTCAGCCATCACCAAACCTGCCATACTGTGCCCAACCGTGCGCGAATAGCGCGATTTATTCGCGCAAGTCGTGTCTGGTATGAACGCACTTGTAAGAAGACAAGTTATTAATTAATTTAATAGCTATTGCTGATGGGAATAGTTTAATTTTTATATCAGAAATAGCGTAATGTGTAACGTTACCAATCTCTAGAAATAAGACAAAATGTAATTTGAAAACACAACGGAGGAATAGGCTTTCTGAACGAATCCTTAAGGAAGACAACTTTTTTGACAACAACAGTTATTAGCTAATAACACTTACGTTATCAGCAATACAGTTCTTAATCAAATTTCACGTTTCTCTACGTCGTTTTCAATGCTGAATATATTCAATACAGTCTGCGGTGTAAGATCTCGCGAGAGTTTCCTCGGTGGTGAGACGATAGTCTGCGAGACTTGCGCGTCCGCCATCTCTTGGAGCAAGAAAAGTAGCAGAACGCGAAACGCCTGTTAGTCAACAAGTCCGAAGAGTGAGACTCATAAAGAAGGTCAAGCGGGGCTCAGCGTTGCCTCTTTATACCTGTTCCCCGTCTTTTCTCAGAGAAGACTTTCATGTGAAAGGAGACAACGGCGGGGAATAAGCCAGACATGTCAAATCTCAGCAAAGGGGGGACAAAAAAAGACACCAAGATGAGGATACGAGCCTTTCCCGTGAGTATGAGCGCTCTGAGCCGGCGACACCGTCACTCGAGCTCCGGGGATCTGAGCGGACAGGCCTGTGTGAATGAATCCCTTGAAACCGCCTCTGTGTTTCCCCAATCCCTCAAATTATCAAATAACCATCATGCGAGCAGCGTCATTTCGGTCTGGGTTTAGAAGCGCTTGCGTTGTTTTTACGTCAAGCTAATAGCTAATGACACAAGCTAGCGAGCCTGCTAACGTTAAGTTAGCTGGCTAACCTGTTTAACAGCAGCAGATGATCACAAATAAATGCGCAGTGACCCAAATACACGGGTTTTATTGCATAAGTTACCCCAGTGAGCTTATTCAAACACCAGTAAACGTGTCACTAATCAAAACATGTTTTAGTAACGTTGTTTGTGGGAGGCCGGCTTGTTTATGACGACGTTTTGCGTCATGCATGTACCGTTTGCATGTTTATGTCACACATGACCAGTGTAGATGTGGGTATGAAGTGACTCGTATTTGAGTTACTGCCAGCGAAGAAACGAGTTCAGTAGCACTAAAGCTGCGAGAGAGGTTTGCTCTGGATACGTACACAGCTGCCTTGATCTAAACAGTCAATATAACGTTAACGTTACTGTCAAACCAAAATGCTTTGAGATTCGCTTGTCGTGTAAAATGACCATCAATGACTCTGACCTCAGATGATGGGGTATTTGTGGAAAACGGGACATCATGAAAAAATGATGAATCATTCCTGCCATCAGGCAACTCTAATTCAGAATTGCTCGCATTATTTTTCATAAGTTTTATGTCAAGCCAATATGGACTACCCAGAAAACATTGGGAGAAGAAGTGCTTTATTAAGATTGAGATAAAAATTAAGACAACTCTCTTTTATTATATCCTGTTGGCCAAGACTTTTGTGTGTTTACCTTGCTTTTCCTCAGTAGACTGTGGATATGGGAAGATAGCATGAACTGTCATAAAACATCAAGTTGTTCTGTCAAACAAATGTGGTGTTTTTTATTAAAACTAACTTTTTTTGATGCATCAGCTGCCGTTGACATTAATTGTGAGGGATTGAAAAGCACAAAATGGCACATTAATTTCTGTCTGAATTTTGACCTGTTGATTTTTTTGAACTTTTTGTGTAATGTTTTGCTTGATTTTGCTGTCTTTAAGATACATGCCATTGGTCTGATATTATCTTATGAAATGCAATCACGCTCTCACACTTTCTTTTCAGTGTGGCTTAGTGCAATGTCTGCTTTAGGTTAAGTTGATAATCTAGCTGGTTTTCTGTTCAAGTTTATGCTAAACCCACAGTAAAAGCCTGTTTATACCAAGAATGTTAACTGGAATTATAACTATAAAGCTTTAGGGTGAATCCCAATTCTCTGTCTTACTCCTTCCCCTTAGTTTTGCTTGTTCACGTGAGAGTAAGGGCTGTCCCAATTCTGGTTTTGATCGAGGGGTAGGGGAAGGGGTAGATAGCCCTTAAAACCAAAAATTTTCACGAGCTTACTTGAAACCAAGGGGTACCCAGAACACACCGCGGCCAGATCATCCAGAGAGTATTTTCGGCTTAAATAATTGATTTAAAATTACTAGTCTTGTTTTGTGCTCTACGCAGTCCTGTAACTTACGTATATATTTGCAACCATGTTCTTAATTGAAACGTTTTTAAAAATCGCTATTTTTCCACGCTAACGTTACATTGCTGATTTGCACAACAGTCCCGCGTTTCTCTGAATAGAGAAAACATCACTAAAACCCACGCAATCGACAAACACACACTTTTAGACGGAGAGTTTGCGATCAACACTTGTCGCCTCTGGTGACGTAGCAGCCAGCTAGCAACGATGTATGATGACGTAACCGTAACCAAGTGGTGTCTCATTTCATAGGGGTATGTTTTCACCCCTAGCGCTTACCACTCGGTTTCGAGGGACAAGGGCTAGGGATGAGACGAAGGGGAAGGGGTAAGACAGAGAATGGGATTCACCCTTAATAACCATTCATACCAACAGTAAACTATATTGGCTTCCACATCAGCACACAATACCATTCTGTTTGCATGTGCTGCAGTTTTGTCATCTGCAGCTTGAAATGCTTGAGCTCTTTATAGCAGAATGGCTTCTAATTTGCTGTCAATGTGTTCATTAGCAGTAAAAAAAATCTAAGTGATTCTGACATTTTTCTGTGTCGTCATTGCCCTTGTGTTGTGTGGACTTCCTTATACTCATAGAATTGGGATGATCATTATTTACATTTATCATTATAGATATTGTCCTCGGTGTGAACGGCCTTAAAGTGATGCTTTACCCAAAAAGTAAAGTTTTATCATCATTATCGTTTGAAACCTGTATGACTCACTTTCTTTTGTGGAACATAAAAAGACATTTTGAGGAATATTGGTAACCAAACTGCTGCTGGTAGCCATTGACTTTCATAGTATGGAGAGGGAAAAAACTAGAAGTAAATGCCTACCAGCAACTGTTTGGTTACCAAATATATTTTCTTGTGTTTAAAATTCATACAGATTTGGAACAACATGAGGGTGAGTAAATGACGGGTTTAAATTTTTGGGTGAACTATCTCTTTAAAAGGAAGGGTAAAAAGATTTGAATTTAGTAACGCTCAAACAGCTTCATGCATCACCTTTACTCTCTTAATGGTTTCCCCTCTTCTCTGCTTCATCTCAGATGACCATGGATGAGAAGTATGTCAACAACATCTGGGACCTCTTGAAAAATGCCATCCAGGAGATCCAGAGGAAAAACAACAGTGGGCTGAGCTTTGAGGAGCTCTACAGGAACGCCTACACCATGGTCCTACACAAGCACGGAGAGAAGCTCTACACAGGCCTGAGGGAGGTGGTCACAGAACATCTCATTAACAAAGTAAGAGCCACACGTCTCTGTCGTGCCTCTTCTCTACGGTGAGGTGACGGTGTCTAACCTGGAACTGTTCTGTTGGCAGATCCTCTGGCACGAGAAATGATGCATGTACTTTTATGCATCTGGTAGATGCTTTTGTCTGAAGTTCATGCATTCCCAGAGAATCATATTCTGTGAACTTGACGTTGCTAATGCAGTGCTCTAATGTTTAGCTACAGGAAGATCCAACAGCAGCTCAGTGAAAAGGGATATCAGAGGGTAGAGAGTAGGGTTGGGTGATGTCTACCAAATTGGCATCGGATGATGTCTACAGTGAAACATTGTGATGGACGATGACACCGGGGGCGAGGTTAGGGGTGTGCCTGAAGCATCAATCCGTATGCAGAAAGACACGGATAACACAGTTATACGGAGCCACTAAAGCAGCTGTTCTCAAGTCCAGTCCTCGCGTAAACCCCCCGCTCTGCATATTTTGCATGTCTCTTTTTGTTAACACACCAGCTCGTTAGAAGTGAGCTCCGTGCATGAACTGTGTTCAGATTGACATCTTGAACAGATCTCATGCCTCCTCAAGTTTTTACATGGTCCCTACACAGTGTACTCCCTGAGCAGGGGAAAGCCGTTGGAGTTTACTTCACTTCAGAACATACATTCACAGATTTGCGCTACCTGCAGCATCTTCACACACAGACGAAACTTACTAGAGAAGTGTGACATAATATACCTCTGTAAATAAATACAATTTGAATTCACGTCTCGCACACTTCGATGCCCTTTGAACGGCACATAGACGTTCACTTCGAACTGGAATCATGGCGGAATATCCTGTGATGTGATGTCCACTTCCTAGGGCACTTACAGTTGAATAGAACAAGCATCTGAAGCGATAAGAGTAACGTACAAAATGTGCAGAGCTGGGATACGCGAGGACTGGAATTGAGAACCGCTGCACTAAAGGGACATGGTTAGTCGCTTGCTAGCAGCCTGTTACAGTACATGAAACAGTGCCGGCTAAACATTGTGATGTCTGTCAGCCATCGATGATGGCTTCGTCTATCGGTCCAACCCTAGTAGAAGTAATGTGGAGGATATAAATGACATCCCGTACCAACATGAGTGTTCAGCACAGAAGTTTACTCCAATTTTGTAATGCAGCTTGTCTGTTTAGAGTAGATGAAAAAGGCAGATGGGCTGAATGAAAATGCAAATTCACTCTCTGACCTTAGGTGCACAGCTGTTTTGTATCGGATGTACCAGTGTATTGGACGATAAAAGTTATCAGCACTATCGGACAGTCATTTTAATCAACTGATGATCAGAGCCGATTATATCCTGTCAATCAAAAGGCAGCGGAAACATGTCAGACTGCATGTGGCTTGTCGTACAGTACTATATAAATGTCTCTATGTTGAATTTAGGTAATAATAATGCAATAATAACACATTAATGCAATCTCACTTCGTTAAAATAGCACTGTTAATGCAGGTTTTTCTCTTTTGCTAACATTATGATCAGAAACAAGGTCTCAGCTTTCAAATTTGGCCAGTTTTATCATGAAAATCAAACAATAAATGCCGTTTTAAAGCTCTTGAATGTGGCGTGACAGATGGCTTAAGCTGCTTCAGTTCAAATGACATCATCTCTTACACTTTAATAAAAGTTATAGCACAAAATAAATGTGAATGAATAGCCAAAGTTATGTTGAGAGATACAGTACAGCATGCCTCAAGTAATCGCTCAACAGTGTTTCAACAATGAAAACAGTTTGTGAACAGAAGTTATGTTGAGAGATACCCATTGTACAGCATGCCTCAAAATCTATGTCAACAGTGTTTTCATAGATATTGACATTGTTATAAGGACAATAATTCGTTAAAATGCAAGATTTATCTCTCATTTGAAAATGTTTAAATGAGTTGATGTACATTTTAGAATATAAAATTAAAATATTTTATGAATAAAGTCAAAAGTCTGACATGGGCTTAATTGGTACTTCGGCTCCATTTAAGCCCACATCGTGATTGATTCACAAAAATATTAACATTTATTGATTTTAAAAAAGTTCAACATCATTATATTCATTCATTAAGAGCGAAATATTAAAAAGAACAATGTTTTTGTACTAATCATTGCTGTACAGCGCTCATCACCTGCACCAATAACATTCAACATGATGAGCATCAGCTCTTGGCCGTCACTCTCTCCCTCAAAGACCTTGTCCACTCCAAACTGTTGAGCTAGTATAGACAAGTTTTGTTTTACTGTGTCCTCATGGTAAAGACATGTCTCCTAGGATTTTTTTGTACAGGTGCTGTAGTGTTTTTCTGTTTTATTATATTTTTTTTTTGTCATTTTCTCGCTGAAAACAAATGATGCACATTAGCATACATCTATTATATAATGGTGCTAAACAGCTTGTAAACAATAAGTCACTTAATGTTACATTTACCTCAGGAAAGTTATCCAGTGTTCACAGTTGTTTAGATAGCTATAAAAGGAAACGTTAGAGAGGACCTTATTTACTGTTAATTATTTATGTATGTTTGAATACACGTCTTTGTTTAATTGAAATGTTTGTATACAGTATATCTGAAAAGAAATATCAGTTGAATATAATAGTTAGTTCTGTTATTAGTTTCAACCTTTTATTTTATAGTAGTGGACCAAATTAGGTTACAGCATCGGTAAAAAAGTAGCCCTACCTGATTTTTTTTCCTGGTGAATTAATATTGAATCCAGTTGTGTAATACTACATATTGTCATATTTTCTGGGATGTTATCTTACTCTCTGTACTGTATCTTAAGCATTTGACAGCATAAGAACAGTTAAACCATACAGCGCAACATTACCACTAAACTATCAGTATCAGCAGACAGCATCCCTAGTTTCTGACATTCACTTATTTCAATGTTTTCAAACAGCACTTAGGATTTCTGCCTTTATTGTGGTGCTTATCAAACACAAAATAAAACTTGCATTAATGGTGAATGTATATGTCTGCACAGACTCATTAACAACAGCCGTTCATTCAAATGTAAATCTTTACATGCATCTTGGTGTGAACCGGCCTCAACAGGCAATGTTGGTTTAATGAAACGAGATCAACTCTTTTAAGTGGGTTCGAGGTGTGATGTTCACTGTACCGCGTGTGACACGAGTGCTTCAGTAGCTGATTACACAGAGTTGTGTTTCATATGAATTAGCAGGACGCTGTGTTTTTCCTGTACTTATTTCCAGTCTTTGTCTGTTTAAAGGTACGAGAAGATGTGCTAAACTCCCTGAATAACAACTTTCTACAAACACTGAACCAAGCCTGGAATGACCACCAGACGGCTATGGTGATGATCAGAGACATCTTGATGTACATGGTGGGTCCTCATGACAGGCTTTCGTTGTATGTTGATTGATTTTGTCTTGATGCTACTTCTTCTTGAGGGTTAGCTTGTTACTGAGCTTGCGAGGCATTGTGGTGTTGATAAACCTCAGTTATTCTGCAGCATGTTTCTCAACTATTGCCGCTAGTTCCGTTGTTACCAATAGTTCAGTGAAACTAACGACCATAGTTAGCAAACAATGCTTTTGGGAGATACAGTCCTGGGATCCAGTTAGCTGGATTTGATTGTTGATGATTTCACCTGATCTTGGATCATTTGGTTCTTCGAAGCTCATCCTGGAGTTGCTCAAACCTGCTCGAGAGCAGCTTATTTCATGTAAACAGGATTAGATTGCATCCTTTTAAGCAGAATTCATACTTAAAATCTGTCCCAGCCACCGCTACTTTATTATAAGAGTACCCTGCTGGTCCAGGGACAATAATTTAAAATAATAATCATTTAAAAATGTATTTAAAAAATATATAATAATGTTGTGTCATCTATAATACTATTGACACAGCCAGTTTTACTCACTGAAAGAGGTATTCGTCATAAAATAATTACTTCATAATTGTATTAGTCGTGCATTAATGTGAGGGATGACAGATACTATGGGAGTGGCTTGATGGAGCGCAGTAGATGCAGGTAACTTGATTTTGACCCTTAAGAAACTTTAATTAATGCTGTCAAGTAATAAATCCGTTTCAAAGATGAAATTAAATGAATTGTTAATTACTATATTGAAATAAAAATGTAAAGCCTGTACAAATACTAGATTGGGAATCATGTAAAAACATTGCATATTTCATTTATCTATTATAACATTTTATGTAGTTTTGTTTGTTTGGCTATTTCCTTATAAAGGTCCAGAAATCTTTTTCATCAGGTGACTTTTTTTAATGATATGATGTCATTACGTTGCTGTCTTGCCACCAGCCAATCGCTGCATTGCTGATCGTGGTTTCGAGCATCGATACATAGCTCCTTTTAAACCATCAGATAACTCAATCCAGCCATACCAATCATCAACAGCAGGTGCATTCGAAGAACCGAATTAGCCAGATCCTGATTAGCGCGATGATATCATCTTGGATGTGTCATTTGATCTCGGATGTAATAAGCGACGTACGAAGAACGGACCCCTGGTTAGCTGCATTTCAAGTTTTAATTCACTTTTACAGTGGTGGCCAAAATTATCAGAACACTACATTAATATTTTCACCAGCTGGAAAATGTTTTTAAGTCAGTTACATTTCCAAACATTAATTTTGCCATTAATTGTAATAATCCAGTGAGAGTTTACAGAGATCTAATCATCATCCAGTCTGTCTGAGTAACATGAAGAAACAGAGCAAACTGAGACGGACTAAACCCAGAAGAACTGTGGCATCGTGTCCAAGACGCTTCAAGAAACCTCCTGCAAAGCTCCTGAGAAACTCTGCTCAAGTGCGCCGAGGGCAAACGCTGCTTTAAACGCAGAGGATGCTCACACCAAATGTTGATTTAATTTAGTTAATATAAGTTAATTGATAAAGGAAATCTTTTCATGACATTATTTTTGACAGCATCTTCATTATACTGCATTTTTACACAAGTGCCGAAAACTTTTAACAGCACTGTAGCTTTGCAGGTGTCTTGAAGCGTGGAACAGTTCTTCTGGATTCAGTCTAGGGGTGGGCGATATAAGCTAAAATTCATATCACGATATTTTCCACTGTCCAGATGATATCGATATTATATCGCAATTGGAATCACATTTTAGTAGACCTTAGTCAAATTAGGCAAAATATGTATTTTCTTAAGGCATAAAAACAACGGTCTGTCTTTAGATGTGTGAAATTATGCTACATAAGACACCTGCACAAAAGAAAAACAGCAAATGGACTGAAAGAACATGCAAATTCCCTCTGGTAGCAGATGGCGCTTATGCAATAGCCTCAATAACGTTTCCTTGGTACAGCTGTAAACAAAGCTGTGCTGCGCTTATGAACACGGAGGTAAGAGAAAGAAAATGCCTCTTAAACTTTTCTGAAGACAGTTCACATCATATTATCCTAGGGTGACCACCTGTGCTGCTTTGCTTTAGCGCGCACAGCATTTTCACCCCTTTTCCCGCACGTAGCATATTAAGAAAATGTCCTGCATTTTTAACAGTCTGTTGGTTTTTCATTGTCATGTTAAGAAAACGTACATACGTTCATTTACCTTTTTAACCAAACTTTTTATTTATTATTTTTGCGATTTCCATGCAAAGGATGTGCGGACCTCAAGTCATGAAAAATGTATGGAAAAACACGATGTTCTCCATTCATTTTAACCTATTGAAAAAAACAAGCTGGTTTCAGACACGGCTTCTTTTAATTGTTTGTTTGAGGCTGTTTCTATGGCATTATTTTAATAACAAATGAAATGTCCACAGCCCATTATTGCAATGCGAGGAACATCAAACTGCGCGAGCACCAATCTCGTCTCTCGCTGGTGGATTCTCTTCACTCTCACACAAAACGGACGCGCTGTCTCTCGCTTACATGTGCGCGCTCAGAAACATAAATAAGCACATATGACAGATGTAAATCAGTATTTACATAGCATAACTGTAGTAAATGTATCTGTCTCACACGTATCTCGCATTGTCCCGCAAAATCACATCTACTGTCCCGCAACCGATCTATTGCTAGGTGGTCACCCTATATTAATCCCCTGCCCCCAATTCAATATTTATATATTTCGAGCATTTTGAACAGTGATATTGCGCTGCCTGCTACAGTATTTTCTCTCTTTGTCCATCTTCAGCATCTCGGTCCTGTCTTAACGGCTGTTTGCTTAAGCCGGGCTCACACGGTGCAATTTTTTTTTACGTCCTTTAGGCTTGTACTTGTCAGACTGTTCGAACATGATGATCATGTCACACTGTGGGATCTCAGTTGTTATTAATGTCAGACTGTACGACAGTCAAGACGCGTTAAGAAAGAAGAAACCTGTCCGATTTTACATTATCAACCCATACACGTTCAGTGACTGGGAGCTGCGTTGCACGCGGGACCGATCTATTGGCTGTCATGAAAAGTATATGAACGGCGTATTTAAGAAGAATAGTGTATGCAACTCTACACACCCACATGAAAACAGCGGCACAACCAGTGTTTATATAGAAAAGGCAACATATCAGATGAATTCTGTGAGCCAGTTTATGGCTGATAGAATAATTCTCTAGCATTAATTCTGCTCATAGCTCGTCTTGAAAAACAGACACAGTTTGATCGCAACAGCCATTAATCGGCTGTCGGTGAACATGTCAAACCAGCGAATCAAAGACTACAGATTTTAAACCTAAGATTATACAAATCTTTTAGGATTTTCAAAATGTGTCTCAGCGTGGGCAAAATCGCACCGTGTGAGCCGGGCTTTAGTAATATTTCCACACATTACATTTTGGGAAACTATTATAATACAGTTGGTGTGCGGTTCCAGATTAGAGATCAGCCAACATAAATGAAAAAGCCGATCGTGTGTTTGGAGCAAAAACCATGTTCTGATTTGTGGCTGTTCAAGTGCGGCGTCTCTCTCTAGAGCCCTGCATTTCAGACCAATTTAGGGCCAATTTTCACACTATAGTCCAGACGAGGGCCGGGCTGGGCCTCGGGCCTGTTTTAGGCTTCTCCTTATTTTTATATTTTAGACACCCATCAATTAGTGATACAAATTTGAAATAAAAATATAAACACTTACAAAACTGAACCATTTTAATAGCTGAAACCGTATAATCTGATTTGGCAGAAGGGGGAACAAAGACGGACTCGAGTCGGACTCTGGCTGGTAAATCTGTCGGACACGGGCTAGGGCCTGAGCGTCTCAAGGCCGGGCTAGGGCCTAAATTTGAGGATAATCATTGTCTGTCCATCCAATGAAATTCATGAATATTTAACTGTATCCACGGTATAGCAAAATCCATATCATGGCACAATATAATACCGGTAGTCACATTAATACTGCTATAGTGCCCACCCCTAATTTAGTCTATCTCGGTTTGTTCTGTTTCTTCATGTCACTTCAGACTGAGGATGATCCGATCTAGTCTCGCGTAGCTGACGGCTGAAGGTCTGGAATAGATGGTCCCAATCATTGGCCAAGGCCCGCCCATGAGGCCGTTTGACCGACATGTCAAACAACCAATCACAGTTCGTTTCATTCAGCGTTGCGTTTCAGGGGGTGGAAATGTCGCCACAATAACAAACCCGTGTGTGAAACTCTCGGATGTATTTCAATTATTATATGCCGTGAGCTTTAAATATTTCACATACTTTTGAAAACCACATGTATAAACACGATGGCTGTCTTCTTTCGTGAGGGGGTTTGTATAAATATTGTAACCATAACCCTTACATAAGTGTTAATAATAAGAATTTTATTATTATTTCTGGTAAAACAAAGTGATGGAGAAGCAGTTGCTATAGTTACAACATCAGCCACAATAAACTTAATGTAGCTGACCACTGGTTTTAAACAACTTGAATCTTTACTACAGCTGTACTGCAATATCTGGGTGATGGAGACAGATTGCTTTCTATGAGTGTTTGCACCCAGATACGGCTCCAGAAGCTGCGCAAAATCCTGCTACGCCACACATATAGTTTTCTATGAAATTACATTAAATTTGCCCAAACTGTTGTTAACTCTTTTCCAGCCATTGACAGCATTAATTTCTACAATAAGGTGTTGTTTGTTAAGATTATTTTATGTATTGACTAACATGAACAAACAATGAACAATGCATTTATTACACTATTTATTCATCTTTGTTTTGTTTGTTGTTGTCTGAACCTCTTAATTAATTGTCATTGTTTAGTAGCCTAATGTTCAGGATTTTATTTCTTGAGAACTGCGATCTGTATTCTGATGGAGAAAAAATTCAAGAGTCTAACCGAAGCCTAAAACACTAGCTTTTCATTTGCTGCCTTGCAAGCACTACTATTTCTTTTTGGGAATTCAATTTAGAATTTTTTTTCTGGATAGTTGTGTATTATGTTTCCAACCAAATTGACTTTATTTTCTGTATTTGCTTCTCTGCCTCTCTCTCCTTCTCTCTTTGTACAGGACCGGGTGTATGTTCAGCAGAATAACGTAGAGAACGTCTATAATCTAGGTCTCATCATCTTCAGAGACCAGGTGGTTCGTTACGGCTGCATTCGGGACCATCTGAAGCAGACCTTACTGGACATGATTGCGCGTGAGAGGAAAGGAGAGGTGGTGGACAGGTGGGCGTCTTTATTTTGTTTGAGTGACATCACAGATGTAGACCATGCAGAAAACTGTGTGTGAGTCATCATAATATGGCCGTTTTTGTTGCCACACAAGCAATTTATTTTTAATATATCAAACCCTACCTTTGATTTTAAATTAATGAGCCTCATAAGTACTTTTCTGCTCCGTTGTTTGTGCAAACACAACACTACATGAGCCCCTCTGGCTGGGACGGCCTGAGTTTGGGGTGTAAAAAGTGCCAAGACATTCTACATAGAAAAAATTGATATGTCATTTTAATATCAAATGTATGGTTTTAAGAGTCAAACTAGCCAGTGACATACTATAGAGAATGTAAAAAAAAATACATATATCATTTTTTTTTTGACTCGTTAAATCAAGAGACAGCCGTGTTTGTTTAATTCAAGGAATAGTTCACCAAAATATGAAGCTGCTGTCATCAGTTGCCAACTCTCATTTCAGTCCCAACCTGGAAGACTGAATAATTTCTGTAAAACATAAAAGATATTTTGAGATGTATTTTTTTGCCTGTATGATGGAAGTCAATGGTTACCAACATTATTTTTAACAATCCATTTATGCATAAAGTAAAGAATAATTACTAATTACCGGTTTCATTATTATAAGTTCTTCTGAAAGAATACATTGTGGGTTGTTGTTTTTTTTGCTCAACAGCGACAAAAAAATATTGAATAACCAGCTGATATTACCTGTCATCAATGTTGGTTAACAATAAATGTTGGTTAACTTTAAGCCTTTCTGAACATATAAGATTATTGCGAGAAATTGATTTTAATACAATATACCTCTAATTCTATATAGCATTCGAGGGAGATAAAATATGCACTCTTACCACAGTCTACAACACATTACAATATAAACACCATAAAATAAACACTCATAATTCATCAGCAGTCTGTTGGTGTAAATGCACAGTATTCATTGATACTGTGACACTAGACCCCACGACAGTACTGCAAGGCTTTTGAAATATGCAGCGCTCATATTTATTATGAAATCAGCCTTTTGAAGTTTAAGCTAAATTAAAGCTATTATGCTGAATCTCATTATGTTTTCCATCCATAAATTTAAGACCTCTCAAAATGATGATTAAGATGTATATTATACAAATTAACCCTTTACGATTCCTGTAAAATTTGCCTAAAACGCCTAAAAAAGGCATACCCAAAGTAAATTGCATGCTGTTCTTGGGCCATTTGGATGATATGCATATGATGTTGGTCTCCTTTGAAAGGTGACCCTCTGAGGTGTGTTTCTCAACAGTCAGAATCACTGTAAGTCTTACTGATATTGAGTAATAGCACTTTGAATACACAAAAAAAAAGAAAAAAATAATTCTGCCTGCATTTTCTTTGTAAATAGAAGCCTGCAGATGACTATAGCTGGGAGGTATGAGCTGGAAAATACATTGGGATCACAGAATGAAGCCTTACCAAGCCAAATTTCCCATTTGATAAACAATATATTAGAAAATTAGTGTTTTACACAAGTTTATCTAAGTTTATGTCTAGGCGCTTCCCAAAAAAAGACACTTGGAGACTCCAAATGACCCTTTTTAACATACAATGCTGTAATTCTTGAATGCTTTAATGTGCAGTCATTATTTTGGGCTCTAATGAAAGGTTACACTTAGAGCTATTCAATTTCTCATCCAGATTCACTGTCAATAATTGCTGACACATAGTAACTGAAGCATAAACACATTATAGTGACATTTATTTATAGAATCCAAAATGTGTACACTTTTAAAATTACATATATATTTATAATCTAAATATTTTTGTTTTCCTATATTTCTATTTCTGTACATGGTACATTAGTTAATTTGTGTTTTTTTTCTTATATTGGTGTTATATTGCATCCCTACTGTGTTATTCCTATGTATGTCTGTACTATCATGCATGTCTGCATTATGTCAACAAAAAGTGGTCTGATAAAGACACTGATCACTGACAAGAATCTCAGCTTTCCGTGGATATATGACATGATCAACTTGTTTTTTTTTTTGTCTGACGACTTTACCCTGTCAAGTTTACCATATAAGCCAGGCTTTTTTCAGTTAGTCTGACTTATTTTGAACCAAATCAAATCACAATAAGTCATACTAGCTGAAAAAAAGCCTGGCTTCTTTGGTAAACCTGTTTTATGAAACAGCCCCCTAGAGTAAAATGTAAGCTTGAGCTGTTTCAACTGAAATAAACTTGCACTGGTTTTTTTCTACTTCAATTACTTAAAGGTCTTAATTGAACAATGGCCTAATCCTGGTTTAAGGCCTAAGTATACTTATTTTTTTTACGTGTACGTTAGTGTATGCGCACAGTCGTACGCGCAGCCTTGCAAAGTATTGACTCGTACGCGTATACAGACATTCAACAAAAATCCAAGGGTTACAAAAATCCAGGGGTGCGCGTACAGTAAGCGTGTACTATTCTGATGACCAAATTCACGTCACGGGCACTGTACGCTGTCCCTCGCGTATGCGTATGCAGTAAAGTATACTTTGGCCTTTAGTCTAAGCCCTGGCCTAAATAAAGCTAAAATTGTTTGACTTTTTAAGGACACAGTCACATACTGAAAAGTAGAAATGTTAAACAAAAAAAACTATATTTCTGATTAGCTGTTTTTCATAACACTCAGACAGGTTATTAAATGTAATGGGAGAAGGATCTGCAGTTTTCTTAGTGTGCATTGTAATAAGTGCTCGTCTTCATTCAGGGGTGCCATTCGTAACGCTTGTCAGATGTTAATGATTTTGGGCTTGGAAGGACGGTCCGTCTATGAAGAGGATTTCGAGGCCCCGTTCTTAGAAATGTCTGCTGAATTCTTTCAGGTTTGTTACACTTTATTGCATTATTATCTCTCTATCAGATGCTTTGTAGTTTGCATCACAGTTAATGCATATATTAGCATTTTAAAGTAAAAGTTGACCCAAAGAATACAAATGTGGTCTGCTTCTCAGTGGTATCATTTACTGACTATTATGTTGTTCCAAGCCTGTATACGGTAAACCTTTCTTTCTTTCACAACTACCATTGACTTAAATTGAATGTTGAATTGACCAGAATTGTATGTGTAGATTCCTCAAAAATATTTTGGAAATATGGGCGTTTTAGTGTGACATAAGTGCGAGAAAATAATGACTTGTATGTAATAATTTCTTCATTGTTGTGATATTTTCTCTTTCTGTTTTTCAGATGGAAAGTCAAACGTTTTTATCCGAGAACAGTGCAAGCGTGTACATAAAGAAAGTGGAGGCACGGATAAACGAGGAGATCGAGCGAGTGATACACTGCCTGGATAAAACGACGGAGGAGCCGATTGTGAAGGTGGTGGAGAGAGAGCTGATCTCCAAACATATGAAGAACATTGTAGAGATGGAGAACTCGGGCCTGGTGCACATGCTCAAGAATGGAAAGACAGAAGGTGCACTGTCCTCATCTCAGTCCTTCATTATTACTGCGGTTTTACATCAGTACTAAAGCTTAGTGGTTAAAGAGCTGGAATGACACGTTCCTCTTTATCATGTTAGTCCCACAATTTCTCTGAGTCAATGTTAAACCAATTCAAGATGGTTGATTTTTTTTTTTTTGAAAAATATTCATAACTAGTCAACTTACAAACTGAACTTGTGACATGATTCCAAATAACATTCTGGTTATAGAAAGTTCTGCTCCAAGTGCAGCACACATGAAGTTCAATATAGTGTAAATGTAAAACAAATTCACTCGTTAAATATCTTTGCAGAACATATGCATGAAATATGAAGACCAGTATTGTCCAAACTTGCCTAAAACATAACCTGGATGTTCAGAAGTAATACAAAATAAGACAAATGCTAAATATTTCTTAGAAAAAAAAATGTAGCGATTGAGTTTTACAGGTCAACTCAAAAGGTCAAGGCAATTAAAATTCAAAATGACTAAAAGTATAACACCAGTAGACTATTATTAACAGTAAATGTTTATTTAAACAAAGAAAATGCCAGAATCTTTCAGCCTGTGACCCTATCATGGGAATATGAAATATCAAACTTAAAGCAGTATTTTTTGTTTGTATGTTTTGCATTTCACCATGCTGCTTTTTCATGTTTTTTTCTATGTAAACATGCTCTTGAAGGACGCGTTTGGACATTGTGCTCACATGTCTTTTTCTAAAAATGTGGCGCTGAAGTTAAAAGCGTCTCATAACTTTCCCCTTTCCACTGCATGCGTATGGTTTTTCAGTGATAACGATAAGACTTAATTGATCAAACTGTCCAGGCCTATTTTGAAAGTGACTTCTGCGTGAGCACTGCTTCGTACATCACTGCTCTGTTCATAGTGGACCTTCTTTAGTATGCTAATGTGACCGCACTCTTACACTAGGCACAATACTAAACACATGAGCACTGTTACTGTGTTCATAGTTCATAGACATTTCTGAAAGAAGTGTCTGTGCAGCTTAATGGTCAAAAGAATCGTGGTCTATCACAAGCAAAGAAAAAAGCATTAGAAGATCAATTAAAGATTAGATTTAATTGTATTCCTAAATTCTAATTGGAACATTTAAGTAGAATGAATTCATTGAGTTAAATAGAAGATTAATAGGAAGTTGACACCAGTGGTTTTATGATATTATAGAGATTAATATTCATGCTTGTGTGTGCAGATCTGGCCTGCATGTACAAGTTGTTCAGCAGGGTGCCGAATGGCCTGAAGACTATGTGCGAGTGTATGAGCTCCTATCTGAGGGAGCAGGGCAAAGCTCTGGTGTCTGAGGAAGGAGAAGGCAAGAACCCTGTTGACTACATCCAGGTAATATCATATCGAACTCCTAGAACACATGAGATGTGGGGAAGCCCTTTATATCCAAACCTCCCTCTTTCTCTCTTCCTTTCTCAGGGTCTTCTGGATCTGAAGTCACGGTTTGATCGCTTCTTGCAAGAGTCTTTTAACAACGACCGCTTATTCAAGCAGACCATTGCAGGGGACTTTGAGTATTTCTTGAACCTGAACTCTCGCTCACCTGAATATCTCTCGCTCTTCATTGACGACAAGCTGAAGAAAGGAGTGAAAGGAGTGAGTCAGTTTCTCTAGTCACGTGATTCATGCCTAAAAACCTTCATTTCAGCAAAGCAATATCAGTTCTTAAATCCTAAAATCGATAATTTAGTCTAGATTGTGGATGAGTGAAAAGGATGTGTTTTGCTAAGCATTATTAGTAGTTAAAACACTAAATATTCCATATGCCATTAATAAAACTTTTGTCCATTAGTGCAGGTTTTTAATTGTTTGTAGATTACATAGAAAGTCAGTAGTTAATCCAAGGTGTTTTTCTCTTGTCTGTGCTTTAGCTGACGGAGCAGGAGGTGGAGTCGATCTTGGATAAAGCCATGGTGTTGTTCAGGTTCATGCAGGAGAAGGACGTGTTCGAGCGCTACTACAAGCAGCATCTGGCCAGAAGACTCCTCACCAACAAGAGCGTGTCTGATGACTCGGAGAAAAACATGATCTCGAAGCTAAAGGCAAGATCTGCTGCTGTATGGAGCGGAGGCTCAGCGTGCCCTAACACTGTGTGTGTCTCATGTGACGTTTCTCCTTCCACAGACGGAGTGTGGCTGTCAGTTCACATCGAAACTGGAAGGCATGTTCAGGGACATGAGCATCTCAAACACAACCATGGATGAGTTTCGGCAGCACCTTGCGTCGACTGGGGTGAGATGCAGATGGTACCCAACATAGAAAAAGTGCCTCAGTTGCACAGATACTGTGAAGTAGGGCTGTCAAAATAGCTGAAAAACGAAATATTATCAAAATTCTAATTATTTTCCAATTTGAGAGGCATAATTTCAGTTAGGGGAAAAAAAGCTTTTGCCTTCTCTCCTGAGGCCACAAGAGATGCATCGAGCAAAATATTACTAATGCACGGTTCTTCAAAGCATAAAATAACATGACTACCTTTGAAAAATGTGCATAATGTTTAAAATAAGGTTTAACCATATATAATAAAGTTGCATAGAGAATTAGAAACAAAAAGCATCATGTATATACACAGTTTAATACAAAGCACAGAAAACCCATCACAAAGAGTAACGTTACTTTTTAATTTAAAAAACACAAGATGCAGTGGAATGGCGAGAGACCCGTCCCCCAATAAACCTTTGAGACATGTTTTTCCAAAGTTGAACTTACAATATTTTAAATGGCTTTCTAAATCTCCGACTCTCTTGTGACGTAAACACAATCTCCGCATTGATCTCTATTTCCGCTGTATTTTGAATGAACAACGTATCCAGTGGGTTCAACTGATAGGCTAAAAAAAGCATTAATGCGATGCCACCTATCTACATCTTCATCACATCTCGTGCGTCACTGATAAGCTGCCTGACAGACACCTGAAATTACAATGCAATGTTTTGCGTTTGAATGTGGATTTTTATCTTAAATTCAACGAATATTCTAAATTTTTTGACCAGACCTACTGTGAAGTGATAACATTGACCAGATTGAATGGTGTTTAATCGTGTTTTCTTCTCAGGTGTCTTTAGGTGGTGTCGACCTCACAGTGAGGGTGCTAACGACGGGGTACTGGCCGACCCAGTCAGCGACTCCCAAATGTAGCATCCCCCCTTCACCAAGACATGCTTTCGAGGTCTTTAGAAGGTGTTGATTGTTGTATTTTGCAGTCGCTTTGTTCCAGCTTTTAACTCATTTGCAAGAACTTTGACTTTAAGAGTCCCTCCAGAAGTTGTGTGTGTGTTCACGACCACTGAACTCCTTCATTGCAGATTTTATTTAGCCAAGCACAGCGGTAGGCAGCTCACATTGCAGCATCACATGGGTTCAGCAGACCTCAATGCCACCTTCTATGGGCCAGTCAAAAAGGTAACAAGCAGTCACTGACAGTCCAAAGAGTTTACTTGTCTTATAATCTAACCTTTGATCATTTGACTTGCATCTTTCTTCAGGAGGATGGCTCAGATATGGTCGGTGGGGCTCAGGTCACAGGCTCTAATGCCAGGAAGCACATCCTGCAGGTTTCCACATTCCAGATGACAATCCTCATGCTTTTCAACAACCGAGACAAATCCACGTTTGAGGTACTGCACTCGTTCGGGCCACATTTGGCAAAGCTTGGGCAATTTCTCATTGCCAATGCTTCATGTACGTGTCCTTAAAATATAAGCAATAGGTTTTAAGTTGTGAGATTGCAATATAATAATTACTTTAACTAGTTCCAGTGCTGAACGTTCTTTGTTAATGTTCCCATATTCAAAAGTTGCATACTTTGCATTAGAGCTGGGCGGTATGACCAAAAATTTATATCACGGTATTTTTCTAAATTATACCGGTTTCACGGTATATGACGGTATTTATTTTTAACCATGCATGACCGGATGTTAACCACATTTTCTACTTACTGAGGAAAAACTGCAGTAGATTGACTTAGAATGCCATATTTTAATGTCATGATGAGTGAATATTGTAGAAAAAGTCCACACTAAATACAGGGGTTAAAGCAAAAAAAAATATTTTGACTGAAAATATTTCCTCGGCCAAACCCCATTCCACAGCCATACGGCTACAGTCACACACAGTTTAAGAGCGGTGTTTTTCTTCTTGTAATTAGGAGCGCTTGTCCTCCTAATTAAAAACATTTAGGAGTACCTTCTGATCAATAAAAAAATTCTGATAAAACAATTAGCCTTCCGAATACGAGGTGACATTTGACTCCTTAAAGTGACTTACAGGGGTATTTTATTTTTACCTTTGCAATGGCATAATTTTCATCTACTTCAAATTCAAAAATGTATGTATATTTAAAACAATATAATAAGTACAATATGACAAATAAGTTACCAATCATGAAATTAGTATTAATAAAAAAATAATTTGTAGAATTTGGCACAGAAGAACACAAAAGTGGCTTGTACGTACATTTTCAGACGTTTAATGAGGCTCAGAGGTGACATGAGTGCAATTACATTCATAGATTCATGTGGACATTAATGTTTTACATATAAATTAGCTTTTAGTGATGCACAACGGCTCAGCTGTTACTTTATTTTGAACTATTTTCATTGATGAAATAGAACAAAATCATGCAGTACTTGTTTATTGATCTTTGTATTAAATCAATATATCACATAATTATTAAAAGCTGTCTCCCCTGATCGCGATCTGTGGGCGACAGAAAACACAGATGGTGAGCTCAAGAATCAAAAGCACGTGCAAATGTGATGCATGCATTGAACCTGTGGAATGAGTATAATTATTATTATTAATAGCTCACAGAATTAATTTCTGCTCGGTGTCTGCTGCTAAGAACCCACTGTGAATACGCCAGTGGCGCATTATGTTGTTTGCCGAGAAGGGATGATTTTGCATAGGCGTAGAACAACAACAGTGTGCTATATGCTACATATTCCTACATATTCCTTTTCCCTCAGTAATCCCCTTCGATAGACGCGAAATGGTGAACACGGGAGCAGTTTTTTTTTCCGTGAGCTGGAATGTAAACCCGAGTAGATCCAGAGAGGATTACAGAACGCTTTAGAGCGAGAGAGACACGCCTGAATCCACCTGCAGGCTTTGATCACATCCCCATCAGACCGAAGTAGCACTGTCTGAATCCTTCCATTTAAGACCATAATCAAGCTGAAATCAAGACATTTATAACACTATTTTGAGAATTGTTTATAGCGCACATTAGAGTCTGGATAGTGAATTTAAGAAGGCGGAACCTTGCACTTGATTTCAAACCGACGACGGAGAACGGGAGAACTTTAGTTTGTGAGAGACGCTGGAGCTGATGCAGCGGATGGTAATATTTGTGGCGGTCAATGTATTGTGGATGACTTCTTCTCATCACATTCTCTACTAGTGCTTCCTGCTCGAACTTTCACATAGTAACACATACAGCTGTATTCTCGCCTAAAATGCAATAGTGAAAAGAGACCCCTAACAGTGTCGTTTCAGCCACGTTATGTTAAATGACACCGGTATTGGTGGTATTTTAAAAATGTATATGGTAAGAAAAATAAACACTGGTATTTGTATGCGAACCGCATACCGCCCAGCACTACCATAAATTATATAGAAACTATGTAAAGCACACTACCCAGGCGGCCATATTCACCTCTCATCTCGACCGCCACGTGAATGAACGCAAGCGGTCTACTTCATTGTGTGGTGCGAGAAAGGGAGGCGCGTGTCAGGGGGAGACGTATGGAGTTGTAGAATAATAATTAATTATTGATTACTAATTTGAATCAGCACTTATAACGAAAATCATATCTTAAAATGAAAAGAAGCAGGTTTTTGCAATCACATCATTTTATGATGAACGCTTGATTATGCGGGTGGTCAGAGATTCAGTGATTCTGAATGGAACCGTGATATTAAAGACAGGAGGTTTAGTGGTCTTTGGTCCTGTTTGGTATTGCAGATTGACTTGTGCTAATTCGTATTGAAAAAAACGCTATTTAATTATTGATTGATTGATTGTAGCACTATACATACATTGTGAATTATTAAAAGTTCTTATTTTTTTATATAAATAAGTAAATAAATTAATTAAATAAGGGGTGGGTGGGGTCAGGTGAGTACCGGCACATCTTTTGTTCCACTTCAAACACTGATTACAGTAATGGTAGAGATGCGCACCCAAATTAAAATTTCAAATAAACAGAATTCTGGATGTTGTTGCTCGAAAACCGAAAATGCTTTGTAATAATTATTTATTTTATTAAATAATATAAATACATTTTGTAAGACTTTTTAATTTAGCTAAAGTTTAATAGCACTGAATTTAAAACACAAGCCAATAAATAACCACTTTTATTGAAAGGAAATTGAACAGAAAATGTTTTAATATTAAATATCAATGTATTATTTTTATTCATTTCTATGCAACAGAATCAGACATAACTGTTGTTGTTGACTGTTGACTAATTATCCAAATAATGTATAGTCCTGCAAACAGGTTTTTCTTTCTCTTGAGGCAGAAGTGGTACCATCCTGATCATGTGCACACAATGTACCCTACAACACTTTTTACATGCAATGTATTCTAGATGTTATAATAATTATATGATTGAAGAAAATGACAATTATAAAGTTATGTTTCATTATCTCTCATCTAATGTTTTATTGTTATTTATTTTTAAAATAGCCAAATTAAATGTTTTTCCTCAGAAATTCTGTGTTGTGTATCTAGTTATCAAATTAAGGCATAAAAACATCTTTACATTTTTGAAAATTAAACTTTTTTTGGCAAACAATGGGAATTTACTATTGAAATTAAAACATGTTAGAAATGTTGTGTGATTATTCCTTAAAAATACATTTTTCATAATTTTAGTAGTAATGTGTACATTCTGCTGAACAAATATTTCTGCTGCACTGTCTTAAAAAAACAGACGCTTATTTTGGACGGGTTGCCGAATTAATTTTACATTTGTGTGTGTATATGACATGAGGATAGTTTTACTCAAATGAAATGGTGAAACGCTATGAAGTTACTCTCAGAGCAGTTCTGAAGATGTTTTTTGTGTGTTCATGTCCTCTTTGATACCGGGCCACGCTTTCAGTGTGTGTGTGTGTGGTATAGGCTTGTTATGCATAGACGGTGATGGCAGTTATACCGTAAGAAGGTTACAAGCCATAACACCGCTACGACACTTGCCCAGCCCAGCTGCACCGCCCTCCACCGCCAGATTTTATGAATAGTAATACAAATAATTTCGTTCAGTTAGAGGACACTGCAATTAAAACTGAACGCAGCTGCTCAATGCAGCAGCGCATCAATGAACGACCGCGGGCATCACAGCAGTCAGTTCAGGGACTGCATTGCTGCGGCTGTCTCGACTAGATTTCTTGCGCCGCAAGGATTAATTTCCGAATACAACGCCGAATGGTCGGGTAACTCTGGTGCACTTGAACAGGAGCGGGCGGTCTAACAATATCCTGCCCCGACGCCCTTTCAGAAGAGTTATCTGCGCTTATTCTTATTGAGCTCCGTAGCTCATCATCCTGCACTGACAGATGCGCTGCTGCACGCATGAACCAGTGCTTTGTTTTATTGTCTGAGCACAGCATGTACAGCGATGCTCAGAGCAGGCTAGGCAGATATAATATACGGCTCTCAAACAGAACAAGCAGGTTGTGATGAGGACAGAGCAGAATATATGGATGGAGGTGAATGTGTAATGTCTTTGAAGGACGCTCAACTCGCCTTTTTCCTTTTTTCTTTTTTTGTATTATGCTTATTCTATCGTTTTCAATGAAAGACTGTGTCGAATTTATTTATTTTTTTCTCTGCTGTACTTTTCACTGTGTTAACAGCAAGATGTTAAATGAATTTAGTATTTTGACAAGATTAATAAAATAGCTATTAGGCGGATCTAGGATCTACAAAAAGGCAAGAAACAGTGGGGGCCACAGTGAAGAGAGGGGGGGCCGGGGGAGTATAATGCAATTTTTTAGATTATTTTGTTACGGGCACTGAAATGCTGTCATACTTTCATTTCTCATTTCACCCATCATTGTTTTAATGAAAATAAATGCTTTTCTCTGATGTGATTTGAAATTATGAAAAGGAAGGAAGAAAATATCAGCTAAAAGGCAGATTCAACATCGGGTCATCGCCTCTTTACCATCTGCGCCATTAGAGCTGATGATTACTCTCTATCTTTGTGGTGTTGACTATCACAGTTAGACAGTTAGATATATGTGCCATTAAAGTGTAATATTACAATATACACGGTGAAGTAAAGCAAAATAGAATGCTAATAAATTGTAACAACATACTACACGGATATTACAGAATAAACTCTGTAATTCCGTATAATTTACCTCAGATGAAACATGGTTAAAATCATGGCTATGTGCTGTTACATTTTTACATTTTTTTTCCCTTTCTTATTTTCCCTTAGCTTTCATACTTTTACATTTTATTAGAGTATTCTGTTGTTAAGTATGCACATGCTTAATGACGTGTTACGCCACGCACGCACACCTGTACACTTTGCATTACATTTATTTACAACAATTAATGTCTGGCTGTTTGGTATGACCGAATAGGGATGTAAGTGTCAGACACCATTATCCTAGACATTTCCCTGACCTGAACTGTGCAACTGTGTTAACTAATATGTGAATCCTATATTAAATCTAACTTAGCTGCAAACAAATCAAAAGCTTAGGTAAAATCACGACTATCCCGAGCTACTCCTGCCAACTCTTTCACAAAACCTTGGAGTGAGATTTTGTCAGGTGATCAAAATTATCAAACATGCAGCCTCACAAGCGCTTATAGCCTCATACAGAATGGCTCAGAATCAGAGAATTGGAATTAATTTGATGTTGTACCCTGCATTCTGGTGGTTTGTGGGGAGGCCCAAAGCTGATAGGGGCAGCCTACTGGAGATGGACAATATTGGTTACATTATGTGAAGCACATAGATGAAGGTCCACCCCAGGAAATTTTGGATTAAGTAGATTTGACTTCCTGCATTCTAGTGGATTTTTGGGTGGTCTGATAAAGATGTGCATAATGTTCGGTATAATGATAGGGCCTTCTAGACTTGAGCTGAACATTCAACCAGAAAACTATTGTTGTGCCTAAATGACTGCCTATGTACCAATAAAGCCTTTTATTCATAGAATTCAGTGATTTGACCTAGGTAGTAGTTGGATTGATATTTTGATTAGAATGGTATTAAACTAATTTTAACTGAAACCTAGCCTATGTTGTGAATATTTGTATTCTTATGGGCACTTGATGATTAATGTTCAGCCAAAACGACAAGATTAGTTAGGAGGGACATTATTCTTCATTCAAAGCCTCCCACTACATGGTCCATCAGAAACAAATAAAGTGCAATAAATAAATTGCTTAAACAGTACACCTTTTTCAAGCAATAATACAGATGAATGCATTACAAAAATAACAAAAAAATGAAGCATAATCAGTATCAGATGCAGATCAGAAGCTGGGTAAAGTCCTTGTCTATGATCTGTGGTCATGGTTATACTGGCCTGTGGCCTTCTTGGAGGTCTTGATGGTATCTGAGGGGGCCCATTTGAAGCAGGATCCAGATTAGGCTGTGCGATTAATCGAATCGGAAATAAAATCGCGACATTTGAGATTGCACGATTTCTAAATAGCTTTATAGCTCGATTTAAAACAGCCCCGCGCGCCCAACCTCCCGCAGTATGCTATCCACACCAATCAGAATGCAGCAGAACAGAACAGACCGGACATACAGACAGATAGTATGTTAAAGAAACAGGGAAGATGAGTTCAGAACAGGATAAGGCACTTGGTGGCCAAAAATGCATGTTGCATGCAGAGTAGCACAGCGGAGCAGAGCGATCATATTTCCTTCAGAGCAGAGAGCGCCTTTTCTGAAGATCCCGCTCAGCTCGCTCACGCCAGCTCCACCTCGCCTGCCCAAAATGCCTTTGGTAATTTGTTAATTCCCAGAATCTGTGGAATAGGCTAAGAAATAGTTTGTCTAATCTAATGTTTCAAAAGCAAATTCTAAAATCCTGTGAAGATTGACACGTTTTAATGGACCGCATTTCAAGAGTTTTGGTCTATTTTTAATTTTAGAAAGTGTTTTATTTACGCCACTTAAATAATTATTTGTCAAGTGCATTTCATCTTGTGTGTGCTTTCATGGGCCTGATAAGTATTTTGTGAAATTCTATATCTGCTTTTCATCTTGTGTGCGTGTTTTGAATATGAAGCGTTGTTTTAATGGAAACGTATACTTTTTCAGTTATTTAATTTTTACGCAAATGTTCCAAGTGGCTTCAAAACAAGACACGTTTTTAAATTAAGATTTTAAATGTTATACATTTAAATTAGGGATGTTCATTTCGGTTATTTTTCCTAACCGTTAACCGACAAATATTATAGAACTGAATTAAATTAAAAAGAATAAGTGTCTGTGACCCGTTAAAAATACTAGCATCTGTTTTTCGGGCATTGATTTCACATGCAAAAGCAGCAAACAACAGAACAGGATTCACCTGATCATATCATATTACATCACACCTGCAGCACTTCTGCAGAGAAAACTTAATTCACCTAGATGCTGGGTTGAGCCTTTTGGGTCATTTTTTGGGGGTTATTTGTTCAGTGTTTGGGTAGTTTGTGTACATTTTATTTTATTTATAAAATTGTTTCTGTCAGTATATTGTTTAAATCTATACAGAGCAACATTCGCGGTGTGAATCACTAAACGAACGTCGTGTCGGTCTTATTGCTTGATAAAGAGTCTGATGCTTTGCATAAAATAAACTATTATATTTATAAAGATACAGAACACAAATACTTTGGATGTTAAAACATGTCCTCAGAGCTGTTGACTGTTTGTTGTTGAGCAGGTTATGAAGGCAATCGCAGTACATTTCGTCCATGAGTGAAGCGCAGGGCGGCGGTCTTATCCGTGATCAGTTCCCGCCGAACACGACTCCAGCTCGGCGCGAGAGCCAGAGCCGTTACGGTGGAAGCACAGTTACACAGTGGTGTCGATTTACTCGTGAATTACATCGGTTTAATGTTTAATCTTTACTTCTAATGTTTGTTAAACGAGATTAAATAGGCAATGTGTAGGCTTATAGCTTATAAAACAAGCAAATGAGAAATAAAGGAAGTTATCACTTCTGGAGTATTTTACAGAAGTTTAGAGGATTTAAGTTAATCTGTAAATATTATTTCATGCATAAAGTAAAAAAGAAAAAGCTTAATATTATAATAGAAACGAATAAAGCCATTAGCTGAGTTAAATCATCCATTAATGATGGGTTAAATAAACAATCACATTTACTGGGTAAAATTAACCCCAAATGTACTCTTTTACCCAGCCCAAATTGGGTTGTTTTTAACCCAGTGTTTTTAGAGTATGCAGAGTTTGTTCATTATTGTGCTGCGCGAAATTAAAGCAGACGGCAGAAAGCTGCATTCTATTTTTTGTCTTATTTTACAAAAAAGCAAAGATAATTTTTTATTGTTTATGTACACAAATAAAAGCAGACCTTTTACAATTCCGATTATCTTCATGACCAAGAGGAGTTGCTTCCACTGTTAGAAGGGGAATAAATCCAGTGATTGCTTCAGCGCCGCATGCGCTCATTTAAGCATTCTACCAAATGCAGTCTGTTCATTATCATTATAAAAACAACCGGTCAAACATATGGAAAAACACACTGCTCTGTTTAAATATGTAGTAAAATCTGTGCTGTTTAGCGTTATCACCGTACTGCTGTGAAGTTATGCAAAACATTTTGTTTTATGTGGATATTGTAAGGGTAAGGTAAATAATATTTTGGCATTTAAATACCGCGAATACGGGAACGTTTGATTTTGTGTTGAAGGAGAGACCCAACATTGGTTTCAGTTTTGTTTTAGCCTAAAATAATTAGTTTTGGTTTGTCGTTATAGCTTCTTATTTTTAATTCTTGTTATTTTCTAGCCTACTGTTAATTGTAAGGATTTGTTGTGGAGTGAGGGGAACTAAAATTGCCTAGCTATGTTTACAGTGTTTATTATAATGTTTGTAATTCGCGTTGGCCTATTTCTGAATGAAATAATAAAATGCGACTTATAGGCTAGGCCTACTTTGTTTTCTCTCTCTCGCTCTCTCTAAAAAACTTGTTTTTTTTTATACGTGTAGCTTATTTTAACCATGCAGCAAACCTTTTAAAATATTTTGATAAATTACAAAAAATTAATAAATAAGTGAATTTAAACCGTTTAACTGATTGTATGGGTCAAAATTATTATCGGTTGGTTAAAGGTTAATTAACATCCCTCATTTAAATGAACAATTTCACTCTGAAACACAACCTTTTCTTATCGGACTACTGCTTTAATTGAGACATTTATTCAATAATGTCACTATAAACAGGAAAAAATAAATATGCCTAATCTTACTGGAGACATTTAATGTGAGCGGGTGATTTGAGCGGGATTCGGTTTACCGGTGAGCGTGAGCGGAACATTAGCGGAGCGTTTGAAAGGTCAGGAGGAGGAAAGGTCTAATTGGTTTCCTTTGGAAATATGTTTCAAATTCACACAGAATGCATTTATAACTGTAAAGGTCAAGGTTTCTTTATTTGTCACATGATAAATTATACAGGTATAATCAAAAGTGAAATGTAGATCAAATCAGGTCCGCTCAGTGGACAGTGCAAAGAATAAAAATTATATAAAAGTAACACCACACAAGAGCATATATATATGTAAAATAAAGAGTAAAATGTGTAATAGAATAAAGAAAAGTGCAAAACAAGATGTGCAAGACAAGATGTGCAAAAACAAGTAAGATGTGTAAGATAAAGCATGTCTGTTTGTGTCAAAATCGTGATTAAAATCGAAATCGAAAAAAAAATCTAAAAATCGTGATATATATTTTTTGTCCATATCGCACAGCCCTAATACTGTGAAAAGAACAAACTTGAACATTCATTTTTGCATGTCGCTCATCCATCCTTATAAATGTCATGTCATATTACTCTTTATTGTGTTTCTCCTCACAAATACAGTATTTCAGTATAGTAAGTATTGTTATACACGGCATTGTTTAGATGTACACTCATGCTACTTTTCAACCGTTCTGCTAGCTGATCATTTGGAAAGTGTTTTTTTGTAACCTGTATGTCTCATCTCTGCAGTTGCAGCCAAACAGGGAGAATCGGATCCTGAGAGGAAGGAGACGCGGCAGAAAGTGGATGATGACCGGAAACACGAGATCGAGGCGGCTATTGTTCGGATCATGAAGTCCAGGAAGAAGATGCAGCACAATGTTCTAGTAGCAGAGGTGTGGAGACATAGTTTTAATATCCAAAAAATGTTTAGCCACACTTGAACATGTTATTTGAGAATAAAGGTCATTGCACACTGAGTCCGAAATGTTCGCACGTTGAAAAATAATTACGACCTCACGTTATGTCAATCAAGTTTACACACTGCCTCTGAAATTTTCATCGCATCTGATTTTGAGAGGTGTTCTGACAGTTCAGAGCCACCGTACAAGCGAACGCCAAAATCCAGAATGGCTATTTTATTTTGATTTTTTTTTGTATTCATCCACTTCGTCTCGCAGCACAAAGCACTGTATATAGATCCTTGCACACAGTTCACAGAAATTAGTGGTCTTTTTTTAATATGTGGCTCTAGTATCGCTTACAAAGCATCAAACGGAGCCACTGACATCCTGAAGTAAACTTTGAATCGCCCGTGATGATCCCGCTACTCCTTAATAAAGGGGAACTCTCCATCCTCTCTATTTTAGGATTGGATGGACTCAATATTTCCTTTCTTTTTTTTCAGAAGCGAGAGGACAACAAAATCATCCTCAATGCTTGAAGACTCAATTTAGTAGGATACTGTTTTTCTAATTTATTCGCAACGAATTAATTAATACGCATCGGACTCCGTGTGCAAGATTTCTGTGCGTGACGAATTATTAGGATTATGAATACGAAAAAACGCATGTGCAAATTTCGGACTCCGTGTGCAGAGACCTTAACAGTGTGATGTAATTTTTTTCCTGTTTCTTTGAACAATTGTTAATAGAGCTTCAGTTTGATCCCGCGTGTTTTTGTCTTTAGGTAACCCAGCAGCTGAAGGCACGATTCCTTCCCAGTCCTGTGGTCATTAAAAAGCGTATTGAAGGACTTATCGAGAGAGAATACTTGGCAAGAACACCAGAAGATCGCAAAGTGTACACATACGTAGCATGAACAAGGAGCGCAATTAAATCTGGCATGAGAGTACGAGTGAGTGAACGAGCATTGTTTTTGGACTTTGTTACACACCTCACATGGGATGTTATTTTATTTTATGCACTTTTTGCCTTTGTTGTCATTCGTAGTGGGAAGAAACCTCTCATCTTCTAATGAACTTGTTTTAAATTGTTCTTTTTGATTCCCATGACGCTTTCCACTGGATTAGATTCAATACTTTTACAGAAGGTCTCTATGAGAGAAGTGATTTTTGTGTGCGTCTTCACAATCCTACAACCGAATTAATACAGTTAGCCACACAGTTCCCCAGCATTGGATATCATTACGACCATTCATATCATGAAATACCTTCTGAATTATTTTCTTATATCTGTGTAAGTGTGTTTGCGACTGTGGCACCTAATTTGGAAGTACAGGTTCTTGCCATCAATGCTTTACCTGTACGATTGTCAAATGTGTATCTGAGTGACAAAGGGGTGTAGCGTTTGGTTCAAAGCATGCTTTTACTGAAGACTGATTAAGCAACACTTACACAGCATATAAAATGGTGGTTTGGCTGTCTTTTTTCCCTTGCCGTTTTTTTGTTTTTGTTTTCATGTCTAACATGGCCAATTGTAAAAGATGACTTAAGTGTTTTATTTTGATGGGTCATCTGAAAGCAGTTTAAACAGGGATGGGGTGCAGTTTGTGTTTTCAGCATTATTATATTTCAATGTGTATAAATTGTAAAATAATTGTTATTGTACTCAATGCTGAAGTGAACTGTACAGGGCCTTGTTTTCATCATTAAAGGTAGAAAAATACAGAAAAAAAACAATAAAAGGATTGGCCGTTTTGGGTCAGACTTATTGTCTTGTTCTGATTTCCCCAATGAAGGGTCCTGGTAGGTAGGAGAGCAAATCTCAAGCAGTGTGAAATTATACTTATTTGACATTAACAATGAGCAATGTACAAACAGAGCACATCAGATATGGTAAATGACAGCTCAAATGTGCATGCTTGACACAAGAGCCGATAAGGTTTGTTCCCTTTCGAATGGGACCTTGCACTGTGACCTCTAGGCAGAGGCGTAGCAATGGGGCAGGCAATTGCCTGGGGCCCCGTATTTTGAGGGGGGCCCCCGACAGCTGACCATTTGAACAATCGGAAATGTCATTATTAATAATATACACGTAACATGGAGCAATATATCGGCATCCCCCCTAGGGGGGATCCCTCTTGCCTTACGCTGGATGTGTTTTCGTGATGCGTCGGCCGCCGTTTCCAAACTGGCACAGCACTTACTCACGCATTTACTAGGCTATTTTAAAAATGAAAAGGACTTATCCATCTGGCAGCCAAACGCGGAAAAAAGCAAGAAAAGAGAAACATGACACCGGTAAGTTAAGTGATGACTTAATGATATGAATTGACTTAATGACTAAAATAAATATATATCTAGGTAAAAATATATATTAACAAAATAATATTTTAGAAGGGCCTCATCTATTAATTTTGCCTGGGGCCCCCACTTCATCTTGGTTCGCCTCTGCCTCTAGGGGACACTGTGCGGAATGCCTCCTGCATGACTGGTGACTAAATATGACAATTAACTTGATGTTGGCGGGCCACAACCTATGACGTTCCTACTAGTGCAGCTGTGAGTATAAAGGGGCACCTGTAGAGCACATCATCCTCTTCTTTGTCTTCAGGAACCGTTTGTGGTGTGTCTAGGCAAGAAGCTATGGATAGCACTAGGGATCGACCGATTATCGGCCTGGCCGATTATCGGCGCCGATATTAAGCATTTTACCGATTATCGATATCGGCCATTTTAAAAACAGATTTGCCGATATTTTTTTTTTTTTTTTTTTTTTTTTATGCAAACAAACATACTATTTACAGGTGACATTATTTATTGGTGAATAAATAATACAGGTGAAACTATTTCATGTTTAAATGCACTATTTGGCTCGATGCAGCCTGTCTGAGCTCAACACTCTGTGAGAGTGAGGCGATCTCTCAATCTCTGAGAGCAATCTCCGCCCACCGCTCATCTGATATGTAGAGAGTCACGAGTCCGACCAATCAACGCGAAAACTGAAGGCAGTCTCACACCGAGCACTTGCTAACTGGAGCTGCCTCAGTGATCACGCATCAGTTGTCTCTCAAAGGTAAAGCAGCAGCAGACGTTGCTGAAGTTGCAAAACACCTCAATATAACCCATGATGTCGCGATGAGGAAAATGCGGCGGAATCGCGAATGCAGTCATATAATGGAATTTACCGTATAACGCGAATGTCACGGAATGTGTCAAGTTTGGATGAATTAATCAAAAGTAGGTCAGTACACTTAAATCGACTCGCTATGGACTAGTATCTATAAATATTAAGCCGCAAAACACTTTAAATATGAATCCTGCATGTTCTGCATCTCTGTTAATGAATGACACAGACGCGTGCGGTTTCATTTACTGCACACACATACTGAAGCGCCGTGGCTGCCGCAGTGACTTCAGCATCTGCCGTCTCACTAAATGAGGACATCAATACATGAACAACATCCCCAGAACTGCTCGGAGTCACTTGATGAGCATTTGACCGTTTCATTTGAGTAAAACGATCGTCATATCATATATACATAGGCTACAGAAACTTAAAAGGTCCTCATGGCAACCTGTCAAAATATAAGTTCGGTTTAGCCGAATATATTACTGTATACGTAATACAACTACAACAATTATTACAACGTTTGTTGAGAATAATCACACAATACGCTAAATAGTTTACTTTAAGTTTTACAAAATGTTTACAGAATGCTTCTGGGTGATCTCTGTACTTATGTTATTATTAATATTTTTAATATTACTGTTTATTTAATGTTGTTGTTATTAACAGTTTTCAGAATTAAAGACATGTTTAAAAGCATTTAAAGCTCTTGTTATTATTAATTTTGGCATTAATTTTCATTTTTACACCAGACACGTATATCGGTTATCGGTCTACTTGATCTGTAATAATCGGTATCGGTATCGGCCCTGAAAAACACATATCGGTCGACCCCTAGATAGCACTAGTGCTAAGTATTTCAGGAAGTGTTGATCCGCACAGACGAGAATAATGCATGCTCAGTCCTCAAGGGGGCTGAATGCATGCATTGCGTGTTTTTTTTTTTAAAAGAAGCTCCCTTCTTGTTGGTCCCCTTTGTCGAGAGCATTTGGACTGCCATCCTCAGCTTGTGGATCAGGACCTGCAGCGGCTGAGGTGAGTTGGAAACTGAAGTCATGGTGGAGTTCACTGAGGAGTTTGAGAAAGTAGAAATGGATCGTTCTCATTTTCTGTGGGTGATGACGATCCACTGTTGGATGAGGATGTACTGACTTGTACATCCTCTGACACAGCAGCTAGCGGGCTTCTCACCTAAAGCCAAGAAAATGTGATGTGGCTGTTGAGGACAAAGTTATTGGCGAGTCTTCACAGACTGCCTGCCTCGTGTACGCGAAGTTGCTTGAGGTTTTTTCCCATTCCACAGACTGATTAGATCTACATTGGAGGCATGACAAATGTGAGATCATTCATGGTCAATTGGACGAGTGATTTTCTGTTGGGACATAATCCTCCAAACTTTATATGTCTGCGCCCCGAACCAGTCTGGGCATGGAATTTTCCCATGAAATTGGGATTTTCACCAGGGAAAAATAAAATTGACCTATCAGTGAGCCCCTCCCCTCGAGCACAGACTAGCCAATGGCAGTCGAGTATCAGTAGCACGGGGAGTGAAACTCAGACATCTTTAGGTTTCAGCGCCATCAAGAAACATTGGAAGATCCAAAGCTCACATTGGTTTTATGGGTTTATGATTCAAAAATGGAAAAACTATGCCTGTGGTTCTCGTAAAACTGATTTCATGTATCCTGAGAGGATGGGCAATATCATTTGTTTTATTACATTTCCTGAATCCAAACAAAACAGCAAAATGTCCCCAAGTATTCAACCCCAATACAAATGAAGACAAAAACTTTCATTTTCTGGTTGTCTTACACTCATTTAGTTACAATTTACATCTGCTCAAGCAGAACGTTAATGTTATCTTGTGCTTCAGCAAGGTATCTCTGGCTAAAACGTTAAAGTTAGTGAGTCCATGCTAACGTACAAACCTAAATAGCGGACTGTTCTCACGTCTTGTACAGTGTAGGGCAAAAAACATAAACAAAGTTCTACATGTCAGTGCCTCTCCATATTAAACTGGTTAAATGTAAATTAATTGAATCATACCCTGCGATACATGAACAGTGTTGATCCTGCATGTTGTCATCCGCGATCATGATGACCGACCGTAATAAGAGACTTCTCCCACTTGCATTGTGAACTGTAAACCCTCGCTTCAAATTACCCACCGTATTTATTTTTAAATATTTTATAAATCTCTCCATAGAATATTTAATTCCCAATTGGTGGCATTCTGTGTCCAAAAGTGTGCAAAAACATCGTGGGACAAGGTTTTCACACAGCAGCTGTCATTGTAAGACAGTAAACAACTTACAATCTGTTTGTTTGTCCGAGGGAGTGACAGTAACTAAAGGGTGTGGGGCTTACCGATAGGTCAATTAGGCTAGTTTTGAGAAGCAATTGTGCGGGTATTGTTATGAAAACCTGGTAACCCTGCCTCTAGGGCAAGGGTGTCCAATCCTGCTCCTGGAAGGCCACTGTCCTGCAGAGTTCAGCTCCAAGCCCAACTAAACACACCTGAACCAGCTAATCAAGGTTTTACTACTGGAGCTTCCAGGCAGGTGTGTTGAGACAAATTGGACCTAAACTCTGCAGGTCAGTGGCCCTCCAGGGCAAAGTTTGGAGACCCCTCCTGAGGACCAAATACAGGCCAAGGAGAGTGTTGCCACTTGTGCCCCTCTTTCGAGGAGTAGAGGAGATGTGATGCCAGTAGGAGGACTTAAGGGAAGTGATCTTGAGTAAACACACTGCTGAGAGTGAAGCTGTCGTTAGCATTGAACGTAGTTAGGCTTCCTAGAGAGTTGTCATGCTGAGATCTCTGTTCTTAGAACTTGGCCATGCAATGGGACTCCTTTACAGGCTTTTTTTGAGCCTCAGTACTTAGGGTTTTAGGGAGTTCCTCTTACTACAGTGAGTCGTCCCATCAAGGCCTCTGCTCTCCTATGCTCCGCCTGGTTAATAATCAATTTAAGGTAATTTAGGAGCCTCTTTGATAGGCATAGGATGTAGCTTGGCCTCTGCTTGTTATAAAGTGTTGTGTTGCTGAGGCCTTTGTCCTTTGAGCTTTGGCTTTAGAGAATTAAGTCACAACAGCTACAGGTGCGTCCCGAAAGACTGGGACTCCTTTAGAGACTTTGAATTTATTGTCAGCCGATACGGCACTCATCACTTCAGCATGGTGGAGAGGTTATTTGTTCCCTATAGCAGGGGTCACCAAACTTGGTCCTGAAGGGTTGTTGTCCTGCAGAATTTAGCTCCAACTTTTGAATCTGTTTTTTTAAATGAGGGAGACATACTAAATATGAAGTGAAGGGTTGTCCCCAGGACTAGTTTGGGAAGCACTGCTGTAGAGCAGGGCTGCATAGTTTAGTTCAGGGGTGTCAAACTCAGTTCCTGGAGGGCCACAGCTAATCAACTCATTTAGGCATATTTGAGTTTGATACCCCTGGTTTAGTTCCAACCCTGCTCCAACACACAAACTATGTAGTTTTCAAATAAGCCTGAAGGACATGATTAGCTGGATCAGGTGTTTAATTAGGGTTGAAGCTAAAGTGTGGCTCTCCAGGAACTGAGATTGACACCCCTGCTCTAGATGATGCAGTGTGAGTTCCCATTCAAGAGAGAACATCTCAAGTTATTCGCTTAACCATGGTTCCCTTAGAAGAGGAACGAGACACTGTGTCTGCTTGCCATACTTCAGGTATTCCTCAGGTATTCCTGTGCACGTCTCCTTCAGACATGAAGTGGATGACGTGTTCTTCAGGTGCCCTTTAATACTCCCGGTCGCACTAGTAGTGACATAATTTTTGTATCCAAGATGGCGCCGAGAATGGCAGCCGTGTTGCAAGCTCTGGGAAAACTTTGCAGTTCTTCGTATGTTTTATTTGTTTTTTTGTTGCTTTACGTGTTAGATGTTGTTAGTATAACTGTCTATGAAAGAAACACGCTTTTAAACATTGGTTCCTCTGTCGCGCAATGCAAACCGGACTTTGAGTTCTTGAATGCCAGTGGATTGTTCACAGACATGGCATCAGAGCCCTTTGTCTGGGTCGCGCAACTGAGGAAACGCCGCTGACGCCGAAAAAGAGGAAAGAGAGCTGGCGTTCTCCTCAGACTGAGACGCCGTGCTTTCCGACCTCCTCTCCCAACCATTTTGCTAGCTAACGTTCAGTCACTGGATAACAAACTCTGCGAACTGCGGTCGTGCATCTCATACCAACAAGAAACAAGGGACTGCTGTGTTATTTGCCTCACAGAAACCTGGATGTCTGCAATGGTTCCAGACTCAGCCATCGAGCTCACAGGTTTTTCCGTGCATCGCTCGGATAGAGCAAAATAGCTCACAGGGAAAAGCAGAGGCGGGGGTGTTTGTTTCTATATCAACAACTCATGGTGTAATGAAAGGAACATACACTCTATTAAATCCTTCTGCTCCCCTGATCTGGAATTTCATATGCTTCTGTGTCGACCATTCTGGCTACCGAGGAAATTTACAGCGATCATAATCACGGCTGTTTATATCCCCCCAAGCCAATACAGACCAGGCACTCAGGGAACTGTACGGGAATATAAGTGAGCAGGAAACCGCGAACCCAGATGCAGCGTTCATTATTATGGGGGACTTTAATAAAGCCAACTTCAGAACAATAGCTCCAAAATACTTTCAACACATCACCATCAACACGTGGAGATCGATACTCGACCATTGTTACTCCCCTTCCGGGACGCATACAAGTCCCTCCCCGCACACCTTTCGCAAATCGGATCACTCTTCCGTTCTGCTCCTGCCTGCTTATAGGCAGAAACTGAAACGTGAAGCACCCGCCTCAGGACAATACAATGCTGGTCAGACCAATCGGACGCTACACTACAGGACTGTTTTGATCACGTGGACTGGGACATGTTCCGGGCAGCGTCTGATGACGACATAGAGGCATATTCAGATTCTGTAACATGTTTCATCAGGAAGTGTATAGATGATGTATTTCCGACCAAAAACATCCGCATCTACCCCAACCAAAAACCGTGGATTAACAGCGATGTTCGATCAGCATTGTCAGCGTGGACATCTCCCTTTAAATCCGGAAACACTGACGATCGGAAACAAGCCAGTTACGAACTCAGGAGATCCATCAAAGCAGCCAAACGACAATACAAAAACAAAGTTGAAGAACATTTCAACAACAACAACCCAAGAAGCATGTGGCAGGGCATTAACAACATCACAGGCTTTAAAGGGAATAAACCAGCTACTGTGAACATCGCCGCTTCTCACCGGACGAGCTCAACACCTTTATGCTCGCTTTTGAGGCTGATAACACCGCCCACACAGAGAGCGCCACACGGCTGCTGCAGAAGAGGTGAGTCCACTCGCTTGTCGCGGATGTAACCCGATCCTTCAAACGGGTGAACATCCAGAAAGCCGCGGGCCCGGATGGCATACCAGGCCGTGTGCTCAAAGCATGCGCTTCCAGCTAGCCGGGTTTTACAGACATTATCAATCTGTCCCTCTCTCTGTCTGTGGTTCCTCATGCTTCAAAAATCCACCATTGTGCCCATACCAAAGAAAAATAAAATCACATGAACGACTGGAGGCCCGTTGCTCTGACCCCATCTTCAGCAAGTGTTTTGAGAAGCTCACAGAGAGACACACATCTGCTCTGTGCTGCCTTCTTCACTGGACCCACTACAGTTTGCATACCGCAGTAACCGCTCCACAGACGATGCTATTGCCTTCACCCTGCACACTGCTCTCTCCCACCTGGAAAATAAGAACACCTATGTGAGGATGCTGTTTGTGGATTATAGTTCGGCATTTAACACCATAGTGCCTGCCACACTGGTTGCGAAGCTCCAGACTCTGGGTCTGAACAGATCTCTATGCAGCTCATGGGCGTAAATCCCGGGGGGGGGACGGAGGGCCCCCATCCGAGGGTTGTCCCCCCCAAAAAAAATATTTAAAAAAATCACACTCTCTATTGTGAAAAATATATGTATGTATACCTACAATAATTTAAGTAAAAAAATAAATAAAATACCCTGCTTTTAGAAACAGTTGAGTTCCCCCTCCCCTTCCTCACAGTGGTTTGGCCCACTGCCTGCTTTCCCAGTTCATCTCACCTACTCCACACACGAGTCAGGTGTGTGGCTGCGGCTCAGTTAATGTTGAACTCCAGTAAGTAGGGTACTTTATTCACTTTAAATAAAGCGATTCTCTTTAATATAGTTGATGCAGCAGACTCATTCATAAATTAGTTGCGGCAAAAATGCTGATTAACGTTACCGATTTAATTTTTCAAGAATCTGCTATATTAGCGATTAAAATATTACTTATCTAGTTAACGTTAACTTGTTTACAATAGCTTGTTGCATAGTGCACTGCAACTTATGGGGGTTTTCCACTGACTGGTACCAGCTCGGTTCGGTTCAGTTCAGTTCTGCTCTGTTTCGACCCACAGTTTTCCACTACAACTGGTTGCTATAGCGACCAAACATTCTGAGAAGCAGCACGAGCAGAGCGCTCTAAGCTGAGGTAAACAACCTGGCATCATTACAATCGTCAGCATGGATGAAATAAAAGGATTTTATTTCTTATCCTTGGTTTGTGGCTGTTTGAAATGTGCTGATCTGTTTTGTCATTGAACCTGAGAAAAACTTTGAAAATAACCATAATGACGCAGTCTCCGTACAATAATAATGATAGAAGCAAAGTTTTTCACTGTGGGGACATATCTTTATAAGTACAATTTGACTGTATTATTTGTGTCCCCTTCAAAAATTGCTCATGATAAATTTTATATTTATTGTCCCCCCCTACTGTTAAGTGAAATTTACGCCCATGGTGCAGCTGGATCCTGGACTTCCTGACAGGCAGAAGTCAGGTGGTCAGAATGGGCAACAACACCTCATCTCCCCTGATCCTCAACACTGGTGCTCCACAGGGCTGCGTCCTCAGCCCACTCCTGTACTCCCTGTACACACATGACTGTACAGCAACACACAGCTCCAACGTCATCGTCAAATTTGCCGATGACACAACGGTGATAGGCCTGATCACCCAACAATGAGAGGCTCCTACAGAGAGGAGGTGAGTACCCTGACTAAAAGGTGTCAGGAGAACCACCTCTCACTCAACATCGACAAGACCAAGGAGCTGGTGGTGGATTACAGGAGACAGAGCAGAGAACACACACCCATCACCATCGACAAGACACCTGTGGAGCGGGTTAACAGCTTTAAGTTCCTCGACGTTCACATCACCGAGGATCTCACATGGTCTGCTCACACAGATGCAGTGCTGAAGAAGGCACATCAGCGTCTCTTCTTCCTGAGACGGCTGAGGAAGTTTGGAACAAGCCCCAGAATCCTCAGATCCTTCTATACCTGCACTTTGGAGAGCATTCTGACCGGCTGCATCACCGCCTGGTTTGTAAACAGCACCGCTGGCAACCGCAGGGCTCTGCAAAGGGTCGTGCGAACTGCCCGCCACATTGTTGGAGGTGAGCTTCCCTCCCTCCAGGACATCTACACCAAGCGGTGTACAAGGAAAGCCCAGAGGATTATAAAAGACTGCAGCCACCCGTCCCACAGACTGCTCTCTCTGCTGCCCTCAGGGAGACGTCTCCGCAGCATCCGATCCCGCACTAGCCGACTGAGGGACAGCTTTTTCCCTCAGGCTATCAGGCTAATGAACAGTCAGAAATAACCCACCCTACAACACACTCCCACTCACACAACATGCCATGCACTGCACTTTAACACAGTTCAACTGGACTACACACACACACTGCACTAACACATCTGCTATCACTGGACACCATACAAAGCACACCCACGACATTGCATATGCATAATCTGTTGCACCTTGCACAACTATCTGTTGCACAACCATTCTGTTGCACAACCAATCTACTGTAAATTATAATCTGTTGCACCTTCACATATTACTATGCATAGATGTGAACATAATGCAGACGTGTACATACGGTGTATAATGTGTATTGGTGTATTGGTAACTAAGTATGTCTTTATAGTACACTGTGTGTACTGAGTATATGTATGTGTATTTTGCACATGTCTTCTGCACAGTCTGTAAATATGTACTGTCCATATGTAACTTGTTGTTTTGTTTTTTGTTTTTTTTTGCACTGTCTGGAGCACGCTCGTAAGAATTTCACTCACCAAGGCACTTGTGCTGTGGTGATGTGACAATAAAAGTGATTTGATTTGATCAAAGTATGTCACTGGCCAATGTCAAGTTCACTTTCATAGACGTGCTTCAGACACTGGTCATGCCATAGGCATTCCCCATAGTGCCCACTAGAGGATGCAGTGTCTTGTTCCCCTTCTCAGGGAACCATGCTTAAATGATAACCCGAGATATTCTTACTGTGTAGCACAAGCACATTTAAGCTTCCACAAGAACCAGTGCTAGTTTGTTCTCTTGCATCAAGCACTGATCCATAGTAGCCTGCTTCCACCACAGAATAAATAACTATGGAATAAATATACTTTTTTTCACAAAACTCAAGAAAAATCCAAATTGTAAGATATAAACTCAAAATTGTGAGGGAAAAAAAGTCACAATTAGTTTTTGTATGTGGTGAACAATAAAACATAATATATTTTTGTTCACCACTGAATTAAAAAATTGCGTAATTGCAATAATGTGTAATGAGTTACAAAGCAACACTTTTGTCTGTAAATTCCTGAGTGTATGTTTTGTACCTAGAGTTCAAATACATTTATGGAAGAAATTAGGTTGAAATATAAAAAAATTCTGTCAAATTGTTTGACAAGGCAAAAATGTCCCTAACACTGCACAAGGTTTACATTTTCTAGATGCAATTATGTAGTGTAGCGTGGAGATTTGTCCTTTAAAAAATGACAGTAAAACACAGGCCTTACATTTTTTTTGATACACAATTCATTTTTATGACTGATTAGTTAATTAAACATTTATATTAGGATGCAATTCACATTCCTCGGTTTTTGGTACAATTACAATCTCCATTGTCCAGGACTGCACAGTACTTGAGAATATGCTTGTTTATAATGACAGCCATCTGCTGGGGTCCAGGCCCCTGCTTTTCATTGTGCTCTTCCCCGACTTCCCCCGACTCCTCATTTCTGAGCCCTTCTCCAAACACACACGAGTCTATCCGAAACAGCTTCTCCGTTAGTTTGAGTCATCATGAATTATAAAGGCTGAAGTGACGTCAGCGTGAACCGGACTCCTGGAAGGCATGTTTGAGGCGGGCTTTGCGCTCATGTAAAGGCAGATATGCTCCGAGGACCGCGGCGCTTCACGAGCAGCGGGGCGGAGGATGAGACGGCGGACTCGGGCGCGGAGACCGCGGGAGAAAGCTAAACATCCGCTCGCGTTTGTTTGCGTTTCTAAGCGAAGCAGCACAGTAACCGAGCACAACGCTGTGTGACGTCAGCAACACACGATACACTGTAACGTTACAAACAACGTCTGATCTTCAAACACGCGCCAATGCATGCGGATCATTCATGAAGGTACATCTGTATCAGGCAACTATTTATTATTCATTTGTATGCATGCAACCTACCAAGTGTTGAATTAAACTTAAGTTTTAACTCGGTTTGGCTGTTTAGGGACATTAGTGAAAATGCAACTAGTTCCAGGATGTTTGGTTACAATAGCACTTTAGTTTATAGAATATGTATTGCTTATGTTAATAAATATATAGATGTTTGTATACCAAAAATCTTGTCAGGCAGGCGAGGATCATTAGATGACATTAAAATACTTGATTTAAGGATCAGCCTCCAAAACAAATTATTATTTATCTTTGCCAACATCACTAGGTTTGACCCATTTATCAGCAAGAAGCATTTTGTTTTCAATTATTTCAAATACAGTGATATTTAGGAGGATCTCTTATTATTTTATTTATTTTAACTGGTCAGAAGTTGTTTCATTTTTACATATATGTTTTTCTGAATGATGTTGGAACATTTTGACATTTTTTCACAGTTGTTTGAAACAATAAAGTAGACACTTTACTTACATTTATTATGCTTTTTGTGTATATATAGTCAATATTGTGAATTTAATTTGATGTGGATATGTCTTTGACACACACACACACACACACACACACAATACCAAATTAAAGTAATAGTGCCTCCGTCTTTTTGCCTTTTTTGTTTTGATATTGTCAAAAGTAGTGCCAAATTTTAACTTCATTTATAAATCGTTGACAATTTGCCTTAGCTTTAAATGTGATTTTTTTTTATCCATGAAAATATAAAAAATAATTGTTCTTTTTGAATGAATAGTAGGCGTATATTGTACAAAAAATAAAATAAAAATCATCATAGTTAAATTTGTATTAATATTAAAGACATTCTGGAAATGAAGTTAGAGAAGTCCATCCAATATATTCATATTTACATTTATGCATTTAGCAGACGCTTTTATCCAAAGCTTATTATTCAGGTTATACATATTTTGTCATTTTATCAGTCTTGCTTTCCTGGGAATCGAACCCATGATCTTTGCACTGCTAATGCCATGCTCTACCAGTTGAGCTACAGGAAAGCCTGTGTATATATATACTTTCTGATTCTTTAGAAACACCACAAGAGTTTTCATTTGAAATCCAACACCTCTCTCACTTTATTAATTATAAAGAACGTATTTGTTATTTGCTGATAGATGATATTATGTGAACAGTATTAGGCCCATTATAACAAGCGTGTTTTTCTTTAGATCTGACTGTGGTAAAATGTCCTGCAGTAGCAGTAAGTCCGTTTTCATTATGTCATTTGCTATCACATCAACATCCAGGCTTGTGATTAGATTTGTTGATGGTCATTTCCTCTGCTCTTTGTCCAGCGGACCTCTCATCCGTCCCGGGTCAGGAGCTTCTGCTCACCGTGCACCTGCTGACCGACCCCGGCGCGTCTCTGCTGCTGCAGCACACTCTGGACCGCCTGCTCAAGCAGGTCCGTCCCGGCCTGCGCCTCTTCCACGTGTCCGAGCGGGCCTGTCCCGTTCATGCCCAGCGCCCCGCGGCCGGACACCCCTCACACGCCGTCACCATATTCTTACATGAGTCCTACGGAGAGGAGCGTATTCTCCGAGTGCTGGACTTCCTGCAGTGTCCGCCGTGGCAGTATCACCATACAGAGAGCTGTGGTGCTGGAGAGTCCGGCATTAATGACCCATCCAGCGCCTTACTGAGGCCTTATCTCCTGCCCAGCCGGGACTTCTACAGCCTGGGCGCCGGGATGCCGGTGTGGGGCGTCCGGCCGGTGCACTACGGAGGGGAGGTGGTGCGGGTGACTTTGCACAGCACCTATGATAACTTCGAGGACACCGTGCGTTTATATGAGACGGTGCTGCAGAGGAGGGTTGAGGAGCAGAAGACGGGCTTCTGTTGGTTCACGCTGTTCACAGAGGCCGGGTTCAGTCTGCAGCTGGCCATCAAGCAGCTGGCGCCCGGGGTGCGTGTGGAGCCGTGTTACTCCGCTGTGCTGCAGTTCAGAGTGGGGGAGATCGGACAGCTCGTGCCCTTACTGCCCAACACCTGCTCGCCCATCAGCGCCAGTCGATGGCACACCGAAGACCTGGACGGAAACAAGATCCTCTTCCAAGTAGGTCACCGGAAACGTGCTCTGGTTTCTATGTGCAGGTTTAGTGTGCCGTCATAGTGTTACTGCAGGTCTTAGAAATCTTAACTGGAGCAGAACATCTTAAATTAATAAAAGTTGCATGAACTACAAAAAAAAGGATATCTTAGTATTGCTGTCTTGTTTTCCAATATAAATACTGTATCTAAACATCCTGTTATCAACATACATTTACTTGAGATGCAAAATGAAGAGATGAGTGCGAGAAATTGATCAACATTTTGAGCATATATCTGCCAAAGGGATTCAGAAAATTACATTTTCTAAAGGAAAACAACTCCACTAACAGATATTTGTTCTTATTTAAATCATAAACACATTTTGATCAATTTCTTTGTGTCCCCTTCCAGTAATCACTTAGATTTTCTTTTGCTCTTTAAAAGTCTAAAAGTCTACTTTACCTTCACAAAACCAGTAGAAACCCTGGATATGCTGGGATAATATCCTCAGAATATGACTGTGTTATTACACATTTGAACCATATGGTTTGTCTATGAAATATAAATAGGCCGCGTTTCATATGTTTTTTTAGCCATTTTCCATGAATTTAGTCTCCCATTGTCCAATTTTACAGCAAAGTCTGTTTTCCTTGTGGTTTGAGCATTTGCATATTAGACAAGTTGACACACTGTTATAGCGCTTTACACAGCACAGCTTCACAGAAACAAACAGGGAAATATTATGAAATGAGTATGATTTCAGCAGTAAAGCAGCTCTACAGAAGACAGTGGTGCCGTTATGTTCAGTGACAGTGTCAGTGTTGGGATATTCTTTCTTCTCTCAAACACAAAATACATTTAGCCCATATTAAAGAGTGCTGGTAACCACTTATTTTTATTCCCCTTATTATTATATGTTCCGGATGCCTACAGAGATTTGTGTTGTTCAGATAGTGTTACGCCACACAAGTCCATGATGACTGCGAGGCTTTATGATCTGATTACCACAGCCTCGATGTCTCTGTGTTAGACCTCCATATGGAAATGAACATGCTCTTGGAGGAGATGACAGCATCTTTTCCACCACATGACTACAGTGCTGGAATCTGAGAACGTGTTTCCCCAGATCCTGCATCTAACAGCAGTTCAGATTCAGCAGACAGTCTTTAATATTCATCAAGAGTTTGAGCAGACCGTTGTTTAGAGTTAGCTCAAACATGAGAGCTAGTGTGAATGTGAACATGTTAGTGTGAATATAGGCATTACAACAAGCTGGAGGCCATATTTTGTCTCTTTTATACATTAGATTTTTCAAGTAAAGAGAAGCATACATTTATGGAAAATTATGACTTTTCTTTTTTCCTGCAATTGTGTTTACATCTTAAAATTTAGATTTTTCTTCTACAGAATTGCAATAAAAATCAGAATTGTGAGAGTCACAATTGCCTATTTTTATTTATTTATTTATATATATACAAAGCAAGCTTCCAAATAAATCAAAGAAAACCTGAAACTAAAATAAGTAATTTTACTGAAAATGACTGAGCATCACTGAATACAAGGTGGTCTTGATGGGGACGTGTTGCTTTAACATCTGTGTTTTTGTGCTCTTTATCACAAATTTTGATATAATTTCTGAAATGTATCTGCTACAAATTCAGGTTGCAATAATGCAATAACAACATGGTAACATTCACCACTTATTAATGCTAAGTTGCTTATCAGATTCAATATAGTTTTAAGTTGAAAATCTTTTATAAAATATTGATTCATTGGGTCCAAATGGCATTATGATGCAGATTTGAATGCATTATGAGGGTTAAACTGCAGTTTGCTAAATGAGTGTTGAACTGATAAAGCATGGTTTCTCCGCAGGTTAAAGCTCCAGCACAAGCTCAAGGCTTCCTGAGGTCTGCGTTTCCTCTGAGCTGTCCAAGGATGCTGCTAAAGAGCTGTGGGGCTGCCAGGCCCCCTTCCACCGCTCCCTGCAGGAGGACGTCCCATCTGAAGGAGCAGACCGAGGACCGCTGTCCCCACGCCATGAAGTCAGGCAGAGAGAGCGCCGGGTCAGACGGCACCTGCAGCTCTCCTCCGGGAAGCTCCTGTTACTCGTCCCAGCGCAGCAGCCCCGCAGGCCTGTCAGTCAACTGGTACGAGCCCACAGAAACCTCCCTGTCCCGCCTCCGGCTGGAAGAGGAGGAGCCGGAGACCGATGTGGACACGGGTTGTGCTGTGAAGCCGCAGGCAGCTTTAGGAGCATCTGCTCTGCTGACTCTGTCTAGAGACCTGAAACACGGCCTGGATGAGAGCATGAAGAGTGTCCAAGCAGAGACACAAGTTGAAGAGTTCTTCATCTGACTGGTCACACTTATTCAAGCAGGCAGCACACATTCACATGAATGCATTTGGCAAAGCCGCTTACAGTGCATTCACATTGAATCAATTCAAGGATTCCCTGGGAGTCAAACCGCAATACTGTCGCTTTCATGATCGTCCACTTACATCATTAATTACGTAGTCTTAATAAATTATCAATTAATATAATTCCCTAATTGCATTTTATCTTTTGCATATGATAGAAAATTAAAGAGCCTCCATTTTTTGAGACATCTTTTTAAGTATAAATTCTATGATCAGTGTAACTAATTCAGTGAAAGGAGGATTTTGTCGCAATTTTCAGAAGTATGTTTGGTCTTCTACAGCTTTAAATGATTAGTTTGTCCAAAAATGGATGTAGATGAGTTTGTTTCTTCATCAGATTTGGAGAAATGTGTCTCAGTAATGGATGCTCTGCTGTGAATGGGTGCAGTCAGAATGAGAGTCCATCCATCAAGACATTTAAACGTTTGCTAAAATATGGGTCCAAAATCCACAATAACTCTTCCTTCAGAGAAAAAGTGTTCTGGTCTGAATCAGGAGAGAGATCTGCACATGTCACAAGCTGAAACAGTCTAGAACAGCTCTGAACAAATACATTGGGAGTTTGATGTGAGAGAGACATCAGGAGATGCACTTTTTCTCTGGAAAGCGTTATTATGCATTATGGACTCCTATTTAGTTAAAAACATCTTGATGGATTTTGTTCCTATAAATAATTGTATTTAATTTTGTCATTACATGCTTTTACTTTTTTTATTTGTTAAAATCTTTCACTATTTACTATGTTTTTTGGGGGTTTTTTTCAGAGTTTGAATCTGAAATTCTGGACCTCAATCCATAAAGTATCAGATAGTTTCTATAAAACAAACTGTGTATTTGTGATTACAAAAATAGCCTAAACACAACTAAACGCCTAGTCATCTAAAACATTTCTGTCAACATACAATTTATTACAGTAGGGATTAGTAGTGTGAAACAATGATGGTCTTTTGATCGAGTGCAAGTGAATGAGTCAGGCTCAGATAATTCACTGTGCAAGCTTATTATAGAAAACTGCTTGAAAATGTATTAGCAAATACAAATCAGCGTTTTGTGAATAGTCTTTTAGTGGCATTGGGATTGTCTGATGATGCAGTGTTTGGATGATGACAGTTTAATCACAACACATTGAGAAATGAATGTTCTGTTCAAACTGTTATCTTCTGCACGCCTGCAGAAATAGCAGAAGTAATGCTAGTACTGTATTCTGAACTCATTCTCTTACAGTGTAGCATGAGCCAAATGATTAATATGTTATACAGTACATTGTAAACAGGCACTGTGCAAAGGTAAATGAGTGTAATGAAACTAGTAAACCCTAATTAGGCAGATTTATATGTTATTCCAGACACAACCAGTGGGGAACTGATGTAGAAGAGACATCAAATAGACATCAAAATTTGACCTAAAAAAACAGGTCAAATATGCAAATCAAAATGACGTCAAAAATTTGACATGACGTTGATTTGATGTAAACTGAACATCAAACATATTTCAGTCTGGGATTAACTTCCTATTTTCACCTAATTATCACCGGAAGAAATTGCCGTCCAAACTAAGTTAAAAATGATATTACAGCATCTTGATCAATCTTGACCAATATTTGATGTCAAATTGATATCACGGCGCCCACTGAGAAAGCACTGTATTTGTCTCAGAACTGTTTATTGTATTTCCACTGAATATTAGTACTAAAACTTTAATCTCAGCAGTATTTATGAGACCGTCTCAGTATTTTTACATTTGACTGTGTAGTCATATGAAGACAGATGTTTGAAATAAATGAGAGGACTGTCGTTCTCTTTAATAGACCCTCTGTGTCAATTTGGAGGATTTCTATAAGGCAGCCCTCATTCGTTTTGTGGCCTTCATTTAGTTTACTTTTAAGAAAGCATAAGGTGAATCGGCATTGAGCCCATTCAGTATGTATTGTAGTTCACTTTCTGTCAGTCACGTCGATGTTGTGTCGAAGTTCCCACACTAGGGGTCGCTCTTGGGAGCCCAGACACCTCTGACATCAATGAGAAAAGACCATTTAAATTGTTGAGCAAAATGTGCATAACTGGCCACACCCGAACATAAGAGTATAAATAGGCCAGCCTGGCATACTATGAGAAGCGGCACGCATTCACCTCTCGATCTCCTCATTGTTGAATCTAAGGCACAGACAGCGATCTCTCCCTTCCCACACACAGCTAAGTGTTGTGTGAGTACCCCTGAATTCTTCAATGGCAATATTTGAGAACAAATTTCCACCTAAAAGAGCTTCACGGGTGGAATTGTGTTTAACTCATGCTTTTCTGCAAAAAAAATTTTTCTGGTTGCGGTTTCATGTCTTTCCATATGACCGGCATGATCTCTGCGTTCAGTGTTTGGCCCGTGTTCATGCTGAAGCAGCGCTCATGGACGGTTCATGTCCCACTTGCTCGGGTTTGTCGCCAAAAGACCCAGTGTAACCCCAGCCATTTCTCGTTACACCGTGTCCTAACTACACGCGACACTGCGGCATGCGATAAAAGGTATCTTTTCCATGTTAGTCAGAGTTTCTGTCCTGATTAGCCGTTGTTCTGTTGGAACAACAACATACAAACTAATGACAGTGATACGCTCAAGTACTGATTATGTGCTTTATTCAAACTTAAACGTGTCTAATATGAATTTGAATATCATTCCGCATGACCGTTATAGCCATACTGAAAGCAACAACAGATAGTTTACCTCAGATCTTGTAAATAAGATGTATGTTAAAACTGCGAACTCAGTGCGAACCAACAAGCATGTTCCATGACAAAGATGGTCTCAGTCACTCAGTATGTACTTTTAATAATGTTAAAAAGGTTTAATATTCATGAATTAGATTATAAACATACTCATTTCGTTGCGAGAGCAGTGCGCTTCCAGGGAGAGCCCACCCACACACTCTTCTGATTGGCTGTGATATTTGATTGATTCTGTCGCATCGCGCTGTCACGCGTGTAGTGTGGACAGCCAAACTGCATTTCGCTGAAATCCTGTCACGTCGCATGTAGTTAGGACACGTGTTATGGTCCTTCTATTTCGGGGAATGAGTCCACAGCGGTATGAGCCAGGGAAGAGCCTGGTGAGGTGAGAATGATTCTGCCAGGTGATTCCCCGCAGGCTTCTCGTTCCTCCCTCACTTTGTGTCCTCCGGTTGAGTTTCCGGATGAGTTTGAGAGATTGTCTCAGGGCAAGTTCAATTTCAGCTTTGCTCCAGCTGTCTGCCACTTATCTCCTCATGCTCTGATGCAACAGGTCCCTCTTCAAGCCAGTAATTATGCATGTTGGTGAAGCCCTGTTCCCTCATTTGTCAGTGGCTCATTTGGCAGATCTGGTGGACAAGGCACTCTGCCACTGTGCCTTTTGTCTTGCTAAGCTGCAGTAAACCTGCCCTAGGTACATTAGGGGAGTTAGTTAAGCTCCCCAGGTCTTACTGCTGCCTTGTAAGAACCATTCAGCACGGCTCTGCGATTCAGTTCACCAGGCATCCACTGAAGATCAATGGCATTTGATTTACCTCAGTGCGAGGCGAGAATGCTGCTGTTCTTCAAGTGGAAGTCACAACCTTTCTAGCTGAAGGGCGCAATAGAACCTGTCCCCCAGCCAAGAAGAAGACAGGGTTTTACTGCCCCTACTTCATTGTTCCCCAAAATGGTGGGGGGCTCAGACCGATCTTAGACCTGAGGGTGTTGAACCGGGCCCTTCACAAGTTCCGTTCAAAATGTTGACTCTCAAGAACATGCTGACATATGTCAGAGACTGAGATTGGTTTGTGACAATAGACCTGAAGGATGCGTACTTTCGTCCCAATTCATCTGTACCTTACAGGCCGTTTCTTCAGTTTCCTTCAAGGCAGACATATCAAGGTTATTCTCTTTGGGCTTTCCCTATCTACTTGCGTCTTCACTCAAGTGGTGGAGGCTGCCCTTGTCCCTCTCGGGAAAGTCGACATTCACATTCTCAATTTTCCTCGACTTAATATAGCTGACTCAGAAGAATTGGTTTGTGCACACATGGACATGGTCCTGGACAACATAGCTTGACTGGGACTTCAGGTCAGCTGGGAAAAGAGCAAACTCTCCCCTGTGCAGAGTATCCCTTTCTCAGTTTAGAACAGCATGTTGCTCACTATAAAAGCATGTCTCTCAGAGGATCTTGCTTAATCAGAGCTGATCTGCTTGAGAACACTCAAGCACAAAACAGCAGTCCCTGTCAATTACTTTCAGAGGCTCCTGGGGCATATGGCATCCTCAGCCACGGTCACGATGTTGGGACTGATTCATATGAGACAGCTTCAACACTAGCTTCATACCTGAGTCCCGAGATAGGCATGGCACTAAGGCACATATCGTGTGAGCATCACACCAGAGTGTCGTCGCACTTTCAGCCCTTGGAAGGATATTTAGTTTCTACAGGCAGGAGTGCTCTTAGAACAGGTGTCCCGATGCATCATTACAACAGATGCTTCCAAGACAACCGGAGTACAGCCTCCCGGGTCTGGATGGGCCCCGGCTGCATTGACATATAAACTGCCTGGAATTGTTGGCGGTGCTTCTGGCCCTGAGGAGGTTTCAACCTTTGATCCAAGGTAAGCACATGTTGGTCCGGACGGACAACACAGAGACGACTGTGTAAATCAACCACCAGGCTAGTGTTTGCTCCTGTCGCATGGCACAACTCGCCTGCCAACTCAAGTCTCTGCATGCCACTCACATTGTGGGCGACCTCAATCATATAGCCGACTCTCTCTCTCTCAAGACTCTCTCTGAGGGGAGTGAACCCCAGACGGTCAAGCTGATTTTGAGTCGATGCGGTCAGGCACAGATAGATCTGTTTGCCTCACTAGAATCCACCTATTGTCTGTTGTGGTATTCTCATACTCGGACATCCTGTCTCACAGCTGGCCCAAGGGCCTATAAATATGCTTTACCCCCAGTGAGCCTTATTGCACAGACCCTGTGCAAAGTCAGGGAGGACAGGGAACAGATCTTGTTTGTGGCACCATATTGGCCCAACCAGACATGGTTCTCAGAGCTTGTGCTGTTGGCATCAGCTTATTCCTGGCGGATTCCACAATCTGGACCACCATCTGGCACTCACGCCCAGATCTCTGGAACCTCAATGTCTGTTCCCTGGACACTACTACATTGGCCTATTAATACCAGGATGTCCAGGCGTGGCAACTTTGCTCACCAATTTAATTTCTCAATGATGTTAGAAGTGTCTGGGCTCCCAAGAGTGACCCCTAGTGTCAGAACTTCGACACAATGTCTCCGTTCCCTCCATGAGTGATTTTTTCCTGTTCACACTTGCAAAAACCCTCACTTCATATATTCACTCCATGTCAGGATTATTATTGTAAAAATGGTACTTGAAATAAAATAAACATTAACTGACATCAAATATATATTTTTTTATTTCACTAGTTGCCAAGGCAGCATTTGACCTTTTCATTTAGTTTATCCTGATGTACTAAAATTATGTACACACACACACACACTAAAATAACACTTTTAATGTGCTCAGTGATGCTTCACTAAAATTATTTTAACATCTTTTTAACTAACATATATCTCTAGATGCATGTTGTATTAAATGAAAATAATAATTCAACAGTAACATGCTTTATTAAAGTCCAAGTATATATTATTTTTGTTTATATTCTAAATAAATTAACAAAAATGGACATATTAATTTTCATTAAAAATATGAATATAGTAAACCTTTCTCTACAATTCTTTGCAAACAAAGGCTTTAATTACATTCCCATTATGTTTTTAACTTTCCTTGCATTAGATTCAATTTAGGGAATATTATAGAGCTAAGATGGTGACTGATGCATTTGATTAGGAAAATATTTCATATGAGATAGATGTTGGTATTGGTAATCAACCCATCACCTTTTTTTAAATATATATAATTTGATTTGTCTAGACTAAATATTTGGATTTCTGATCGGTGTCTTTCTGGTAACATTATTGTTTTTTTAATACTATTCAGCTACATAAATGTACTTAAAACTGTGAATGTTTGCAAAAATGCAATGTCATGATATTACCTGTTAACCTGGGTGTTGATGCACTCAGCATAAAACATCTCACATAAAACATAATTACATTTGTAGACTGCAGTGGAGCAATATTTCTGTTGTGTATTATTGTGAATCTCGTTTGTCTCCCTCTGCTGGTCAGAGTAGCTCATTATCCCGTGATGATGGAGTTGTGTGGCAGCCGATCCATGGCAGTCTGTCTGCCCACTGTCCAGTCTCAGTGATCCGCACCTTTCCAGGATCAAACCTCCAGTACTGCTGCTCTTTGAAGAAATACAGCTTTCCGTCCGGCCGGGTCAAGGCCCATTGAGTCCACGTGGAAGCCCCTTCCAGTCCCGCAGGGCACGAGGATAGTACGGCTCCACGCTGAGAGACTCTGGGTTCAGGACGTAGTATCGGGATCCTCTGAAGAGCACCATGCGTCCCAGCGGCTGGTAGAAGAAGGCACAGTCAGAGTGATTCGGCAAACCCAGATTACTGCTCTTCTTAGGGAATCCAGGGTCCAGATCAGAGCCTGAGTAACGCCAGATCCACCGTCCTGACAGGACAACACAACATGGAGATGAGTGGAGTACATGCAGCTTAACCCTCTGCTGTTAGGACATTTTCACTGGAAATTACACCAAATGTGACTTTTTTGCTCTGAATTGAGTGGTATACAAATATATTGTATTTAGACATAAACTTTCATTTGTAAGAAAATGGTAGTTGTGAGCTGACTTTTTCACCTCCAAATTGGATTTACTAGTAATTGCACCTTTATATCCACAGATCTGAAAAAGTCTGAACTGTGTAAAACAAACTCGCAACTGCTAGACAGAAAGTCTAGTCAACTGGAAATAGCTGTGAGATAAAAGTCACAATTTCTTTTTAATTTTTAATCCCATGGAGGAAACAAGCTTTCATTGCATCCTGCTTGGATTTAATTTTTATCGGTTTTTCCTTGTCTTATTTTCCTCTCTGTTCTAGCCTGTGTTCTTCCTGACAATGTTTGTACTCTGTATTTTAAGCACTTCTTGTGTTGTTGCCTCCTTAGGATGCAGTGCTTTGTTGTGTCCCTTATCTGTAAGCCACTGGATAAAAGCAGCTATATACAAGTTATCACCAGTGTTATTTACTGGAGAGATGCTTTTAGACATGAGTTCACAAGTAAAACATCAATATACGAATGATGAAAATGAGTAAAACAATGCAAACTTGTTTACATACCTATTTACTTTTATAAGGCTGGTTGCTGGTCTTATTGTGAACAATTTATCAGTGCATGTTGTATCATAGAAAGTTTTTCCATTAACTAAATGTAAAACTTATTTTGTCTTTACATTTCTCCCGACATAACTTGTCAAACTTACATTCATACATGTCCACTTTTCTCAAATGCACAAACTCAAGTCCAGCAGTTGAATATCCAATTTTGTAACTTGAGAATTATAATAAATTTAAAAGTGACTTTGAATTTAAAACTGAATACAGTTTCATGTTGCATTGGAAAGGGACACTTGGAAACTTCCCAAAAGCAGGATTTTGTAATATACCATAACACCTGCATTGCCTGTGTTAGAGTAACTGTCTGAAGTCCAGCCTACCTTTAAAGAAGTAGAGTTTGCTGTCGAGTGGAGAGAAGGCAGCTGCTTCAATAGCCAATGACAGCTTTGGCCAGCGCGTCTGAAGAGGGAGAGGAGCGCTCACGCTGCCATTAGACACCGTCCAGAAACGATGGCCCTGGAACACCAGCACTGTCCCATTCTCATCTGCAGAAAAAACACCGCTTTACACAGCTCCAGGAAAACTGATCTCAGTGAGTAACAGCAAGATTTGTTCTTACCCATGGTGACGGCATCAAAGAAGCCCTGGCAGTACTGGGGTGTGAGGGAACCTTCTTTAGGGTCCGGAGAAATCTGCCAGTCCCACATTATCCATCTCAGAGCCCTTCCCGCCAACTGCTGCACTGAATCCACTGGTTTCCCTGCACACATGCATGCCAAAGTATATGACACTGGTGCACAAACATCCACTGATGTCCATTCATACGTGTATGAATGTGGGAGACTGGAAACTAAAATTTTGCTGCATTTTTAGGTTTGGTGAACTCTGACCTGTGAACTCGTATCGCATGAAGACATGTGACCAATAGAAGATCGGAGTGGCCTCTCACTTAAAAGAACTCAAACTTCAAACTTCAGAATTGGAGTGTTGCAGTAATTACATATTTATTTATGTTTTATGTTTTTTCTTTAAAAAAAGACACCACAGAGTGTTATGTTGTCACAGTTCTGTCTTTGTGTTTTGTTCTGTTGACCTAGTGTCTCAGTCTGTTTTATAATCATTATATTCACACGTGTCCTCCTCAATTGCTTAATTAGTTCCTTCTTATTTATAATCCTTGTTTAGTTCAGTTTCTTCTCTAGTTCCTCATCTCTGCAACCATATGTGTCACTTAAAAAATAAATAAAGGGCCAAAAATAATATTATGCTGTAAGTGGGCCTCAGGGAACATTATTTAATTTAAAAAAGGCAATGCATAAGCCCTTTAAGACTTTCCTTTGAAGAATCCTCTATGTCCCCTTATATTTAATGCACCGAATTCAGCTCGTCTGCAATAAAAATTAAATCTGATGGCAACTCTCTTTTTTTCTCAATTATGAGAATTTTGTTGATATATATATAATTGTTGAATTCTGACTTCTTAGAATTCTGAATTTACATTTCCCAATTCTGTCTTTTTTCCACTATGAAATAAAAAAACGTAAAAATAATTATCTTTTTATTTCACAATTTTGTCTTATTTCTTGCCATTTTTCTCAGAATTGTGGGAGGGGGGAGCAATTCTGAGTTTACAGCTTGCAATTCATTTGAAATTGTACACACAAAGAAAGGTTTCAATTCCTATCTGATTTCTTTCCCTGGAAGGCAGAAAGAAAGATTAGTCTGGCAAACGTACTACGTGCTCTATCAGGCAGTAGTGCTGGAATGCGGCTCCTCTCATGCGCTGGAGATGGATGGTGTGGAGGTTTTCTCTGTCTGGCGTGTGTAAACCTGCCTGACACACACAGGAGAAACAGCTGACAGCTTCAGCGGCCCGGAACTGGAGTTTTTGTCTTACTGTGTCTTTCAGCATCAGTCTGTTTATCTGTGTTTGTAAGGCCCTATTTTCCATGATGCAGAACGGAATCCAGTCATAAAACATGTAATTTACCCCATAATGCAGAATGTCACAGAATTTGCCAAATTTGAATGAATAAATTAAAAGTAGAACAGTACACTTGCATCAAATGGCGATATGGACTAGTGTCTGTGAATAATTAACTTCAAAAGGACTATTTTAATATGAATCCTGCATGTTCTGTGTCTCTGTGTGAATGCATGGTGCAGATGCGCGGATTCAAGCATGACGCTCATAATTCTTTTCACAAAATGACGACTACTGAATTACTATACTGCTGATACAATTATTATTAGGATCTCCTTTCTCAGAGAAGGGGCACCCTCTGGCACCCAAGCCCAGACTTGTGGAATCTTCCCGTGTGGTCCCTGGACGGGATGCGGAGGTTCTAGGTGGGCTGTCTCCTTCCACCCTCAAAATCTATGTTGCCGTTATCGCCACACAGCATGATGCAGTTGACGGTAAGTCTGTGGGGAAGCATGACTTGGTCATCAGGTTCCTCAGAGGGGCGAGGAGGTTAAATCCTCCATGCCCTCATCTGGTTCCCTCTTCGGATCTCCGCTCGGTTCTGGCGGCCTTGAGGGGGGAGCCCTTCGAGCCTCTGCAGTCATTTGAGCTTAAGTTTCTGTCATTTAAGAGAGTGCTCATCGCTGCATTGGCCCCAGTTAGGAGGGTAGGGGACCTGCAGGCATTTTCGGTCAACGATTCGCCTAGAATTTGGGCCGGCTGAATATACAAACTCATCAAAATTCAACAAGCAACTACGATTTATCCAAGTGACTGCTGCAAAACGCATGCGAGGGAGAGACGAGGCAGCGCACATCGCGCGTCTCTAAGTAAGTGGGAATTATACCGAACGTGGCACTTGCGGGACTCAATACCCCCAACCTCACACCAAATTTTAGGCCTTGTAGATAGACAAGCATATATACAAATCATTAAGTAGGCAGAAATCCGAAATATACCTTAACATATTAGCAGGGGCAGACTTACCCATTAGGCAAAGGTAGGCGATTGCCTTGGGCCCCCAAAAGGCAAAGGCCCCTAAAATGATTTTCATATATGAGATGCACATTAAGCGTGGACATGCGAACGTTTATTACCACGACAACGGTCTTGCGTGTCCAAGTTGAACGTGCTTCTTGTGTATCCTGCTTGTAGCAAATTAAAATATTATGCATCTGAAGCTGACGGCCGCACAAGCGCGAGGTCTCTCTTTCCCAGCGCACCTCTCTCTCTCTCTGCGTCTGCTCTATTCAGCGTGCGCATATACCTCTTTATATTAGCGGCTAAAGGAGCTGCACTTTCAGTGAAAACACAGATATGTTGCTTCTCTAATTTTACATGAAAGTATAGCCAAAATCACAGCACAGCTATTGTCTTTATCTTATGTGTAGCCTATTTGATTTTATTGGACGACGGCACAATTATAAATCAGGATTTTTCTGCAGATTAACATCTTGGAAGGGAGAGCTTGTTATGTAGTCTTAATGGGTTGCGTTTCAGTCACCATTTTAAATTTAGTCCGTTGTCTAACAACAGAAACAGGAAAATATATAAATGAAAACAGTTTTATTGAGAATTTAGCTGCATCAAAATAGGCTACATTATGTGGCACAGAGAGGCAAACAAATGCAATAATAAATAATAAATGTAGATTTTGCATGTTCAGAAGAAGTAAGCTGCTCTGTCATGCAAAAATGTAAACAGGCTTGTGTCAGAAATTTGCTCAGAGCAAATAAAGAGAAGTAATAGAAACCTGTTTTTTCTATGTTCTTAATTTCATGTATCTAATAGAAATGAACAAGTTATTTGAAAAACATATATTACGTTGGTCTAGTCTTCATGCTCTGTTGACTATGTTTTCACTAATAATAAACATACAGTATATTGCATAAAACATCTATATTTGTCCATGCCCATTTTGATTAGAGTATTTAAAACTTGAAATGTATTCAATTAAGGTACATTTAGAACAGATAAAAATGTTCAATTAAGTTGCAATTATTCGCGAGTTAACTCATGACAATCATGCGATTAGTTGAGATTAAATATTTTAATCGATTGACAGCCCTATGTAAAAATTACTCAAATTAAATGTAGGCTTATGCTGGTAACTCATCAGTGGACTTTCCTTGTCAATATAGGCTATATTTTTCACACTTTTCTCATTCTCCCTAATTCAAGATTTTATATGAATGAACCTCTGAAGCGATTGTCTTCAGAAAAGTTTTTATGGCATTTTCATTTTACCTGATAAAGTATAATTTATGAGCCGAGCGCTGCTTTATTTACAGCCGTTGCCGGGGAAATGGCTATGTTTCTGACGTTCCAAAGCACCTCCTACTGGCAGAGAATGAATGCATTTCAATAATCCGGTCTGCAGTTTTTGTTCAGACCAATGCGAAAAATCCACCCAATAAGTATTCAGTTCAATTGTAAGGTTAATCTTTTTTTTTTTTTTTTTTTTACTTCTATCTCAAAAGTAAATCAATTGGTCTGCAACATGAAATAATAAAAGTGTCTGCTAAATGAATAAATATAAATGTAAATGAAAGAATCCCATTATAACATGTACATGAAAAATGTAGAAACATTGGACTCAGTGCCATTGTGCAGCAGCAAGCATCAAGACAAAAAAGGAACCTCAAGGTTGATCTAGGTAAATGTGTGCAAATGTATAGGGCCCCATTCCTATATTTGCCTGGGGCCCCCAATTCACTAAATCTGCCCCTGCATATTAGAGGAAGAATGCACTTCCAGCAACCATGATAAAAAGCAGTTGGCGTTTAAAGTTTTCTATGCACAATTTGATTTGATGAAAGTCACGAGACCGATTACTCTCTCTCTATCCAATCACATTGATGGATAAAATTATTAAAATAAGCATGTAACAACCACAAACGGAGGAAAATAGAGGAATAAAATTACAGATACATCACTTAAAATGTACTCAAGTAAAAGTAAAAGTACACACATTTTAAACTACTCAAAAAGTACAATTACTGATAAAAACTACTTAATTACTGTAACGTGAGTATTTGTAATTCGTTAAATCACACCCATGATTAGCATGCCTATTATCAACATATTGGCTATTTATTAGTATAAAGTACATATTCTGCATGGTCATATTCTGCATCCCTAATCCTACCCAATACCTAAAATTACCAACTACCTTACTAACTATTAATAAGCTGCATATTAGGTGTTTATTGAGGCAAAATACATAGTTCATGGTGTGTTAATAGCGAGAATTGGATCTTAAAAATAAGTGTGACCCTAAAAGCCTTCAATATTACAAATAACAAAAAGCTTTTCAGAAGTTCAGACAAGAAAAGATATGCTTGTTTACCGTACAGCTGTTGAACAGCAGTGATATCATCCCAGCTGAGCAGCGCATTCGATCTCATCTTCTTATAGTACGGTGACATTAGAGCATGACGGACAGGTGAATGCATTAAACCCAGAGTGTGGCCAATTTCATGGGCCGTCACCAGGAACAGGTTGTGTCCTTTGAGACCGTTCAGGGTCCAGCGTTCAGACAAGTCAAAATGAGCTTCACCGCGGAAAGGGAAAAATGCATGAGCTAGAGCGCCACCTAAAGAACAGAAAGAAAGAAATTAAGAATAAATATTTATGCCATGCAGCTTTCATGTCCCTTTCTGTATCCTAGATGAAAGACTACAAATAACTATGGAAAAAGAGAGTTGGTACATGATTCTATCACACAGGGATGTACTGGGTGGTGGCCTCTGGGGCTCCAGCCCTGAATCTTTTGGACTTCTTAATAGTGTTATCAAAAATATGCAAAATATTTTAAATGGTTCAATACCACTTTCCTACAGTATCAACAAAGTGATACCAGATAAAGTGATATCTGTCTCTTCTTTCTGGCAGCAAGTTCACACACACTTACAGCAGTCCAACAGATACGCCTCTGCTCACTCATTTAGAGCCACGCCTCCTCTCATTCACGCACTCAGAGCCACGCCCCCTCTCATCCGCGCCCTCAGAGCCATGCCTCCTCTCATCCATGCAGAGCCACACCTCCTCTCATCCGCATGCACTCAGAGCCATGCCTCCTCTCATTCACACACTCAGAGCCACGCCTCCTCTTATCCACGCAGAGCCAAGCCTCCTCTCATCCACGCAGAGCCATGCCTCCTCTCATCCAGGCACTCAGAGCCAGCCTCCTCTCATCCACCTCTCATCTATGCAGAGCCACGCCTCCTCTCATCCACGCAGAGCCATGCCTCCTCTCATCCGCGCACTCAGGGCAATGCCTCCTCTTATACACGCAGAGCCACGCCTCCTCTCATCCACACACTCAGAGCCAGCTTCCTCTCATCCACGCAGTCACGCCTCCTCTTATCCACGCAGAGCCAGTTTCCTCTCATTCATACACTCAGAGCCACGCTTCCTCTCATCCATGCAGAGCCACGCCTCCTCTCATCCACGCAAAGCCACGCCTCCTCTCATTCACGCACTCAGAGCCACGCCTCCTCTCATCCGCGCACTCAGGGCCATGCCTCCTCTCATCCACGCAGAGCCACGCCTCCTCTCATCCGCGCACTCAGAGCCACACCTCCTCTCTTCCACACTCAGAGCCACGCCTCCTCTCATCCGCGCACTCAGAGCCACGCCTCCTCTTATCCACGCAGAGCCACGCCTCCTCTCATCCACGCATTCAGAGCCAGCTTCCTCTCATCCGCACTCAGGCCATGCCTCCTCTCATCTATGCAGAGCCATGCCTCTCATCCATCCGCACTCAGGGCCTCCTCTTATACACGCAGAGCCACGCCTCTCTCATCCACACACTCAGAGCCAGCTTCCTCTCATCCATGCAGAGCCACGCCTCCTCTTATCCACACAAAGCCAGCTTCCTCTCATTCACACACTCAGAGCCACGCCTTCCTCATCCATGCAGAGCCACGCCTCTCATCCACACACAGAGCCACGCCTCCTCTCATTCACGCACTCAGAGCCACGCCCTCTCATCCACACTCAGAGCCATGCCTCCTCTCATCCATGCACTCCGGGACATGCCTCCTCTCATCCACGCAGAGCCATGCCTCCTCTCATCCGCGCAGAGCCATGCCTCCTCTTATCCACGCAATCAGAGCCACGCCTCCTCTCATCCACGCAGGGCCATGCCTCCTCTCATTCACGCAATCAGAGCCACGCCTCCTCTCATCCACGCACTCAGAGCCATGCCTCCTCTCATCCGCACACTCAGGGCCATGCCTCCTCTTATCTATGCAGAGCCACGTGTCTCATATTTTAGAGCAGTCACTGCAATTTATGAAATAAATTAATTTAATCTGCATGTGTGTGTGTGTGTGTGAATACAATTCAAATGTAACCTCCTTTGTAATTCTTAACATTTTCATAAGTAACTGTAATTTCATTAAAAATTCTCAGTAACTGTAAAAGATTACAGTTTTATTTTGTAATTAAATTACGGAATTCCGTTACATTTAACTAGTTACTCCCCAACAATGTATATATATTATAAATATATAATAATAACTACAAATTCCTTTAGATAATATAATGTTAGGAATATGTAACAGTCCATAAATTATTTATTTGCCAAATGACTATAATTTTCCTGCAGATCTATGCCCGTTACAGAGGGATTTGTGCAGCTTTGGCTGCTGTGCTGTATAGCTATGAATGGGCATTATTGTTATGTTGTCACTGATTTGTTGGCATATGGGTGATTTATTGTGCAAGGAAACCTGACGTTTAATCGCTCACTCAAGCAGAAAAATGTGCTGTTGCTGCCAGATCTCGATTACCGAAAATCACATTGTAGATTATACAAAACTCACTTGACTAAATAAAAAAAAACATATATATATATAATTTCATGTTTTCTCAAGCAAAGCACATAGTGAAAGTCCACTGAAAACATTTCTTCTTCCTTTTTTTTGGCATAGATAGTATGTTGAAAAAAAAGTATGTTGAATGTCTTACTGTTTTCTGTCCAAAATATAAAATTCCCAGATACATTTGACATAGTTTTGAACAAAGTTTTTGAACTATCCTATATTAGTTATATTTGGGATACTGGTACAATAACAGTTTGTTTCAGGCTCATTTCTGCCAAAAATGTTATCTGACACACCTGACTGGTGCACTACATTTAGAAAGAACAAGATATACCTTAAAGGGAAAAAAATCTGGTTCCCTTTCATTTCTTTTCTTCAATCTGGTGTTTTTCATTTTCTGCTTTTACCTTTGGATGGCACATTTGGGTTGGAAGTTGATTTTGTTCTCTTTCTATTTGAATCTTTCTGTTCAATTATTATTACTTTATCTCTATTTCATGCATTATTTTTGTACAAATGCTGTCCATAGAATTAGGCTTTGAGGAGTGGATCGCAGATCTACAATGGCCTTCATAATAACATTAATTATAATATTTCTTGAATAATTATTAATCAAAGTTACATTTATTAATTTTAGAAAATAAGTTGAATATGGCTTTAGTCTGCCTATGTATTCTCTAAGAAGCTGACCTCGTTGTGTGTGCGTAGTTAATCATATTTGATCAGATTCCTGGCAGACATTGAAGAACAGATAAGTGTTCTCTGTGTATGTGTGTGAATATCTTTGCAGCTAGATGCAGAGCGAGAGCGCTCTTGGATGAACCCGTCATTTGCCATCATCCTGATGTCCAGGGTAACAGATATACATCTCTGGAGAAACCTATTGTGTCTGACCTCTGATCATTTGTCATCAAATTAATCATGAAGAAGATATGCTTTGAGTTTTACGTCCATGTGTGGAGATTTTCTTAGTTTATCTATGTTTCAACCAACCAGAATCTAGCTGTATTGACGTAATTAGTGACCTCTGTTAGAGTACAACTATTGGTGTCTGGAACATGTACGCAGAGCGGCCTATGAACTCCATTGCGAGTATTGAAACTAACTATTTTCTTCAGTAAATGTTTCTTCAATTGATTGCATCTCTGACTCCTGGTCTTCATTCATCATACCTGGTCCATTCCCCTATAGATTAAAATAACATGGACTATTCCTTTTAAGACCAGAATATTGTCATATTTATTTATTTATTTAAGAAATAAAGAAAGCATCACCTGGCCCGTCAAATGCATTCCCTGTCCCATCATCATGTTCTCCTTCAAAGAAGGCCAGCCGGATGTCGGCGGGACCCTGCTGGAGCTCCTGGAAGATCAGTCCGGACACATTACTCCACAGCTGGAAGGCCATCTTCACTGCCATATGCACTTGACTGGGAGACAGATTACGCGGCCAGTTCATGATACGATACGTCAGGTGACGTTTGTGCCACTTCTCTCCTGTGGAAGTACGGACCAGTATCAAACCAATGTTTAACCGTGACATTTCATCTTAAAATTAGCATTTGTGAGATTTATTCAGTCTGGCGTTGAACTGACGCTGTATTTCATTTAGATTTGTATGGTAACAAATTAGTTTAATATTGAAGTAAATAAGTAAGTTGAAAGTAAAGGCCCAGAACAATGCTGTTGCTGGTGTGTTTGTGATTTAAGTTAATAACTACTGAAATTATTTTATTTTATTACATTTAAATGTCTTCACAGTCCAGTCCCCTTTTTATAGCACTTTATGCAATACAGATTGTATTCAAGGCAGCTTCACAGTATTAAACAGGTCAGTAACATAATCAACGATGCAAACTTCAAATATGAGGCAAATCCAAATTCTGCTGAAAAGCAGCTCTTAAAGGACATGATCAGTTCATTATTCAGTTCAGTGTTGATTCAGTTCAGATCAATAACAGAGTTGATGCTAAATTCATGAGTTCTCAGTTTTGTTTTCATCTGATAGCATTAGTTCAGTCACATCACTGAATATTACCAGTCATTTAGATCCCAATTTAGACTTCACACCTAATTTTGTATTACTGTATACATTAATGACATCTTTAAAATACAAAATTAAAATTATATCCAATGTATTTTACATATTCAGCAAAAATCAACTGAATGCATCCAAAACATCCCAAACTGACAAGAGCTCAGCTCAGTACTTAATTATCTTAACATGAGAGTTTTTGTGAATTACACATAATTACAGACGTCCACGACACTAATAACACTGCTGTCAGAGGGTCACGTGTGTGGTTTTTCTCTGTTATTCCTAATAAAGCAATAAGCCCCGTGAAGCCGTGCTTTACACTGAATGTAACAGCTAAGGGGAAATGTTAGGCACGACGCGGTTATAAATTCACTGTAAACCACGGCTTCACGCTTTTATAAAATAGTTATTCCATATAGGAAGGTTTCACAAAATGAAAAAAGGTATTAAAATTTTACGATATTAATGAAAACAATGTTTTTCCACCAAACAATGTAGTTCCTCAGAAACGGTTGTGATTGCAACAAAGTGGTTGGCGAGCAACAGAAACAAAGAAGTTTGTATAGTAATGTACAACAGCGCTGAACACAGCTCAGCCAATCAGAATCAAGAACCGGATCTATTCATTTGATCATAAAGTGTTTTCTTGTTCATTTATTTGTTTTTCCTTGAAATCAGCTTTTGTAAGGCAAAAATACAGCCCTATAAAGTGTGAGGTTAAAGTTTTGTCTTTGTAAGTTAGAATGAATGTGTTCAAAATGTCTGAAATGTTATTCACAAGACGGACTCAGTGTTGACTCAAGCATCAAATGTAATAGAGATAACACAAGTTTTGCTTTGTACTGGGACTGAAAACACATCTTTGATTTAACTGGTGTGTGAAAGGACTGTCTTCACTAATTAAGTCTATACTAGTTAACCCCTAGTGAGAGGAGTTAGCAGACATCGGGTACTGACATGAACACACTCATACCCAGAGCAATGCTGCTGCATTCCTGAAGTATTAGCGTGTTTTCAAAGTGACAGGTCTGAATTTATGATTCACGTACCCCTGCCAATTCACACGCACGCACGCACGCACACACGCACGCACACACACTCATGCACACACGCATACACGCACGCACGCACACACACACGCACGCACACACACACACACACACACACACGCACGCACACGCACGCACACACACGCGCGCACACACGCACACACGCGCACGCACGCACACACACACATACACGCATACACACACACACACACGCATAAACACACACGCACGCACACACGCGCACACACACACACACACGCACACACACACACAGCATACACACACACGCCGCGCGCACGCACACACACACACACACACACACACACACACACACAGCCTCAAAAGCTTCAAGCACATGTGTGTTCACTGTAATCCGTCTAATACAAATGTCTTCTGTGAAACAGTCCTCAGTGCCACAGGACCTGAATGAAAACAGCGAACAGAGTATGGTATGATCAGTGAATGAGTGTTTTGTGAAGATCTGCTCTTGTAGTCTCAGTGTGAACATGAGGTGAGGTGTGAGTTTGTATTTTGGGTCTTTAGAGAAGTGGATGTTTTAAACTGCTAGACATGTATTTTCTCAGTGTGGACAGTAATTATGAGTCCCACTGTATTTATCTGTTATTAGGACCCCACCCGGCAGCCGCAGAACCACCTCACAACTCCCGCATCTGACAAAACACTGTTTAACAGTTGGACTGAAATACTGCCACTTTTCATTGTTTCTTAATAAAACAAACAACAAAAACAGCAACGGCATGCATTCTTTCTGTTGAGCCTCAAATACTAAGAAATGCAGATTTCTTGACACTATATTTCTTACACTATATTGCTGAAATGGTTTTGTATATTTGATGTAGAGAACAGTACAATATAATAAAACCTCCATGGCAGTGCATGACACACGTGAGAAGGTGATGTGTAATATGATTGTAATACACTGCAGCTGGAGCGGATGAAATGTGTTCACCTGTCCGAGCTGAACGCTTCCTCCGGAGGTGTCCACCTGTGAAGATGGTGTCCTGAACCCACGCGGGCGAGCTCATCTTCTCCAGAGTGACCCTGTCCAGTCGTCCAGTGACGGGCAGCTGAGACAACCACTGAAACTCTCTGAAACACATCAGAACACAAACCCATTCCTCTGGAGCAGTGCTGGCATCATTCAGCTGCAGTGATATTATCATACTGCCACACTGCCACTAATAATGCACTGTCCTATGCCTTTCAGCTACGATATCAAACAGTACATGTATTAAGAAAGAAAACTTCATATGGAAATGTAATATATGACATGTATTGTTCTGTAACACAAGTGATATTGCCATACATGTCACCTATAAAGCAATATATCATTTTCATATACATGTGCTGTCCGGATGAGTTTGTGTGTCCTTGGCAGGTTTAATAATGCATTGTGTTTATGATTGTGATTGGTTATTATGTGTCCACATATTGCAGTTATTGATCATGTGTTGTTTTAAATTGGATTATGTTGGAACTGTCTGTATTTTCCTGATTAATAAACAGATTAAAATATTAGCCCTATTGATCGATTGAGAGATTATACAAATTCAAATATGAATCATATTGTTTTATTGAGAGATTAAAATATGAATCATATTGTTTTATTGAGAGATTAAAATATGAATCATATTGTTTATTGAGAGATTAAAATATTAATCATATTTTTATTGAGAGATTAAAATATGAATCATATTGTTTTATTGAGAGATTAAAATATGAATCATATTGTTTATTGAGAGATTAAAATATGAATCATATTGTTTTATTGAGAGATTAAAATATGAATCATATTGTTTATTGAGAGATTAAAATATGAATCATATTTTTTTATTGATAGATTAAAATATTAATCATATTGTTTTATTGAGAGATTAAAATATAAATCACATTGTTTTATTGAGAGATTAAAATATGAATCATATTGTTTTATTGAGAGATTAAAATATTAATCTTATTGATTTATAAAGGATTAAAATATGAATCCTATTGTTTTATTGAGAGATTAAAATATTAATCATATTGTTTTATTGAAAGATTGAAATATGAATCATATTGTTTTATTGAGATATTAAAATATTAATCATATTGTTTTATTGAGAGATTCAAATATAAATCCCATTGTTTTATTGAGAGATTCAAATATGAATCATATTGTTTATTGAGAGATTAAAATATGAATCATATTGTTTTATTGAGAGATTAAAATATAAATCATATTGTTTATTGAGAGATTAAAATATGAATCATATTGTTTTATTAAGAGATAAAAATATGAATCATATTGTTTTATTGAGAGATTAAAATATGAATCATATTGTTTTATTGAGAGATTAAAATATGAATCATATTGTTTTATTGAGAGATTAAAATATGAATCATATTGTTTTATTGATAGATTAAAATATGAATCATATTGTTTTATTGAGAGATTAAAATATTAATCATATTGTTTTATTGAGAAATTAAAATATGAATCATATTGTTTTATTGAGAGATTAAAATATGAATCCTATTGTTTTATTGAGAGATTAAAATATGAATCATATTGTTTTATTGAGAGATTAAAATATGAATCATATTGTTTTATTGAAAGATTAAAATATGAATCATATTGTTTTATTGAGAGATTAAAATATGAATCATATTGTTTTATTGAAAGATTAAAATATGAATCATATTGTTTTATTGAGAGATTCAAATATGAATCATATTGTTTTATTGAAAGATTAAAATATGAATCATATTGTTTTATTGAGAGATTAAAATATGAATCTTATTGTTTTATTGAGATATTAAAATATTAATCATATTGTTTTATTGAGAGATTAAAATATGAATCATATTGTTTTATTGAGAGATTAAAATATGAATCATATTGTTTTATTGAAAGATTAAAATATGAATCATATTGTTTTATTGAGAGATTAAAATATGAATCATATTGTTTTATTGAAAGATTAAAATATGAATCATATTGTTTTATTGAGAGATTCAAATATGAATCATATTGTTTTATTGAAAGATTAAAATATGAATCATATTGTTTTATTGATAGATTAAAATATTAATCATATTGTTTTATTGAGAGATTAAAATATGAATCATATTGTTTTATTGAGATATTAAAATATTAATCATATTGTTTTATTGAGAGATTAAAATATGAATCATATTGTTTTATTGAGAGATTAAAATATGAATCATATTGTTTTATTGAGAGATTAAAATATGAATCATATTGTTTTATTGAGAGATTAAAATATGAATCATTTTGTTTTATTGAGAGATTAAAATATGAATCATATTGTTTATTGAGAGATTAAAATATGAATCATATTGTTTATTGAGAGATTAAAATATGAATCATATTGTTTTATTAAGAGATTAAAATATGAATCATATTGTTTTATTGAGAGATTAAAATATGAATCATATTGTTTTATTGAGAGATTAAAATATGAATCATATTGTTTTATTGAGAGATTAAAATATTAATCATATTGTTTTATTGAGAGATTAAAATATGAATCATATTGTTTTATTAAGAGATTAAAATATGAATCATATTGTTTTATTGAGAGATTAAAATATGAATCCTATTGTTTTATTGAGATATTAAAATATTAATCATATTGTTTTATTGTGAGATTAAAATATGAATCCTATTGTTTTATTAAGAGATTAAAATATGAATCATATTGTTTATTGAGAGATTAAAATATGAATCCTATTGTTTTATTGAGAGATTAAAATATGAATCCTATTGTTTTATTGTGAGATTAAAATATGAATCATATTGTTTTATTGTGAGATTAAAATATGAATCATATTGTTTATTGAGAGATTAAAATATGAATCCTATTGTTTTATTAAGAGATTAAAATATGAATCATATTATTTTATTAAGAGATTAAAATATGAATCCTATTGTTTTATTGAGAAATTAAAATATGAATCGTATTGTTTTATTAAGAGATTAAAATATGAATCCTATTGTTTTATTGAGAGATTAAAATATGAATCATATTGTTTTATTGAGAGATTAAAATATGAATCATATTGTTTATTGAGAGATTAAAATATGAATCATATTGTTTATTGAGAGATTAAAATATGAATCATATTGTTTTATTGATAGATTAAAATATTAATCATATTTTCTTATTGATAGATTAAAATATGAATCATATTGTTTTATTGAGAGATTAAAATATGAATCATATTGTTTTATTGAGAGATTAAAATATGAATCATATTGTTTTATTGAGATTAAAATATGAATCATATTGTTTTATTGAGAGATTAAAATATGAATCATATTGTTTTATTGAGAGATTAAAATATGAATCATATTGTTTTATTGAGAGATTAAAATATGAATCATATTGTTTTATTGAGAGATTAAAATATGAATCATATTGTTTTATTGAAAGATTAAAATATTAATCATATTGTTTTATTGAGAGATTAAAATATGAATCATATTGTTTTATTGAGAGATTAAAATATGAATCATATTGTTTTATTAAGAGATTAAAATATGAATCATATTGTTTTATTGAGAAATTAAAATATGAATCATATTGTTTTATTGAGAGATTAAAATATTAATCTTATTGATTTATAAAGGATTAAAATATTAATCATATTGTTTTATTAAGAGATCAAAAATATTAGTCCTATTGATCTGTTAAGAGATTGAACAACATATTGCATAATGATCTATATGAATCTTGAGAAAATAAGAACAAATATTATCAGTATGAATGAAACATAAATGACACTGCCATGTATTTTTCATTGTGAATATCATGTTCTCATCAATACCTGTATATGACGACACCCGTATTTCATATTCAGCTACATTTGCGTATTGTAAGACGATGAACTGACACCCAAAGATTGATCATACAGAAAACACATCTCTGTGCTTATATTTCAACAGACGAGTAACCAAAGGCCCATAACTCAACTAAAGCATCACGGGTTTACCTGAGTGCAGACTTGACTTCAGCTGTGCTGCGAGACTCATTCTCCTCGTGCAGATATCCATATCTCTCCAGAAAGCCCTGCGTGTGCACACATCCGTCATTACTCCCTCGATCACAGACACAACAGTCAATACCCACATGAGTCTCTGGTCTCTTTGTGCCTCTGGAATGCTTTAGAAGATAGTCTTTATTGTGTGAAACCCTACGAGAATGCAGAATGACCATTCGTTTCATTTGAGAAAGTGTGGTGTTATATCTCTCTTTCAATCACTGGTTCTGGAGAATCTGTGCATGTCTCTGTCAGGTACTGGCATGTACACTGCATATTTGCCTGTGGTGTAGATCTGAACTGGAGGTTACATGTTGACTGATCTGAAGTGAGGCAATACATAATTAAAGTAGACTTTATAGAGGAACCCAGATTCAACAAGTGCACAGAATTACTGTTTCTACTTTATCTGCCAGAGTATAATCAGGAGAAGAACCAGCAGTCGTTATCAGCGGCTGATTGTCTCTCAGTTCTGGACACAGAAGCCTGTGATCACAGGGCTCAAGGGAAATGCTTCTTTGGGTGCATTACATAGTTTATGGCTGTGTCAATTATTCTGAGCACTAAACAGGCTTGTTTTCCATAGCTGAAGGGCAGAGCATGACAATACATGTCTCCGAAATATTTGCATGCTTTTGTATAACTAAAAGCATGACTTTTCTGAAAAGCATGAATTTACTGGAATCATTTAGGCTTTCAGGAATATCAGGAAACTGAGTTATTATTTAAAGGCTATATCCCAACAGGGAACTTTCACTAACGTTTTTATATAAGTGTTAGCAGAAAACGTTCTTATGGAACTTATTAATATTTGATAGATGTGGTCATATGAGAGAAAACGTTAGGGGAACAAATCAGTTATTTGTATTTGATAAACTTTCTAAGAAATGTTATTTAACATTTAAATAACTTTATTATCACGACAACAAAAATTGATATTTTAACGTTTGAATATTAATGAAGCGGTCAAAGAACGTTATATTTTGGGTGAAAACGTTTTAAGAAACATTTTGCAATCAATAATACAAATTATGTTCAAATAGCACTCTTCTTATGGGAACAAATATAGTAGAAGGTTTTTGTATTCTTTAAATAATGTTGCATCTAATGTAGCCGAATCTAATCTTGGGATGCGAGTTAAACAGAAATCAGTCCTCGTTAGTAACTAAGGCGTTATTCTGGCCAGAAGAACAGAATCGATCTCACCTGAGCCTGAGCAGCTGTGGAGACTGGAGAGCTGACGGAGATCTGAACACACAGCACAGCTGCCAGCAGCACAAACACCTCCATCTGCGTGCATTCCGTCTGTATTTCTAAAAGCACCTTCACGATAGACCTCCGCGCCACAGTTCACGCTGAGCGGCTGTGGAAGCAGCACTCACTCCCCCGCGCGCGGTCCGCCTCCAGAGCGCGCGGATCTACACAGAGACACATGAGTTCAGAGATACTACCCAGCTACCAAACATATGCCCTCACGTGTCCATTAGCTTAGGAATGTTCTCTGAGCGTAAAAAAATAATTCAATGAATTAAAAACGTTCAGGTATTTAATATTAAAAACATTTATTATTCATTATGTGAACGTTAGAGTCAACATTTTATTGTTTCCTTTTATTGTTTTGCAAATATGGGTATGTTATTTCATTTATATAAATCTCTAAACCACTAAAAATCTCTAAAATTGTTCCACAAGTTCTTGTGGAGAAGACATTTTGAGAAGACTATATATATATATATATATAGAGAGAGAGAGAGAGAGAGAGAGAGAGAGAGAGACAGAGAGAGAGAGAGAGAGAGAGAGAGAGAGAGAGAGAGAGAGAGAGAGAGAGAGAGAGAGAGAGAGAGAGACAGAGAGAGAGAGAGAGAGAGAGAGAGAGAGAGAGAGAGAGAGAGAGAGAGAGAGAGAGAGAGAGAGAGAGAGAGAGACAGAGAGAGAGAGAGAGAGAGAGAGAGAGAGAGAGAGAGAGAGAGACAGAGAGAGAGAGAGAGAGAGACAGAGAGAGAGACAGAGAGAGAGAGAGAGAGAGAGAGAGACAGAGAGAGAGAGAGAGAGAGAGAGACAGAGAGAGAGAGAGAGAGAGAGAGAGAGAGAGAGAGAGAGAGAGAGAGAGAGACAGAGAGAGAGAGAGAGAGAGAGAGAGAGAGAGAGAGAGAGAGAGAGAGAGAGAGAGAGAGACAGAGAGAGAGAGAGAGAGAGAGACAGAGAGAGAGAGAGAGAGAGAGAGAGAGAGAGAGAGAGAGAGAGACAAATTTGAAGATAATAATTTACAATTATCTTCAAAAGTAGCTGATTCAACACAAACCAACATCTGGACATATCTTTTGTTGAATTTTGGATTTTTGGATTTATTTTTATTTTATTTTTTACCATACTTGAATCTGAGGGATGTTCAGGAGAAGCAAATCACAGCTAATCACAGGATAACTGTCTTCAGAAGAAGGTATTCATGTTGGAAAAGATAACATCAAACAACAACTAAGAAAAACCTTACAGAAGAAGAAAGGTAAAGACATTTTAAATAAGACTGCTATTTCATAGCGATTGTATAGCTCTCAGTGAGCTTTTACTTGGAGAAAAAACACAAAGAGACATTTTGGACAACTGGAATTTTATTTTTATTTTTTTGAATCAGTATAAGTAATTTTTTTCCTACGTTTTAACTTATTTTTCATTTGTAATAACTTTGTATCCTGAGCAATTGAAAATAAACAAAACACTGGCAGTTAATTCAGTTGGTTGTTTACATTCTAAATCAACCATGGCCAGTGCATCTTGGCCCCGCCCCTTCACATACCCTCAAGGGGCTCGCACACCGGATGCGCAGCGCGCCCGCGCCGCGTCGCCATGTCTTTCAAATTCAAACACATTGTTTTCAATGTGTATACGCATCGGCGGCGCCATTCGCGCCTGTCCGCAGCGCATAGCAACGACTGTTTAGAACGTTGTTCTAGACGTGGCGCTTCGAGCGGGCGGCTCTCGCGTGTGCGAGCCCCTTTAGAAGAGCTCTGAGAAATCCAGGCAACTCCTCAGACAGAAGCAGACGAAGGACACACCAGACACACTGTTTGCTGACCAAGACCACAGTGTCCTGACTAACCTGCTCTTCTACTCTGAACACAGCCTTTTATGGCACACTGCCTTCTGTCAACATTTTCCTTCACCAAGAAAAGAGGCATCTGTAAAGGCAGACAAATCCTAGTATTTGAAGATACTGAAAATAACGAAACAAGATTTTGACCTTAAACTTGTATCAGAATGGCACAGTCATGATACAAGGATCAGAGTCTGCTCTTAAAGTCTTCATTGAAGAATTTGAAGAAATAAAAACACTTGCACTGTCTGACAATGATGAAGATGATGATCCCACACAAGCTAACAACAAGGATCCAAACACTGATACCTCCCCTGGAAAATCAGACCAAAAGATCGCAATGACTCCAAAAACCATAACCTCAGTGTCAAGAATGAAAGACAGTTTTTCACTCCTAGAGGTAGAGGTAGTAGAGCTAAAAGAATTCATTCTCTCCCACCTAAGCAACAACAACATGGAACAACTTACAAATGACATATTGAATTTGAGACAAGAGATCAAATATCTGCAAAGTGACCGAGAAGAAATGTCAAAGGAGCTTCAACAAACTAAAGATGAAGTGAGGGAAATAAAATCAACCTTAGGAAAACAGCTAAAAGAAGTCCGAGCAGAAATGCAAGAGGAGCTCTCTGCCTTGAAGTCAACACTCCACACCAAGGATAAACTCATTAACAGTTTGAAAGAAAAACTCAATCCTGTTCCAGCACGTAAAGAGACCAGAGATCCTCATGAATACTCCTCAAGCTGAACAACTAGCCATGAAGAGAGAGTCTTACAGCTCGACTGATCCAGCCAATCAGATTAATATCTCCGCCACAGAGGACCCGAGAGAAACACAGGCTCTTATCCTGATCGACTCGAATGGGAAATATGTCAATGAGAAACTACTATTCCCAAATATGATGGCCCAGAAAATCTGGTGCCCAAACACAAAAAGTGCTTTTCAGATCCTGTCTGATAAAAACCTGAATGAAAACTATAAACACATCATAATTCACACAGGGACAAATGATTTAAGGGCCATGAAGGGCCATGTGGCTCCTGTGATGAGAGAGCTGGCAATCAGAGCCACTCAACGTTTCCCAGAGGCAAGAATAACTCTGTCCGCATTACTACCACGCACTGATGTCCCATTCCACGTGATTCATGGAAATAATGTGGAACTCTCCAGAAGCTGTGAGCTTATTCCTAATGTTCATCTCGTCCATCACAAAGATATACGGCCACATCATATGTATGACCATGTGCATCTCAACAAGCAAGGAGTGAAAGTCTTCGCCAGAGTGATGAAAAGCACAGCCCTTGGAAACGCACCGGGAAACAGCAGAAACTCCAACAACAAGAGAAGCCCTCATCCAACAAGAAGCCCTCATCCTCCAACAAGAAGCCCTCATCCTCCAACAAGAAGCCCTCATCCTCCAACAAGAAGCCCTCATCCTCCAACAAGAAGCCCTCATCCTCCAACAAGAAGCCCTCATCCTCCAACAAGAAGCCCTCATCCTCCAACAGAGTCCAGAGCAGCCACCAGACCGCCATCACAACACAAGAGCTACGCGGCGGCAGTTCAACGACCACAAAACCCTGCAGCTGCAGAACTCAACCACATAAGACGTCTGCTGAACACCGTCTGCTCCAGACTCATGATATAAGTCACACACCTTTACATACATGTACATATACATGCACACACTTTACACACAAACCTATTCATGAAGTCTTTTAAAATCAGTTGTTGGAATATACAGGGTCTGCACTCTTCTACTTTCGGTAACAAGTCTGCAGACCAAGACTTACTCAGCAGTGTAACAGATATGGACATTTGTATCTTTCACGAAACGTGGTGTCGCAGTAATGAGGCTTTACATTGTCCAATAGGATACAAAGAAATTATTGTTCCTTCATTGAAAAAATCTCAAATTAAATATGGCCGTGACTCAGGTGGAATACTTATTTGGCACAAAGACAATTTGAATCACATCTATTTGGCTTGAAGTGAAATCAGTCATATCACAGCATAATCTTTACCTCTGTGCACTCTATATTCCACCTCACGACTCTCCCTATTACAACGAGCAAAGCTTTCTACAGCTACAGACTGACATATTGCACTTTCAGTCAAGAGGACAGCTTCTCATATGTGGAGACTTAAATGCCAGGACCGGAAGAGAAATTGATTATGTAAATATTGTAGATAATAATCACATATCCAACGACACCACGTTTCATTCTTCATTAGTTATCACACCAAGAAACAGCTATGATAGTTTAGTCAACACCAATGGAAAACAAGTGTTAAAACTGTGTAAAGGTTTAGGGCTGTACATCATTAATGGCAGAACCAGAGGAGATAGTTTAGGTAGATTCACCTATTGCTCCAGATTAGGAGCCAGTGTAGTCGATTACTCAATTACAGACATAGACCCAAACTTTATTAATGCCTTTATAGTTAAACCTCAACTCCCGATTTCTGACCACTGCCAAACAGTCCTTTACCTGAATCAGTCAATTGACCGGTCAGTACCGCTCCTCAAACATGAAAAACTGTTCCCTTTAAAACCCAAACTCAGATGGAACCAGTCTAATGCCGAGCAATTCAAAGAGAACATGAGCAACTCTGTTATACTAAACATGCTGGACCACTTTATGTCCACAGATTTCACTCCAGATACTAATGGAATAAACGCAGCTACATCCAATCTTAATCATATATTTCAAACTTTAGCCACTATATCTAACACTAAACCTCCAAACAAACATAGAACAAACAAACAAAAATCAAAAGAATATGTGGTTTGATAATGAATGCACTTGTCTCAGAAAAGACCTTCGACAACTTTCTAACGAAAAGCATAAAGAACCGGCCAATCAGACGCCACGGCTCGCCTACTCCGACTGTCTGAAAAATTATAAAAAGCTCATCTGCAAAAAGAGATCAATATTATGAAGCTAAAATTGATGAAATAGATGAATCAATAGACCAAAACAATTTCTGGAATCTCTTTAAAAAATCTGAAAGCCCCAAATCAAGGCCATTTCTCCAGTGCGGCACAATCTGGAGGTCTTACTTTAAAACCCTTTACCAACAACTTGAACCAGACCTCAACCAGCCCCAAACTAACACAAAGAGAAAACTAGAAGAGTTACAGAAAACGATCAAAAATTACCAAAACCCACTGGACATGATTATAACAACATCAGAAATAACAGAGCACATTAAAAAACTCAAATTAAAGAAGGCATGTGGACAAGACGTTAGCTCAGTGATTCTGAGATAATGCCCTTCTTACTCGGAGAAGATGATAACACAGCTGCACTCGCTGCTAAATATGTGTTAACCATTCATGGTTAATACAAAAACACTTATACAATAATTGTACAGTTAGTTAATAGTGAAGTTCATTACAAACTATTCTGGAATGAGAGTACACAAATAAACCACAATATTAACACTGATATTATAACATTTAAAAGAAGCATATGTGTGTGAAAGAATGTGAGCATGTGTGTGATGTGAATGACTGAGTGTAAATCCCATCTCTACTAAACAACACAGAACAAGCATTTAACATTTGCTTTTTACAAATTATACACTTACAGTTAGTTTCATAGTCCATGAATACAGATCATGCATCACTGCCAATTTTCATGATCTCTTTATCATAATTGATGTAGTCATGAAGAAGCCCCATCAGCACAGCATGCGGCATCTTTTACAGCATCCAGCACAGCATCCTCCTTTAAAACCACTGTTGCATCAGTTTGGGGGAAATTCTCCTCTTTGACCAGCATTCATCCCAGTCACCGCCTGTTCTTCATCAGTGGCCTAAAAAGAGAAAAACATTTAATGAAACTATCCATTTCAGATAGAGGTGCCTCCACATCATAAGGACAGGTAAATAGCCTGTTTGTTTGATGTCTGTCTACCACAACGCTCTAGAAGGCTATAATGGCAGCACTAGTATGAGGGAAAGTGATATTGTTTAAGTAAATATATTGCTTTCAGAGAGTTTCTTCTTTACTGAAACATTAAAACAGACATGACATTCACATACCTTACAAATGTCCATGTACGTGGAGGGCTGCTCTTTAATGGGTTAGTTCACCAAAAAATTAAAATGGTCATAATTTACTCCCCATGTTGTTCCAGACCCATACAAAGTCTGAACCTTTTTGGAACAAAAATAAATATTTAATATTCTCTTAATTTTTGTCCTCCATGGCAAGTCTGGAAGACCAATATTTTCTTCTGAACAGACATGTTCACTATCATGTAATTTAAGATTTATACATATATAAATATTGGAATGTATTACTTCTACAATAACTCTATTCATGAAGCTTGAAAATAATGATTATCTAGACTCTCAATGGATGAACAAAAAATTATGAGAATGACATAAGGGCAAGTATATAATTTTTTGTGTGAACTATTCCTTTAAGAAAGGAAGACCAAGAACGATGACTCTCCAAATCAGACAACTCCAAAGTTGGTTTGGGTTCTGCAATGAAAAAAGGGACACTTATGGTTTATATAAAATATGAACACGTAATCATACTGTTGTTACATTCAAATGTGAAGTAAAGAAGCAGGAGACAACAGAAACATTTATTTTCTAATAATCACTTACATCAATCTCAAAATAATGATGCTCTCCTATGTCTCTGGCTTTCAAAATCTAACAAAAACAAAGAAACATTATTTTAGTCTTAGTAAAAACAAAGGGATGAAATTATGAAGTTTACTTGCCTTAAAACGGTCTTTCCCTCTCTTCTGAAGAAGCTGAGAAAATCGCCTCCTCCTCACGCACGCACGCACGCACGCACGCAGGCTTCTATCCTTAACTCCCGGTGCGGGCACAACGACGACACAAGCTCAACAAGTCTGAAATATTACAAACAAGACATTACTGTTAACAATTATCACTTCATCAGCCTCAAAATAATTATGCTAGTCTTTACATAACGCGCTTCCTTTAGGAAACTACATTCAGTTTAACCATGAACAATACAATAACGAATTAACATGTTAATAACTCTATTAACACCTCAAAGAGAGCAGATATTGTAAAATCTTATCTAAATATTACATAAGACACTCACAGACGTTATAAAAGTACGTTAAGTTAACGTTACCTCTTCCGTTCAGTAAAAGAGGCCGTTATGATCTCCGTTTCTGAGGCAAAAACCACGTCCACGTATTTTTAAATATAAGCTATTTTCGGACAATTTCCGCCTTCCATGAAACCTCAAAATACTCCCGGACACAAACAATGAATGAAGACTTTACATTTTTAATCTTTACTTACCATAACGTCTTTCATTCGCTCCTCGCTTCTTTGAGGCTGAGAAAATGGCGGCTTCTCGCACTGGTGTCGTCGGGGGTGCCCTCGGATGTTGACGTGACGTGCGTGCTCTCCTTCACGTCCGCGTTCCCAACCTAACGCCGCTGGGTTATGATCAAACAACCCAACGCCCTAACCCAGCGGCCTCAACCCAGCATTTGGGTTGAAAAAACAACCCAGCGTTTTTTAGAGTGTATGCTTAAAATTTCCAGAACTATTTTCAAATCAAGAAATCAACCGATGACTTTAACCCTTGAAAAAAAAATCATAATTTTCAATGTCCACGGTAAGAATAAGCACATTTTTGTGCACAATAAAGTGACCAGAAAGCAATATAAATTAGCTTGCATTTACTCTCGTTCATGCATATAACATATGACGATGATTGTTATTTTATTTTTTCTGGATATCGTTCCTAAGCAACCACTAGCAAAATATAACAGTAAACCACAGTGACATTCAAATGTTAACGTTTTTGCAAATTGATTCATTAATGAGAAGGTGCTGCTCTCATATTATATGATTTTAAGTAACAACAAATAGCAAACAAAAACATTAAAACATTTTATAAGCTCACGTTTTGCCAGGTCAAAACTGACTTTAAAATTAATGTCAGGTGTTTTTTTGATGAAAAATGAATTTTTGTGTTATAATGCAGTCAAAATATTTAGGCTACATTTTTAAAAATAAAGGTGCTTCACGATTACATTGTACAAGACGCGATCAGTCCATTATTTAGGTTTGTACATTGACTCACTACTCTGGCTAAAACTAGCTAACGTAGTGAGTCAATGTACAAACCGAAATAATTAACATTCTGCTTGAACAGATGCAAATTGTAACTTAATGAGTGTATGACAACCAGAAAATGAACATTTTGTCTTCATTTGTATTGAGGTTGAATGCTAAGGGACATTTTGCTCTGTTTTGTTTGGATTCAGGACATGTAATAAAACAAATTATATTTCCCATCCTCTCTGGATACATGAAATCAGTGTTACAAGTACAACAGGCACATAGTTTTTCCATTTTTGTATCATAAACCCCATAAAACCGATGCGAGCCTCAGATCTTCCCGTTTCTCGAAGGCGCTGAAACCTTAGATGTCCGAAGTTCTGCTCCCCGTGCAACTGATACTCGACTGCCATTGGCTACCCTGCGCTCGAGGGGAGGGGCTTACCGATAGGTCAATTGGGTGCAACCCACCCAATCTGGCAACACTGCTAGGGGGAAACATCTCGGTTACATATGTAACCACAGATCCCTGAATAGGGAACCGTCTTACGCATGCGTAAGCATAGTATACCTGTGTGCCACGCACTCAAATTTCATGGACTAAGGAAACGCTAACAAGGTACGGAAACGGCCTGAACCTCAGCATCTCATTCCCTATTCAGGGAACTGTGGTTACATACGTAACCGAGATGTTCCCCTTCATAGGTCACTTCGATGCTGCTGTGACATCACCATATGGGAACACTATACCATCACGCCTGACACACCTGACATAGCTGGGATCTTAGGAAAGCATCTGCTCAATTGGAAAGAACCCGGGAGCCAGGGGCCGTCCTCACGTCCAGGCTGTAGAATTTGACGAAAGTGTTCGGTGAGGACTATCCTGCCGCAGCACATATATCATCCTCGTCGGCACAAACTACGAATCTTTCGCAGAGCTCTTGCACTCGGTTGGGGAAAACGAGTAGACTCCAGCGCATCGCTGTCCTCAAGCCATCACCTCGTGCGGCGCCTCAGCAACCGCAAAAGCGACACGCCGGGGGTTGGACGCGGGGGCGACCTTGGTTCTACCCTTCCTACCTAACCTCGAGCGCAGAACTTTCAGTCGCAGGCCGTCACAGTGGGGACATGTCGACAGGCCACTGAGCGCCGCTGTGCATGATGCAGGCCCAGGCACACAACGCACCTATCATGAGTGTCCCCCACCGTGATAGACCTGCTACATGTCTTCTTGCACTTCCGATGACTCATCGCGTCCGCAAAGAGGAGTTAAACACTGCTCGAGAACAAAATAACGCTGAGAACACGAGATGCTTTCTAGGGCACAGAAAGTTCGCTCTCGCTTTGGCCAAAGCGGTGGCCAAGCTTCAGTGGCGGAGCCAGGCGGTAGCCACCCCTTTGGCCATCCTGCTCAAAACTGCTAAAATTTTGTCCCCTTATTCTTGACAAGAAATGCCTTTATTAAGATGCGGAACCAGTGTATTTTTTGCATCCACATCAAACGAGACTTTTCAGACATGCACTGCAGCTTTGCCTCAGCGCCAGGCGCGAGGCTAATGAGCGCGGAAAAGGTACACCAGCCAAATGAGCTTCGGTAGAGCAATGAGATGCTGTTAGGCTGTATGTCAGTAAAACAATCTTTCCTGTCCACCGTCACTGTGCTCACGGCGCACGCTCTGATCGCGTCATCATAAATAAGCACACAAGAAACTGAGGATACGACGTAGTTCTGTCGTCAGTTAAGTCATGAAATTAAAAGGCGATTAAAGCTGCAAACTGTATAATGTACTATGTAAATGTAACAAATTAAACTGTGCATGCATTACACGCATTACTATGCGAAGGTGCAACAGATTATACATAAGCTACGCAATGTCTTAGATGTGCATTAGAACCAGCAGATTGTTGTGTTAGTGCAGTGTGTGCGTGTAGTCCAGTTGAACTGTGTTAAAGTTAAAGTGCAGTGTGCTTTCTGTTTGTAACTCATGATGAACCAACATCACGAAGTGGTTTCTCATTTTGGTTTATTGACCGACATTCGGGTATTACTGAACTGCAAAAAAAACTAAAGTACTATGAAACATAGTTTCATACTTTTATTATCACCATTTCATTTAAGCCTTCCACATGTACATAGGAAACCAATAATTTTAGCACACACAGTACACTGGGTTTAGAAACACGAAATACAGTAACTGCAATTTGGTTGAAAGTTGGAGTGATACAATTGTCGACTGTCATACAAATCTGTATATACAGTGTTTTAAAGGGACAATATTTCTTGAAAACCAATCAATGAAAGGATAACAAAATACAAGAATGATAATGAGCTAAAGAAAACAATAAAATAAGTGTAAAACCAATTTAAAGGCTCACCCTCTCTCCATTGTACAAGAACGGTCATGTCCTTATTAGCATTTTTTACATCAACCCAGCTCTCCAAAACCAGTGCCAAGAACCCGGCCCTTCAGAGCCCAGAGGAGATCCTCTTAAACCGAGGCACCGCTGCTCCGGAGCATCTACGGCAGTCAGGGTCCGTGGCCATGGGCACCTTTCCTTGTGAAGCTCTGGTGCCCGCGTCTGAATGGTGACATGCGGCGTACTCCTGCAGCTGTATGGTGGCGTGGAGGCACGCGCTTCCCCACCAGCAGGTTTCTGGAGGTCCAAATGGCGTCTTTGATGCAGTTAAGGGTGAGCCACAGTTTGGTGTGCATGTGTGCTGGCACTTCTTCTTGGCTCACCCCACTCATGACCATCAGGTAGTCTAGGATTTCTGTCTCTCGTATCAGTACGAGGCTGTCTGTGATCTTTCTTTCTGGGACCGCACAGGCTTGATCCGAGTGGATTAGGTCTGCTAAAACTGTGGACATCCGTCCTTTTACAAGTTTGCTAAAAAGTTTACAATCAAAATTTAAAAGAGTTACAGGCCGCCATTTTTTCAGATCTGTCTTATTTGTGTAATGATGTCATTATACCCATCCTAAAGCTGTCCGGAAGTCGGTTAATGTTGTCCAAATCATTAAAAACATCGAATAAGTCTTGTCTTCGAATGTCCCAGAAAGTCAAATCAAATTTAAAAGACCATCTGCTCCAGGAGACTTACCTCTTTTAAAATGTGTAACACTTTTATCAATCTCGAGGAGATAAAAATCGTTTGTTAGTATGCCACTATCTTTTACTGTTTTGTCTACAAAGGATAAGATTTCATTTAAAATACTTTGATCGCTATTTATTTCTTTGTAGAGTTCCTCATAAAAGCCTTCAACTACTGTTAAACTGCCTTAACATCTCCTCCTTTGTCTTTCAAATTTACCATTGCTCCATCTCTATTCATTATTTCATTTCTCTCCGTTCTATTTGCTTTTCTTTTCTTCTCAGGATAACTCCTCTACTTTTGACTTCGGCCAATTCCGTCATTTCTTTTTTGACTTCTTTTATTTCACCAAGAAAATCTAAACCTTTATTAAAAAGATAAAAGTAACGTAATTTATTTTGCAGTGCCACAATTCTTCTCATCTTGCCTAAAAGTTGGGGCTGTATATCTTTTAAACGGTTCATTTTTATCTTGATATCCATAAATATTTAAGATTTTAAAACCCCTTAGTTACCACGAGATGTTAATCCAGAAACAGAGAAACAAATAGAGACATAATTAGCGTAGCTGTTGTTCTATCCAAGACAAAAATCTTTGTTCAACCCAAGCTAAAGCATAATAATGTGCATTTGTTCAGATATACCTGCAGTACAAGATTGTGATATTCATTATATGAATGATTGGCTAAAGAGATGTGTCTTTAATCTAGATTTAAACAGAGAGAGTGTGTCTGAACCCCGAACGTTATCAGGAAGACTATTCCAGAGTTTAGGAGCCAAATATGAAAAATAGTTTACTGCATTAAAATAACTGACTTATTACTGTATATCACTTACCTTTCACAGCTCATGTTGGTTTTGATTGCTTCTATTGTCCTCATTTGTAAGTCGCTTTGGATAAAAGCGTCTGCTTAATGACTAAATGTAAAAATATATAGGGTGTTCTGTTGAGGTCTAATTAGGTTTTTGAACTACTGTAATATGGTCAAATATATAATCTGTATGACTTTGTCTGGAAACAGCTCCGATAAACCAACAGGTTTTCTTGTTGAGCGTGTGCTGTTTTAGTCAAGTATTTGATTGGTTGCTGAAAGTATTACATTTTTGTATGGACAATTTTTGTTTACATTCTACTGTTATTGTCACAGAAATCAAAATGTTGCAACATTTGTATGTAGATTAAAAATAAAAACACAAAGGGTCCCCAGTTGTTTGTTTTATTTTGTATTTTATTTTGTTTGTGTGTGGGCAAGCTGCACAGTGGGTTGCCCACAAAAAAAAATCCTCATAGGGTTTGGGGAAAATGAGCAAATTGCAATGGCCCCCGCATGGGTTACCACAGGGGGCCCGAGTGGGTTTCATGGGCTTGCCCACAGAAAATCATTGTTGGGGCTCAAAAGGGCAAAACCGCTGAGGTTTTTTTCTGCATGGGCTAAACTACAGGAGGCCCCGAGTGGGTTTCAGTGGGCAAGCCCACCGCTGGCTTGCCCATAAGAAACCCACATAAGGCCCCCAATGGACAAAACTGCTGTGGGCCCCACATGGGTGCCCTATGTGGGTCATGACTTGATTCAGGCTACAGCATGTCGGTTTCTGTGCTTGTTCGACTCACTCGTGCCTGAAGCGCGCATCTGAAACGTCTCTGGATTGATGTGATCGTAAATATGTTCTGCGACTGAGTAAATGCACATTTTGTCAAGAAAAAACAGACAGAAATGGCAGTTATTAGTCACCATCACCAATGATTTGTACATTCATTATATGGACAAAAGTACTGGCATCCCTTCTTTAGAAGAGAAAAAGGCACTTCAAAACTGTGACAACAAAGATGGAAACATGATTAATATACTTAAACATTTTATTTCCATCTCTGTTGCATCAGTTTTGAAGTGTATGAAACGATTGTACCCATATGTACAAGTCATTAGTGTTTGGTGATGAGTTTCTCATTTAGTCACACCAGAGGTGTTCAGCTGCTTTCTGCAGACCAGTCAAGTTCTTCCACACTGACTGAATCATCATTTCTCTTTGATCCTTGTCTTATACACAGAGACACTGTCATGTTAGAATAGAAACGAGTCCAAACTGTTGCTATACAATTAGATTCCTAGAATATCATTATATGCTTAAACATTAAGATTTACACTTATGGAAATTACTAAAGTACTCATACCTTCCATTAGAATACTTTTGGCAATAGTGTATCTACAGGTAAAGTCCCGTGTTAGAATAAGGGTTATTATTTATATAATTTTTGTAAACATGAGATGCACTCAGTATTTCACGGGCTTTTATTCTACCAAGCAGAGGCTGGTATTTGATTGAAGAAATACACAATGATCTGCAATCAGGACTTCAGTTATTTTCAAAGCACTTACATTAGGATTTTGTGCAGCTTAAAGTTGACATATTGCATATAATTTAATGTTCTACAAAAACAAAAATCATAAGACCGAAACGAGTAAGATCAAAAGAGTGTTTAATATTTTTTGCAAAAAGAAAATCAAAAACAAAAATGAAACTAGTAAAACGGTTTGTGTTGATTGATTTTTACAAAACAATAAGCATTTCACAAATCTATCACACACTAAATGCCGGATTCAACAAGTCTGGAAATTAAAACATAACAAAAATGATATCTGGCCCCCCTTCACCCAGAGCAAAATGACCCTTTAAAGCTGATCTGTGGCCAGTGCTGAAGCTGTACAGCGTAGCGGAGATCAAATTCATCCCGTTCCCTTCACTCAGCCCATCACAGTAGATTCAACATTAATGGGAAAACTGCTCGTTCAGACAGTATATGCTCATGCAACCGAACACAAACCCCCACCCCACAATAAACAGGTCAGGAATGCTTCAGTAGGGCCGGCCTCGTCTCTCCTCTCTGTGGTCTCCCCTTTAGGATGCAATGAGAGGAGCGTTACTCGACGTCAGAGAGACTCCTGATAATACTGATCGAGGTTTCATTACCTTCCACCCATCTTGTATCCTCCACGGTCTCCCCCCCGGAAGCCCCCGCCTCCTCGGCCTCCTCTGAAGCCGCCGCGGTCTCCTCCGTACCCGCCGCGGCCGCCGCGATCTACAGCAGTCAGGAGGAAATCACAGCCGTTAAAGTGTGCTGAGAACTTCTGCTTGGCGTGACTCGCACGATACTTCAGCAGAGCAAGCTCGTTTACACCGATCAGAACAATTATAGGATCCGAGACGCGGCCAATTATGACTCTTTTAGCAAATGAGTTTCTCAGTTGTTTATCTGCTCCCCCCTGCAGGGCATCCAAGATGTGACTTTCTTCAGTTGAACACAAAGATGTTTAACTCAAACCCTTGCAGTCTGTCAGTCATATAATGGCAGTCAATGGGCTCCACAGCTTTGAGAAAAAAACACAGAAAAAATCAGATTAAACCCTGTGGCTTGTGATGATGCATTGATGTCCTAAGACACCAAACGAGCGGTCTGTGCAAGAAACTGGTGTATCAGAGGTCAAAAAATGATATAAATACGATTCAATGTCCAACTCTCCTGAGCTCATCCACAACGTCTGGTGCGTGACCTGTAACGTGCTCTGGAACATAGATATATACATAGATGCCTCATTAGCAACTGTTTCAATACACGCACGCTTCTATGTGTGTATATATCTGTTCCAGAGCACGTTACAGGTCACGCGCTGGATGTTGAGAATGAGATCAGGGTAAAAAAAACAAAACATTTCAGTTTCTCGCACAGACCGATCGTTTCGTGTTTTAGGACATCTATGTATCGTCACGAGCCGCAGGGTTTAATCTGGTTTTGTCTGTGTATGTGTTTTTACTCTCAAAGATTTGGTGCCCATTGACTGCATTATATGACTGACAGACTGCAACGGTTTGAGTTAAAAACTGAAGAAACAAAGTCACCTACATCGTGGATGCCCTGATGGGGGGGGGGGTTAGCAGATAAACATCACATTTACATTTTTGGGGGAACTATCCCTTTAAGAAAAGTCAGAACTCCGAGTCAACATTTCACAATTCTGAGATCATTTTTTTTTCTAATGATCTCAAATAATTGCAACTTAATTGCAAGTGAAAAGTATTGAACTTTGAATGCCAAGAAAATAGATCAATTCAGTGAAAAATAAAAAACTGCAAGGGTTAAAGGCAGAGTGTACATCTCCCAGTTCAGTCTTCCTCACAGATGAGTTACACCAAGCAGATATAGCGATCGAGTTACTTTTTGCAATTCTGAGTGAACATCTTGCAAATCTCACTTTTCTGCTTCCCTTATTCGAGTTGGTCTCAAATGCAATAGTCCCCCCATAGTTGTGAGATTAAAACATATCTGAATCTTGAGTTCTTATCTTACAGTACTGAGTGTCACAATTCCACCTTTCTTCTCCACAGAATTGCGAGAAACACCATCGAGAGGAATATAAAAAACAAGGTTTTATCCATGGTGGAAACAAGCTTAAACGGCTCCCTCTATCAGACAATCGTCTCAGCTCATGTACAAGCGGCACACTCACCATCTCCATCGCCGTCAGGCTTTGACGTTCCACATCTGTTGCATTCGTATCTTCTAGCAAAGTTCATGTTGCCACAAGAGCTGCAAGAGATGGTTTAACAATAAATATAACGGGACGACGGATCGCTCTCAAAAACATCCACGAATAACTAAATGCACCGAACCTGTTGGGACAAGGCCAGTCTCCACCCTTGACATCAAACGAGGGACCTCCAAAGCTACCTCTGCCTCGAAAACCTGTGAGCAGGGGCACAAAACAGCAGAAATATGACTTTCAAAACAACAGATGTGTCTTATACAAACAGAGTAGAGTCAGATGTACAAATCATACCACCACGTCCCCGTCCACCTCCACTACTACCTCCACCTCCTCCAACTGCACCTCCTCGCTGGGTGAACTCAGCTCTTCTGGTGGCAAACGACACCTTGAGCGGTTTTCCATTGAACTCTTTTCCTGTAATCCAGCAAAACAAAGCAGCCCCAAAATAAGCCCAAATTTGTATAAAGCTATTGAAGTCACCGAGACAGCAAAGATGATTCTCCTACCATCAAACCAAGTAATGGCCGCTTTGGCTGAGGGGGGGTCGTCAAAGGACACGGTGGCTTCCCCCTTCAGTCGTCCGGTGGCTTTATCGGTGTACAGATTGATCATCGGTTTGGCCGTCTTCTTATTGACCTGTTATCAGAGCAGATCTGCTGTAAACCGGGATTCTTCAGGTATGTGAAGTTCATGACCGTCCGGTGAGAACACTTGCCTTAATGATGCCAATTTGTTTGAAGTAGTCCCCCACTTCCTCGGGGGTGACGTCTTCACTGAGACCTTGGACAAAGATGGTGTTATTGTCCGAGTTATCCTGATCGCCATCTGTAATTGGGAAAAGTAACATTGGAGTTGAGACACTATTACAATATTTACACATCATGCAAACCACAAAAAGACCACACACACACTGCCAAGTCACGCGCACACACACACAGTCAAGTCAGACGCCGCACAGTCAGACGCGCACAGTCAGACGCGCACACACACACAGTCAGACGCGCGCACACACACACAGTCAGACGCGCGCACACTCAGACACACGCACAGTCAGACGCACACACACAGTCAAGTCACACACTAACAGTCAGACACACGCAGTCAGACGCGCACACACACACACGCACAGTCAGACGCACACACAGTCAAGTCAGACGCGCACACACAGTCAGACAGACACACGCACAGTTACATGCGCACACACAGTCAGACGCGCAGTCAAGTCACACACACGCACAGTCAGACACACGCACAGTCAGACGTGCACACACACACACACACACACAGTCAGACACACGCAGACAGACACGCGCACGTCAGACGCCGCACAGACAGCATACACACACACAGTCAGACACGCGCACACGCCAGATGCGCCACACAGACACCGCAGTCAGACACACGCACCGCCAGATGCGCATACAGCACACACACACAGTCAGAAACACGCACCGCCAGATGCGCACACACACACACAGACACGCACAGTCAGACACGCGCACCGTCAGATGCGCACACACACACACAGACAGACGCACCGTCAGATGCGCACACACACACACAGACACACGCACAGTCAGACAGACACACGCAGTCAGACGCGCACACAGTCAAGTCACACGCACAGTCAGACACACGCACAGTCAGACGCACACACACACAGTCAGACGCACACACTCAGACACACGCACCGTCAGATGCGCACACACACGCACAGTCAGACAGACACACGCAGCCAGACGCGCACAGTCAAGTTACACACACACACAGTCAAGTCACACGCACACACACAGTCAGATGCGCACACACACATAGGGCTGCAACAATTAATCGATAAAATCGATTATAAAAAAATAAATCGACAATGATTCTCATTATCGATTAGTCGGGTCTGCCCACAGTGCACGTCCAGCTTCAGCCGGTTGCTCAAATTACACTGAATAACGCATTTCTATCGACAAAATGCATCTAAAATAGTGGAGGAAACCGAATGAGATGCCGCGGGAGAAGTACGTGATCCAAGCTGTCCAAAACTTGATCATTCTTAATTTTGAGTTAAGTTAATGCATTAGTGTAAAGGCTTGCCCTGTCAGGCGCTGTGACATGCGTGTGCGCCCTCAGCGCAAAAAAACGTTCAGTTTACGGTCATATTCTTATCTATAAATGTCACGAATTCACGCGAGCATTAAAGGTCCTTCCTGACCGGCTGTGTTAAGTTTAAAATACCGAATGGCACGTGCATGCGCGTCAGACAGACGGAAACACAGAGCGGGGTTAAGTTGGTGTTTTCGATATTCGTGACACGTACAGCGATAAACAGCAATAACTCCAAATCGACTTACCCACAAAAATCTAAACAGTGTGATCGCCAAAAGGGCAAAGCTGATCATGTTTCACAGCCTTCTTTTCCATAGTTTTTGCTCGATGTAATGAGCACTAGCCCGCACAAGCCGTCTCAATGTGCATCAAGCCGGGAGACCTTCGCTCTCTGCTGAGCTTTCAGTAAGGGACCGAGGGGAACGTGCACGTTTCCTTCTGAGCTTTCAGTAAGAGACGAAGGGAAAGTGCACGTTTCCTTCTGAGCTTTCAGTAAGGGACCGAGGGGAAAGTGCACGTTTCCTTCTGAGCTTTCAGTAAGGGACCGAGGGAAAGTGCACGTTTCCTTCTGAGCTTTCAGTAAGGGACCGAGGGAAAGTGCACGCTTCTCTGAGCTTTCAGTAAGGGACCGAGGGAAAGTGCACGCTTCTGAGCTTTCAGTAAGGGACCGAGGGAAAGTGCACGTTTCCTTCTGAGCTTTCAGTAAGGGACCGAGGGGAAAGTGCACGTTTTCTGAGCTTTCAGTAAGGGACCGAGGGAAAGTGCACGTTTCTACTGAGCTTTCAGTAAGGGACCGAGGGAAAGTGCACGCTTCTGCTGAGCTTTCAGTAAGGGACCGAGGGAAAGTGCACGTTTCTGCGAGCTTTCAGTAAGGGACCGAGGAAAGTGCACGCCTTCTGAGCTTTCAGTAAGGGACCGAGGAAAGTGCACGTTTTCTGAGCTTCAGTAAGGGACCGAGGGAAAGTGCACGCTTCTGCTGAGCTTTCAGTAAGGGACCGAGGAAAGTGCACGCTTCTGCTGAGCTTTCAGCAAGGGACCGAGGGGAAAGTGCACGCTTTTGCAGAGCTTTCAGTAAGGACCGAGGAAAGTGCACGTTTTCTGCAGAGCTTTCAGTAAGGGACCGAGGGGAAAGTGCACGTTTCCTTCTGAGCTTTCAGTAAGGGACCGAGGGGAAAGTGCACGTTTTCTGCAGAGCTTTCAGTAAGGGACCGAGGGGAAAGTGCACGTTTTCTGCTAAGCTTTCAGTAAGGGACCGAGGGGAAAGTGCACGTTTTCTGCTGAGCTTTCAGTAAGGGACCGAGGGGACAGTGGACATTTTTCACAACCTTACATTTTAGACCTACTGGTAGAAAAGGGAATTGCATGTCAAAAATTAACTTTCTTTATGTAATAAACATCAGCAGGAAAGTTGCACTCGACTGTGATCAGGGAAGGGAAAGTGCACGTTTCCTGAGAACATTCCTCTCACCTGTTAGTTTACACTGAGTCTTTATTATTATTTATATTTTTAATAGAGATTTAAACTATATTCAGTGCTTAAATGAATTAAAACAAATGTAAGGTTTTGAAGAGAAAGTAAGGTTTGTGCCGGGCTGCACAGCACTGGTGATTACCAAAATCATGTTTAGCTTTCTGAGCTTGGTTAGGGACCTCCAAAGTGCGTAAGCTTTTAGTAAGGGACCGAGGAAAGTGCTATTTCTAATGCTATAATAGTATAATTTTGCTGTTATCAGTGAAAGAAAGCAGAGCTCTTTAGTGTTTTTTCAGATACGCAATTACAGTCAAAAAGTACATTAACAATGCAAGCTTTATGAGGCCATTTTTGTTATTATAAATACTAATTAGTTGTTTCTGTTTGTAAGGGCCCAATAAATGACAAAATGTTTAGATGTAAACTTTTTTGACAGATTCCTTACATATTTGCTCTTTATGACAGGTGGTTTAATAAATTAAACACCATGTTTTCATAGCATTCAATTAGTTTGAAGGACATTGAGCAGAATGTGGAATAGTGTGTATTTTGTCAATAAAATAATTGTATTTAAATCGAAAGAATAATCGGCCAACTAATCGATTATCAAAATAATCTTTAGTTGCAGCCCTACGCACAGTCAGAGATGCGCGCACGCAGTCAGACACACACACACACACACACACACACACACGTATCTATTTCCAGCAACCCATCAAAATACAAGTTTGGTTTAACTTGAACAGATTGTGACCGATACATCACTACTGTACAGCAGAATGTATGCCTTACATATATAGAAAAATACATTGTTTTATGGCTTCATTTCAATATCAGAAAAATGTACAGTACTTCGGGGGAAAAAAGCCTCAGATCCCTATTATTTACATTAAAATGAAATGAATGTTTATGAATCCAAGTAATTAAACATGCTTTGATTAATATAATTAAATGTTACAAATAAATAAGTTGAATCCATACAAATTTGGTAAATATAAAGGCGTAAATATTTCAGAAAGTGAAACATTTAAAAAGTTAACCTTTAATAAGCTGATAAACTTAGAATAAGTTGGGTCTAATTAAATAAAACATTAAATGCATAAAATTAACCATAAAAATAAAAATGAATAGGCCCTAAATATTCATGCCAACTCAAATTAAATCACCGCTTTCGCTGTAAAACGTTCTCATGTTTAAATTTAAGGCGAAATGTTTTCTGCACTCACCTCCATCATCCTTTTGACCGTAGTCTCTGGATCCTGAAAAACAACAAGACACGAAAGGAAAACAACTTTGAGAAATCACATGAAGTCATGAACGTTTATTTCACTGCAGTCTATGAACAATTAATAAAACCAAACTGCTTTGCTATGTAGATGTGACCTTTGACAAGTAAACAAGTGACAGTTTACTCTATGCACCAGTGTGTCCAAAACTGCTGCACCATTTCCAACACCTTTGTGCACCAGAAGACATTTTCTGTGAGACTAGCTAAATTAAATGAGAAGTATTCATCTAAATCAGGTCTCTTCTTCACCATGTGCACAGTTGGCATCCAGAACACTGGCATTTAATTCAATTTCCTCATGCAAGACCTTTTATAGAGTAAAACTGGGTAGTTGTTAGACTTTATCCCACAAGAGCATTACCAGAGAGGACAGCAATAAAGACAATAAGGTGATGTTCCTTTGGGTTGACATTAAATGGTGGCTCAAGAGCTCATTTGTCAGCTAATCTTTGTGTTTTATCTCCTTTCCCCCACTGAGACAGATGCTCATCACTTACCACCGTAATTTTTGTAGCCACCACGGTCACCACCACTGCAGAGGAAAAAATTGAAGATATGATGGCTTTCCATAGTTGAAACCTGGGAGCGCAAGGCTCCCTCTTTATCAGTAATCCTTTCATGGTTTACTACGGCTCCCATTGACCGATGGGTTAAAGATGATGGGCCAAATGTACATGAAACATTGCAAATTGAAACCAAAGCCGGTAAGCCTCTTTCCCAATTAGAATTGATAATTTTTTTGGTTAAACAATAATTGATGCGACTAAAACCAGAGCAGAGCACGGAGGACAAGCTCCCTGCTCCCTATTATTTAGATAAAATTTACTCTAGATTTGAATCCTAACTGTTGTGGACTTTTAGATTAATATAATTTTCCTTCCATTATGAGTGCATATGAGCTCCAATGGCTGAGGTCCAGCTTTAATTGCACTCACTTTGATACCTGTAGTATAAAACGTAGACCAGTTAACACAAAATGAAACAACACTGTACAGACACCGATTCATGTTGAGTGACTGAGAACTGTTCCTTGCAGCTGAACTTTCCAATGTGAACACCCTCCCAAAGAGAAGGAGGGAAAACTGATGGAGACTAGGGCTGCAGCGGTTCATCGATTATAAAAATACGTTGATTAGCATGGAGTGCGTCGGCGCGTCGCACCTTTAGCCACGCCCATTGCGTGAGCCCGCAGTTATCCCTACTTAAGACTGTTTTTCTGCCATGTTCAACACAAACAAGACTCTAGAGCAGAAGGTAAAAGCTAGTATGGCATCACTTCACAGAGCATTATATTATAATACAACCGTCAGAACAGCATGTATATAGCCGCACTGACGCCTTTTCATTAAGAGATCGACCGATATATCGGTTTACAGATATTTAAGCAGTTTACCATTATCGGATATCAAAAAAAAAAAAAACATCTCTATCGAAATTAATTTAGAAATTAACATTTTTATAATTCTGATAAAACCAGTTGAGAAATGCAATAAATACGATGTTTTGTTGTTATAGCTATTTCAATATTCCAGAGAATATTATTCAGTGAATTATTCTTCACTTTGTAGTCATTAAACAGATTATAAACCTAAAACTGTAGGTTTAAAATGAAGTTGATATGACTTCTGTCCTTTATTTTTCCATTTGAAAACATTAGACATTCTTTTGCTTATTGTTAATATCAGTGTTGTTGATGATGTTTTTTATGAATAAAATGTTTTTATTGTTGTAATTTGAAGATTACATTTACATGATTTTTTTTAATTTTCAACATTTTTTGTTGTTAAGACGACTGAATTGATGCGAAAACCAAAGTGAAGAATGGCAAGCTCCTGCACTCTCGATATTTATAAAAGAATTTATCGATTTATCAACTGTTGTGGACTAAACGCACATTTTCCTTCCATTATGAGTGCATATGAATCAATGGCTGAGGTCCAGCTTAATTGCACTCACTTTTACCTGTCAGGATTCACAACGGAACAGTTAACACAAATGAGACATCGAAGTTACTGATATAATCATGATGGGTTTAATTCCACCCACCGAGAAGGAGAAACTGATGGAGACTCTCGTTCATCGATTATAAAATACGCCGTCGCAGTGCCATGGGCACATCGCGTGAGCTCTCAGACGCACGCATTAAACTGTTTCTGCATGTTCAACACAAACAAGACTCTAGAGCAGTTAGCCGCTTAAGTGTGATGGACAGGACAAGCTTCTTGACTGGGATCATTATACAACCATCAGAACAGCATGTATATAAACGCACTCGTAGTGACGCCATTTGTCGCTGTTAGTGTCCTGAATGCGGTTGGGACTTAAGCATTTTCATATCAAAAAAATAAATACAGATATGTATTCAAGCAGATGATTCAAAGTTCTCACCTGTAACTGCTGTCAGTCCCAAACAAAACTGAATGCACCATAATCCGTGATTTCTATTGACTATCATAAAATACAATGTTTTGTTTTTATGAATTATCTTTCTTTCTTTTCTTATTTGATTTATTGTTATTATTCTGTCTCTTTTTCTTTATTTTTATTTAATTTGTATTAATTATTTATTGTTATTTCTTTTTCTCTCTTTTCTTGATTTATTATTGTTTTAATTATTTCCTCCTTTCTTTGTTATTATAGATTTTTAGCATTTAAAGTATTTAATTATGAGAAAAGATTTGAATAAAATGATTACTGGCAGAATTAACTGTTATTATTTATTGATAGTTTAGCTAAAGAATTCATCAATTGATGAGAAAATAATAAATAGATTAATCAAAGTCCACAACAAAATAATGGTCAGCTGCAGCCCTGATGGAGAGCAGAATAAATGAGGACTGGATTTCAACCGGTTCTAATCGGCATTAAAGGCTTCAGTGAAAAACTCAAGATCGCTTTTGCTTTTTCTTCGCAGGACAAGCCTTGACTGGGATCATTTATTTAAACATGTCTGTCAGGCTGTGATTAAACGTCTGGTGCAGTGACGCCATTCTGTCGCTGTTGTGTCCTGAATGCGGTTGGGACTTCAGCTGTTCATTCATATACAGATATATATTCAAGCAGATGATTCTAAGTCTCTCTCACCTGTAACTGCTGTCAGTCCCAAACAAAACTGAATGCACCATAATCTGTATTTCTATTGACTATCACTGACCTGTAATTCTCTTTTTTATTAATTATCTTTCTCTCTTTTCTTATTTGATTTATTGTTATTATTTGTCTCTTATTTTTATTAATTATTTATTGTTATTTCTTTTTCTCTCTTTTCTTGTTATTATCTTGATTTATTATTGTTTTAATTATTTCCTCCTTTGTTATTATAGATTTTTTGCATTTAAAGTATTTAATTATGCGAAAAGGTTTGAATAAAATGATTACTGGCAGAATTAACGTATTATTTATTGATAGTTTAGCTAAAGAATTAATCAATTGATGAGAAAATAATAAATATATTAATCAAAAATAACCGATAGATTAGTCGACAACAAAAATAATGGTCAGCTGCAGCCCTGATGGAGAGCAGAATAAACGAGGACTGGATTTCAACCGGTTCTAATCGGCATTAAAGGCTTCAGTGAAAAACTCAAGATCGTTTTGCTTTTTCTTCGGCATTACAATTTAATTCAAAAGGAAACCTGAGAACCCCCACCCCCAAAAGAGGACGTAATGCATTACTTGGGGCTTTCCTACACAACGTCAAGATTTCTCCATAATTATCCAGGCTTTCGATCAATTCTCATGTTTAGACTGACCCAAGTCCGACTTAAAGCTCTTACTGATTCCAGAGCACATGAATCCTTGAGGGAAAATATCTACAGATGTGACCGTTGTGATCATAGTGTTTAAAATCATAAAATCTTTTGCATTTATGCTGCGTCAATGTGATGCAGTTTAATGCATAAAAATATGGACTAACCTTACTGCTGTAGCCTAAAGGCCATTTATAAGCATCATCACCAACTACAATAAAGTTAATCATCATTAATAATTAAAAGTTAGTTAATAATAATAACAACAATAACGTTCCATTGGGTGGAGTGCCACTTCATTGAAACAAATGGTGGGTCCATAAAGACTACAATCACTTCAGATAATATTATAAAAAAGAAAAAAAGAGGAGACAAACCTCTTGATGTATAAGAAAATATTTGGGTTATCCACAGCAAAAACAGTTCAGGCCTATGTGCATAGTTGATTTTTAACAGTGTGTGGTGATACCTTCTGGGGTGGGCAGACTTACCCCATACCGGAGGGTGGGCCGCCACGGCCACCTCTGTCATAGCTTCCGCGGTCAAAACCCCCACGACCTCTGCCCCTGAAACCCTCAGACCGGTCCGAGCCACTGTCATCGCCAAACCTCCGGCTTTCACCTGCGGAGAGGACGAGAGACGCGGGTTTGGATTCGCTGCCAAATATTAAAGCCTGGATTCACAGAGAGGGCTTAGGTTAAGCCAAAGATCAATTACGACATAAGTGTCTTTAATAAACCGGCCTCAAAAACATAACTCTACTGGTGTGCACCTCGAGACAAAACAATAGCATCGGGACGCACTATATTGGATTTTTGCTAATACCTCATATTTTTCCAACTCATTTTGGCTGATATATTTGCCTTGGTTTTGAATCACCAGGTCTCTCTTAATTTTGGTTAGTTAACAAACACTTACTAGTTCAAATTAAAATAGGTTTTTATGTGTACACTGAAAGCTGAACTTCACTGCAAACAGCCCTCAGACAAATTCAGAGGTAACCTTAATCTCTATCTGAAGATTTAACATTTATAGATGGGCTAAAGCAAAAGAGCATTACAAATACTGAAAATATTTTAGAGCTCCTTGTATTTAAGTTATAATCCGTAAAAATACATCTAATAAAATGTCAAATTAGTTTAAGTTACTGTAAACAAAAATTACATGCTTAGGGCCCTATGAAATGTTTTATTTGTCCAACCTTATGTTTTATTGTTACCAAATCCTGTTTTTCAGCATGTCTAATTATAAACAAGTTTAGTTTATTCTTACAATAGCATTATTATTTTGCTCATTAATTGTGTTGTTTAATTACATCTAGGCAAAAAAAAAAAAACATTCAATTTTGGGGAAAAGAAAGGGATTTATTACAATTAAAACACTGAAGAAATATTGTAAGATTATTCCTCAATTAAGGTTTTAATAATTTTAGTAGTAGCCCATTACATGCATTTAAGGGCCTATGAAATCAGATTTATTTATTTCTAAATTCAGTTTTTCCCTTAATTTTTTCTGGATTCAGTGTTTTTTTCTATTTCTGGACTGAGTAAAAAGGATATTTTGATTACCCCGTTAGTCACTTTACAGTTCGTGCTATAATACAAATACAATTACAACCATATATTTCACATTTATTGACCAGCTACAAATATTTCAGCAAAATGTATATTATAGTCAGTTATCGTGCTCCATCTGTTTGGCGCTCGTTCTGAAAGAAGTCGTTTAATGGAGAGTAATAAAGCAAAAGCTCATGCACTTCTGACAGCAACATGGAAATATTTCCATGGCTTTCTAACCATTACAGATGGAGAATATACCTGTGAAACGCAAGTTATGCATGAAGGAAAACAGCACATCTAAAAAACGTGAGTAGATTCTCCATCAGCCTCACACGCAGCATTTCTGTCAGAGCCGCCTTAAACTCAAACTATAGGCTACACACACACACACATATATATATATCTTACCAGTTTTTAAAGCCCTTCATATAAAGCTAGTCACATGTTTGGAACAAATTGTATTATGCACTTTCTCCAGCAGTTCAGTCTGTGTCCCACAGATATTTTCTCTAATGCAGTCGAATCAAACTACTGTACATCGATATTAACTGTATTGCTTCATACCGTATAGTTTATAAAAATATATTATACATCGTACAAACTCGATATACCATCCAGCCCTAATATATAGCCACCGATGGCGACCTCGGCAAAACCTTCACTTACAAATGACAATTTTTGCGACCGTTTTAGTCTCAGTCTGGAGCCCTGCAGTTAAAACAGCCCCGGGGTCTCGTTTATAAAACTCTCCGTAGATTATCCTAAAAGTGTGCGCACGCACAATAGCTAGATTTAACGTACGCGTCAACTTTTTCAGATTAAACCATGCATATGCTGGAATCTGCGCAAAAGGCCCTTTACACTTTTTGTGTGGAAACCGCTGATATAATAGGTCTATATTTTTTGCAGTGTAAAAAATGCAATTGTCTGACTCGGCGAATTACTGAAAGTATTTTACAAAGGAAATGTGCAAATCTTCTACCGGTTTCTTTTAATGGTATCCTTCAAATACAGTGGTATTTATGAAGTTTCGGAGATGCCTTTACACGACATTAACACGTCCGTGCAGTTGTGGTTGTACAGTAAGATATTATCATTGGTCCCATTCAAACCGGACACTGGACTGACCGTTCGACCAACGTATCCGCCATAATATCGAAGTGCACATCATGATCATTGTTCTCGCAAAAAAATTAAAATTAGTCATAACATGAGATCTGCAGTTTAGTTTAAAAATGGGCACCTATAGCACTCCTCGCGGTCAATAAAACATAGGACGCATGAAAAGTGATCAAATGCATCCACTCACAATGTCTAAATTTAAGTTCTGCACAATTACTTTTTGAAATTTCAGTGCTTAATTCGAGTGTAATATTTATTGTAAAAGCATATCAAAATCATTTACTTGATTACTCCTCACTCCAAAAGAGTGCGTACGCATGGTCTAGAAGATCCGTACTGTGTACATACTTACCCCAAGTTTATTTTGTATAAATCCGGATACGTGCGTGGAAAATTGCTTGCGCATTATTACTGTGCATATTACGCAGCGTTTACAAAGGAGACCCCAGACATATTTTATTCGGGGACTAGGCTCAAGCTTAGTCTGTGAAACCAGGGGTATGACACTGTCCACAAAATCAGATGCAATCTATGCTGGATTAAATCTATGCAAGATATGAAGCAATACATCACAAGATTACATCACTGCGTCGTGTATATCCACCTTGAGACCCCCCGTACGAGGCACCGGACTGGGCATACGCTCCTCCAGCAGCACCTCCTCCAGACTGCTGTCCATAAGACCGCTGCTGTGCATACGACTTATCACCATAACTGCTGAGAGAGAACAGAGGAGAAGAGCTTTAACAATTATGGGTGGGATAAAACTGACTTTCTGCTGCATCATGATCCTTGACTGTTTAAAGATGCTGGTCCTGTTGACAGCAGCCAAATGAGCTTGTGGTGATTGACAATTCAAGACCCTACACCATGCAATGGACGACACCATCTACACATTACTTCGTATGAAATACAGCTGTCTCTCACATATAGGTTGGAGCTAAACCCTGCAGGAACGTGGCCAAGCAGGAGCAGAATTGCACTGTAGTAACTATGATGGTTATACAATTAAAGGACTATGCATTCTGTGAAAAACGCTGTTTACATGTTTCAGAAAACCCTGTAATCTGCAGAGTAAACATACTCATGTCATCAATAATGAGTTTGTTTGTTTTAATACAATTCCAGCTTGTGTGGCTAGTTTCATGGCAAGAAATATATGACTGATTATATTTTTACAACTTATTTTTGCCCAAAACTCAAAAATTGTATTTGGCTTAACTTAAATCTCTTCAAAAGAGTTAAAGGGGTAGTTCACCCAAAAATGAAAATTTGATGTTTATCTGCTTAACCTGGGCGATATGGCAAAAATATCATATCACGGTTTGTTTGTTTTATATCCTGATTCTTTGTCGTGTTGGTTTTACTATTTTGTCTGAGCAGTGCAACAGAAATAATTTCACTATTATAAAGACAAAGCCTAACAAAATATTAAAACGTATGGCGGATATTTAGACCAAAGTGGGTGAAGAAATCTGTCATTATTTTATCCTTGTTAATAAAAATAAGTTGCACATTACAAATAAACAATTTCCAAATACAAACAGTGCTTTATTTTCAGGTACAATAGACATATTTAGCAGGAGCGTTCAATAAAACTATAGATTGATTCCCATTAAAGCAGCTGTATTTTTTTCTGTCAAGGATATTTTTGTTCTCTTTGCATTGATGTTTTACCATTAAAGAATACAAATTGTCATCTGTCTGTCGATTCGGTCAGTGTTTTATATTTATACCATAATTTACTCAGTTTTAAACCTGAATGAGCTTCTTCTGCTGAACAAACGTCATTATAAAAGGTGGAAAACCAAACAGTTGCTGGTCCACAGACTTGCATAGTATGTCTTATCCCTACTGTTTAAGTCAATGTGGACCAGCAACTGTTTGGTTTTCCACATTCTTCAAAATATCTTTTGTGTTCAAGACAAGAAATAAATTAATACAGGTTTGGGACAACGTGTGAGTAAATAATGACAGAAATACCATTTTAGGGTGAATTATCCCTTTAATGATGGCTGCATGTTTAATACTGTCCCTTTAAGACCTGTACGCATCTAATACACAGGCACGCATCGGTTTGTCTCAGCAGTTTACTTTCATTTTAGACATAACCAACTGAGTCTATTAGGGGTGGGGGAAAAAAGAATCGATCCATTAAAGTGGTTTAATGCACTTGTGTCTCAAAATAGTTTTATGATGCAAAATGAATGTAAACACAGCCAGTTATGTCTTAAGGGATTAAACGGACAGGACAAACCACATTACCGCTTATTTCAAAAGAGATCCGTGCGTAATAGAGCTCCCTCCCGCGGTCTATGATTCATGATAAAACAACAGTAACGATGAAGAACAATCACTCCGGTCTTGAATGGACAACATTCAGATAATATTAAACACTGAAAGCACTCTTTATTTGTTGTTTGTTATGTTTCCATGCTCCTCTTTATTATTTGCTGCTTGCTTCTATGTTTTGAAATGATATTAGTTTAAAATTCTTAACATACAACGGTTTTAATAATTTTTTATTTGATGTACTTAATTACTTATGTAAGGATTTTAAGATTCTTAAGCCAGTAAACCAATTCATTAATTAAAGGGGGGGGATCGTGACTTCACAATCTAAAAAAAAAAAAAAAAAAACTCCATCCTAGAATGACCTATTCTACAGCGGCTATAACAATCTGGTCCCATCGGTTAGAGAACAGATAGAAATTACTTTAACACCGAGACTAATTTAGTTTATTCATTGTATATAGCCCCCTCTGTTCTCATTGCTTCTATGTTTTGAAGGTATATTAGTTTAAAATTCTTAACATACAACGGTTTTAATATGTTTTTTTTATTTGTAATTATTTTATGTACTTAATTACTTGTGTAAGGATATATAAAAGGATTTTAAGGTTTTTAAGTCAGTAAACCAATTAATTAAGGGGGGGAGGATCGTGACTTTACAATCTAATAAAAATGCTTAATGGAACTGAAAGTTCAGTATATCTAGAAACAAGAGCGCCATGGCAGAGGGCCCCAAAAAACGAAAATATAAGACACATTTTACCCAAGACTACACGAAAGTGTACCCCTGTCTTATAAAAGTGAGTGGGGGGGGCGGGATCGGCAGGGGGTTGTGCTTTCGGGATACCTCCCTGAAATGCTTTTTTGCAGGTTGAGATGTCTGCAATAATGAGAGAGACACACTGTGGCTACGACAGAAGTCCGATCTCACCTGGACGAGGATTCAGATCCCTGCTGTCCGTAGCTGTCATAGCCCTGCTGCTGCGGCGGTGGCTGCGGCGGTGTCTGCTGCTGACCATAAGCACCAGCAGAGGAGTAACCCTGAGACGACTGGCCAAAGCTCTCTCCTTCAGGAACACATGCCATTACACACCAGTCATCATGAACACACATTCATCAAATCACTTAAACCACATACCACCCCAGACTGTCCATAACCACCGTAAGAGCCGCTTCCATTACCTTGACCATAGCCCTGCTGGAAAGACAAAACCATTAAGCTCCATCACATACATATACACATCGATATGAAGAGTTCAGACGCAAAAGCCTATAAGTGCATCTGATATTTTCTTCTAAAATTTGAATTTTCCTATATTTGTTATTTCTCTTCAATAGCACTGATAATAATATATGCATTGCAATTAAAGTTAAATTACTGAACCTAAACATGGGAGCTGGATAATAATGCTCATTCTAGAAGACAATTTCAGATGATACACGGACACTACTGCATCTGGACTTTATTCATTCGTATATATTTAAATAATATAAACCATAATGAAAGCTTACCTGTCCACCTGGATAGGCCTGGGATCCACCATAAGACCCGTAGCTGCACAATCAAAAAAGGGGGGAAATTACACATCCTGATCTAATAATACAAAAAATACAATCGTGGCACTGCATTGCCGCCACATTCTTGTACCCGGATGATTTACCCAGTAATACACATCTATAACAATAATTCATAATGTAGATACATTATAACGCGTCGCTTACCTTTGTTGAGCGCCAGGCTGACCGTAGCCTGAATCTGCGAACAGAATAAACAATTAGGCAGAATAGATGAAGTGCAAACAGCACTGAAAGTTTTAATCAAGACAATGAAACGCGAGGCTTAACGTTGCATTCGCGTGTGTGTGACCATCGGTGACTATGCTAAGCTAACAATCACACCACGCCATCGCCAGAGCTCGCGGATAAACGCCCAAACACGGTATATTTACATACCCACCGAGCTCGTTTTGTATCACTAAACATACGTTGACTATTATTAAAGAGACGTATATTGTTTTTCTATCGTGAGTGAGGTTTTATATCGAAGCATTATCAAACACCGCGCCGTCGGGTTAGCCGCTAATGCTAAGCGCGCCGCGCTTATTATCTTTTACGTCTCTCAAAACTGAACAGCAAACAAATAAAGAACGATTAATGCGTTGTGGACTACGATATAGTTTATATCTTCACCTGAGGCCATCTTTCTGAAGGAGTTAAAACGAAAGACCACCTATTCCAAAATAAAATTAAAATCCCGGCAGGAGCGAGACACGCACCGCAGACTTCTTATGACCTTTAACCCGAGACCGGATGGTATCGTCTACTTATCGGGCACGTGTGGACTCATTCGTTTATTTGGCACATATAACCAATGAAACACAGCAGCAGCGTTTATAAAGCATAATGTATGTCGAACCAATAACAGAGCGAATGAAAAGCATAACGTAATTATATATATTTAGTCCAAATGTTTTTAAATAAAGACCCCCGTCTCTTGGAAAGTGGTATCAACTTTGCGCCTTTTCTATCACGTGATCCCCGTGGCGTTGTGACGTCACGATACGATGGCGCCCGCTTTCTTTAGTTTTCACGTTATTTTTTTTGTCGTTATCATATTTTACCAAACGTTAAAAAAAATGCAGCGTCCCTTTTCAAAACAATAGGTATTTGCCTTAATTAAATAAACACATTATGGAGATTGCAGTGAAGATAAATCGGTTTTAGACAGCAGAGAAACTCTTTATTGCTAGTTATAATAAGCTAATTATTATAATGTGCCGAGAATAACACACGCCTCGTGTTCATTCATTCATCTAACATGAGCTCAAATCCAAAAAAAGACACTCCAAATATAGAGCTTGCATGAGGTCATAACAAACTATCTTCAGTTATAATGTTATTAATATATCATATTTACATAATGCATGAATTCATAATAATAAACTAATTATACCCTCATGAGAACCATAGAAAAGAGTAAAATAAATAAAAGTATTTTACGACACTTACTCTCGGTGTTATGACGGACGGGTAGTTCTCCATATGTTTAATACAGAGCAGATTTTAGCAGCTGTGTGGTTATGTAATATTTCAGCATTAAGGGCCTTTGGGCTTCATGGATGTAACACAGGGATAGTTTATGTGGGACAGTCCTTTAACATATACTCTGAAGGCAACTGAACAATGGCAAGAGTAATCTAATCATATTATATTTAAATATATATTAAAAACAGTCCAAGCCAGGACTTCAGGTTTTATGCAAGCCACAGATTATGAGAATAAACAGGTAGAGGATAACTGTAACTTTCTCAGTTATGAGGAAAACAAATCATTGCTAGAAAGAATATAATTTAGATATGAATTATATTTTTCTCGCAGTTATGATTTTTTTCTCTATGAATTCGGAGGGCTATTTGTCCGCAATATATATAAAAAGAAAAAAAGCTAACTGACTTTTATATTATGCTTTCTCACAATTGCAAATTATATATTAAATTCTGACTATATCTCGAATTGTTAAAGTCTGAAATGCGAGTTATACGTGAAATATAAGCTTTCATAACCAGCGGTGAAATAAACTGTGCAGAAAATACTCTTTATATTAATATTAACTGACTTATTACTGCAATACAGGGAATGATAACCACCCGTGGTCTACATTACACACAGTTCAGCAGTATCAGATTCATTTACAACTAAACACAAGCATTTCTTGGTCTTGCATCACAAAGCTATTGAAACACAGCACCTGCTCGTCAAACCCTAATCCAGGCAAAAGGAGACAGTCACTAAAATGCCCTCTGTGTGTGTTATTGATGATGATATTGTTTTAAAGGCAGATGATAGTGATGAATACGAACGTGTAGAAATATAAGGAGGCTCTGAAGATGACCAAACCATCCTTACATGTAGAGTCAGATCAACAAAAACAGGCTGAACACAAGGGGGAGGTTACATTTATATTTAATCATTACAAATATAACAGCTGTTTGTATTGGAAACAACAAGTGCATATGACTATGATTTTGTAAGAAAGAAAAAAAACTACTATATATATATATTGAGCTCTTTTCAGCAGCAGCGCTGGTCTTCTGCGAATGCAAACGAGACTGAATAAGGCACTAGAGCGTCCAGACCAGCATCTGTTCCCTTGTCTGCGTCTCAGCATCACACACAGATTAAGAGAAGTTATGAGAAGTTATGAGTAATGCACTTTACTGGGCACTCACAGAATAATGACATCTGTGAGGGTCAACCGGTTGAAATGAGCTTACGTCCATAGTAATAATACTAAAAAGCGTGACAAGGAAAATAGAGAACTAAACTGAAAAGTTGAAGACTGAGAAGTGAGCATGTTTAAAACCACGTTCATCGAGTTCATAACAATAACAGTGAGTTTGAGTCTCTTCATGCTTCAGCGTTAATCCAGCTCTGCACACACTGTGCTTGGCGGACACTAAATGACCGTGTTGTCATGTATTTGATTAGTAGGTTAATTTCTCTAATGAATGAGGTGGTGTGTGTCAGTGTTGTCTCTCTGTAGGATGACAGACTCATCCCTGTAGAAGCACACATCGCTGGTTTAGCTCCAGACGTCCTGCGAGTAGCGTCCTTTCGTCATGAGTTTCTTGATGTAATCCACCGCCTGAGTGCGGCTCATTGCTCCCAGCTCCTCGGCGATCTCGTAGAAGGCGTTCTGGACGTCGCGGGCCATGTGACGTGCGTCTCTGCGGAGGAGAATGACGGTAGTACTGTGAGAATGGTTAAAGAGACGCTCCGTCTCGTGATGTTGTGATGTGATGTGTACGCACCCGCAGATGTAGATGTGAGCGGTGTCTGTGTGAACCAGTCTCCAGACGGCCTGCTTGTTCTTCTTCAGCAGATGCTGCACATACACCTGGAGGACGTGCAAGTCAAGTCAGGTCGGGTTTAAACTAGGGCTGCTGATTCGACACGCAAGATTAATAATGGAAAAATCATTTGAGCACAAAACCAGGCTTAAGTCGCTGGGGTATATTTGTAGCAATAGCCAACAATAAACTGTATGGGTCAAAATTATACATTTTTATTTTATGCCAAAAATCATTAAGATCATGTTCCATGAAGATATAAAGGAAATTTCCTATCGTAAATATATCAAAACATAATTTTTGATTAGTAATATGCATTGCTGAGAACTTAATTTGAACAACTTTAAAGATGATTTTCTCAATATTTAGATTTTTTTGCACCCTCAGATTCCAGATTTACAAATATTGTCCGATCATAACAAACCATACATCAATGGAAATATTATTTATTATCAGCTTTCAGATGATGCATAAATCTGAATTTAGAAAAATATATCCTTATGACCAGTTTTGAGGGTCGCATTACACGTAACGCGAGTTATGTAATAATATTACTTTTTTCAAGTAACTAGTAAAGTAACGCATTACTTTTAAATTTACAGGAAAATATCTGAGTTACTTTTTCTCCATTTATTGACTGAGTGCGCCGTGTGAACATGATCTTACTGTAGATCTAATCTAGACTAAATATGAATGTGTATTAATTCATCCCACTCGCAAAAAACAGATTCAGTATTCAGCTAAATGAATTAAAACAGTGAAATGCAAACTCAGAATATGAAGCAAACCTGCAATAATTAAACATGTTAAACAACACAAATATATCTAATCTCATTTTATTAACCGATGTGTTTGCTGCTGATCTTTGATGATCAGTTCAACCATATTAATAATCAAAAATGACTTTAGATAAACTAACAATTGTGCTTCATTGTGTTTTATTGCTGAAGAGTGTTGATCTTCTCCTGTGTTCTTCTGTACAGACGTGATTTACTCGTCCTTCAGTCTGAGGTTTATTCAGTGCACGTTTTGGTGTGAAAGGCTTTTAAATTTGCTATAAATATAACTTATTGTATTAAAAACAAACAATCAAGCCCTGCTCATATTTAAAAGCAACACAAAAGTAATGTAACGCATTACTTTCCATAAAAAGTAACTAAATAACTAAATTAGTTACTTTTTTAGAGAGTAACGCAATATTGTAATGCATTACTTTTAAAAGTAACTTTCCCCGACACTGCTTATGACTGGTTTTGTGCTCCAGGGTCACGTATGTTAAACTAACACATTTATCGCAGCTGTCCAGATCAGAGCATGCGCGCGGAGCAGGAGCGGGGAGAGTAGCGGTCATATTTCCTTCAGAGCGGAGAGCGCCTTTCTGAAGATCCCGCTCCGCTCACTCGCTCAACCCAGAATGCACTTTGGTAATTTGCTAGTTTGGGAATCTGTGGAATAGGCTGAGCAATGGTGAGTCTAAACTAATGTTTCTAAAAGCACATAAAATCCTGTGAAGATTGACAGACGGTTTAATAAACCGCATTTCTCCACAGTTTAGGTCTATTTTATTTCTAGAAAGTGTGTTTATTTTATTCACGCCACAAAATAATTCTTAGTTAAGTGCATTTCATCTTGTGTGCGTGCTTTGAATGTTCTGTTGCACAAGCTGTGTTTTCATGGAAATTATACTATTTCAGTTATTAATTTTTTTCCGATGGTTTGTCAAGTGGCTTCAAAAACAAGACACGTTTTTAAATTAATAATTTTAATTTGATACATTTAAATGCATAACATTCCGTCACCCTGAAACATAACTGTTACTTATCGGACTACTGCTTTAATTAAGTCATTTAATTATAAACAGAACAACACAATATTTAAATAGCTTACTGGAGAAATGTAAAGAGAGCGTGATCTGAGCGGGACTTGGTTCACCGGTGAACGTGAGCGGAGCGATGGCTTCGGCCGCGAGCGACTGAGCGGAGCGCACACACACACCGAGCAGAATAAAGACCCGAGCGTCACACCGCACCGCTTCACTCACACACTCGGGTCCTGTACATCATCTGAGCCTACTACAATGCCCTACAACTCAAGAAAAGATGACGATCTTATAATTATATTATATGATATAGTTTAGCAATATCACACCAGCGCTGTTTTATCTGCACGACTGCAAATGTCACATTGATTTGATCAATTTAAACACTATATTTTAAATATTGTCTGTTTTTGCTCTATTTCACACACGACAATCGTTCGGTCAAAGTCACAGCACAACTATCATGCGTCTGCACGGCTCTGTCTCATTACTGAATGAATCGAGTGACTCCGTGATTGATTCAGACAAACATTCATTTCTGAATAAATCAGCCGTTTGAACAAATAAGTTGAATTAATAATTCAATGACTTACTCATTAAGACACTTGTCGCCACCTACTGTTGGTTTTAGTTTCATAATTATATTTAATTACACATTTGTATAACCCATTAATGCCCATTTAAAACGCACTGATTTCCTAGCATCTCTAGATGTAGTGTAAATGCATTCATGGCACCTTTGACCAGGCTGTGTAAATACACATAAAGCAACTTTAATTATGGTCTGTAGCCTTAACAGTTTGTGTGCAATTAATTAATTATATGTTTAATAAAAGTATTTCTTTCTAAAACTATTTTTAGTTTTATCTATTTTCTTATTTAACACAACGGTGACTTTAAATGATCGTTTGCTGGGTCATTTCTCAGCCCAAATGAATGTGTGATTAATTACATTACACGCTTGACAGTCTTAAACACAATTGATCAAACAGATGATTTAAGGATGTTGCTGGGTGATTATACAGAGAGGGCATGCTGAATACCTTCATGCTCTTAATTAGATGCTAGTATCGAAGGTATTTTAAGGGATGTTTTGATTATGATAGCCTAGCATGTGTGCTACCTTCTCTGCCTGGTCTCTGGAGAAAGCTACATTGAGTGCCGTCAGAACGCCAGTCTTCTCAAACTCCTCCACTTCCTCTCGGTACAGGAAGTCCTCGTTCTTGTAACGGCAGCCATAGTACAACACTGTCTCTCCAACGTCCTTCCCTACACATGAGAAATCAGAGTATTAATGGCATGACGGTGTGCCGTTGCTGAAACACTAGTGATAGGACTGAACGTCACCTCTGGTTATGTTTGAGTGGAATAAGGTAAGATACAGCGGTAAACATGGTATAAGTGCAATGAGAAGCAAAACTCAGTTCTGACCGTTGTTTACACACACCTGAAGTTAAAGTGGTGCGTCACACAGCATGACTTTTCATGGTTTAATATGTTTAAAGGAATAGTTTACTGATAAATGACAACTAGTCAAAAATATGTATTCACTCTCAGGCCAACCGAGATGAGTTTGTTTCTTCATCAGATTTGGAGTAATGTAGCATTACATGCTCAACAATGGATGCTCTGTAGTGAATGGGTGCCGTCAGAATGAGAGTCTGAACAGCTAAAACACGAGTCTATAATGCATAATAACGCTTGCTCCAGTGAACAAGTGCATCTCCGGTTGTCTCTCGCATCAAAATCAGCCATATATTTGTTCAGAGCTGTTCTGGACTGTTTCAGCTTGTAATGTGTGCAGATTTCTCTCCTGATTCAGACCAGAACACGTTTCAACTGCAGGAAGAGCTATTATGGACTCGTATTTTAGTTAAAAACATATTAATGATGGATGTGTTTCAGCCTTTGTCTTCTCCAGATGTTAACTCGTGGTATTTATCAGACTCTCATTCTGACGGCACCCATTCACTGCAGAGCATCCATTGCTGAGACACTGAGGGAACGACCGATGATGACCTGAGGGTGAGGACATATGTGACCCTCTCTGTGAAAACCCAGCTTAAGTCTTTTTTTTATGATTTGCCGTTTTCTACACAAAATCATCCTTCATATGGTAAATAAAATATAACCTTTATATCTTTAATATTGACTGAGTAAGGCCATGTCAAAGATTGAAATGACAGTGAAATTAATGGTATCAAACTTTGACGCTCGTTATCTCATAATTAGATTTTAGCCTGGATTTCAAAGAGAGGGTCACATATTCAGGAAATGTTTGGGTACTATTCCTTTAACAGTTGTGTTAGTATTCACATTTCCACAGACAAACCTGCCTGAAGAACTCTCTATTTCATTAGTCCTGTTGCATGCACTACATGTCTCTGTTATTGTTTTATTACTGACTACTGTGTTCAGTAATCCACAGAATGTGCTTCTTATATGACTATCACTATATAAAATATATAATCTTACATTTCAAAGTAATCAAAATATTGCCATCGTAACACAAGCACCCCTAATGACGCATTTTTATTTTGCCTCACTTTTGCATTGTACAATATCTCTTGAAAACTCAACTGTGATTGGTCAGTATAATAATGAGCCTTTATCCTGTTATGTCTCCGCTCACATTCATGCAGTGATAAAAAGTCCTCTGGGCTACGGTGTATGAGAGGAAAAATATAAATTATTATATGCATCTGATTTGAGCACATAGGAATTAAAAGCATCAGAACAAAAGTCCAAAGCAATCACGTTTGGTGTATTTTGAACACATGTAAGAGCTGGCCTCCTGATACTGAAGAAATACTCACAAATGTTAAAACCCAGGATGCACTTAGCAGTGTTTCTCTACCTTGTTGTTTGAGCCAGCCGCGCTCCTGAATGAAGCCCATGAAGGGGGCGATGCCAGTGCCCGGGCCGATCATGATCACCGGGTTCGTGGACTTGAAGGGCAGGCGGAACTGAGACTTGCGGATGTACATGGGCACCGTGGCCTTGTGTCCGTTGTCGGTGGGCATCTTGTTCTTCAGCCAGTTAGTGGCGACTCCTTTGTTGACCCGGCCTGTCTTGGTCTCGTACTCCACCACTACAGCACAGATGTGGATGCTGTTGGGATGAACCTGTCACCGGCAGAAAACACTTCAATGCACAACAGATTCATTTCAGCTTTTTTTTCCATTTAACAGAAGTTATTTGCACTCTCTGTATGGTGTAGGGCTGAAATGATTAGTCAACATTATCATTAACACAATAGTTTAGTTGTCGAGAGTAGTCATATGATATAATGTAAGAGCCTGCAATACTGCGGTTTGACCAGCGTGGCACTGTAGCGCTAATTCAGCCCTCCCAGATATTATTTGTTTAATATCTGAACACACTGTTTATTAAGTTTTTACAGTAAAATATACAGTACCAAACACAAATGATCCTGAACAGATCTTCCCCATATAACCCAACGACATACCCCTACATTTCCATCCCATAGTGCCACAAGTAAACAAAGAAGATAGATAGTTAGATGAGGTCTATATATTCTGTCTTCATTATACCCAAATAAGAGAGGAAGCTTCCCCAGTGTTTTACAGACAGATCTTGGCGTTTTTTCAAGCGAAATGTTATTTTTTCAAGAGGCACGTGAGATGATACTTCCTTAGTCCACATAATGTCTGCTAAAAGAGCTGTTCTTACAAACCTCAGATTAACTTGCTCTTTAAGTAGTGAAGTGTCCCCCAGCTAGATAAGTCTGGGCTCCCTGGGCACATTAGTACCAACAACTACAGCGATGATCTCCAAGATCTCTTTCAGTAGACCTCTAGATCGGGGGTTTGTCCAATTTCACACGCCTCGCTCCCCCCCTCCCCACATTGGTATTCACCTGCTGTCTGGGAAGGCTATCTGTTTGTGTGCTTCAGGTGTACGCGTGAGTACTGCAATGAGATGTCTTGGGCTTCAATGGCTGAAAAATTACTTTAATGTTTAAACTGACAAGACTTAAAACACGTGAGAATTAAAACATTTCTCGAGGAAGCTCGTTAAGATAGTTTTGGGGGCCTTAGGTGACAGATAGGGGGGCTGAAACCCACCTAAAAGGGGGTTAGAACCGCTCCTGGTATAGCATGCATAATTATACTGAAACAAATATATATATAACCAGTTTACCTGATTCAATCTGATGCTGAGCCTGTTTCTGAGATAACAACATGCCAATCCGTGGCATTCATAAATCCTCATGGGAATGTCTCTTAATTAACTGATGCTCGTGCCCCCCTTGACAGGTGCTGGCACGCCCCAGCTCTAGATCAGGGCAACGGATGTCATTTAAGAGAAGACACAGCCGAACGGCGTTTGGATGAGTATGTATTTTATTTATTTTTTTGCAAAAAACAGAGCCGATCCTCCCTAGACGCAGAATACGCAAGCAGCGTAGGGTCCCCGAAACACCAAGGGGCCCTTGCTCTCAAAGATGATTTCATTTTAGTTTCGTTTTGAATTTGGCCAACGGCTATGAAAACATGAATGATAATTTATTGTAATGCGATGTAACGTGAATGCAGTACAGTCTCTTGCTCGAGACTAATACAGCGAGCTGAAAGCATAGCGAGCCGCGGAAGAGAGACACTGTTTCTCAAGAGCTTTCCACGAGCGCGATTCAAGACGGAGTGAAACACGGACAAATGTGTTTCATTCATAAACACTCGAAGCCCCCTTTTCCCGTCATCTCATTTTGTGTGCCAGATATATTTATGTGCATAAATTAATTGCAATTACATAATAGATTTTCAAAAGCTGAAGTGATATTTATTTGTTAGAATATGTATAACTCAATATTTTTGCAAAAGCTGCAAAATCAAAGTCTACTGATCAATCGCTTAATCGTTCTAATAATCGACAGATTAGTCGATTATCAAAATAATCGTTTGTTGCAGCCCAGGTATGATGGAATCATCTCTGAAGATCGCTAGAGAAATATGATCATTTGTAGAAAATAAACACATTAAAGTAATGTCTCTGACCTTCGAGGAGGATGCGATGGAGTAGTAGCGGGCCTGCAGTCGAGGCAGGAGCTCACAGAGGTGATCGATGGGCGGCCGCAGAGACGGAAAATCCTCCAGAATAGCCAAAATATTCCTACAGGAGTCCAGCACCCAGCTCTGGTACAACGCCTGAGAGACGAGAAAGACAGTGTCAGACACACAGTCAGATACCACACGGCAGCAGAACACATACTCCTATGGTCCCATTCACACAGATGTGTGACTCTGGACCACAAAACCTTGTCTTTAGTGTCAAGATTTTTCATACATCAATCTTTCCATTGATGTATGGTTTGTTATGATAAGACAATATTTGTAAATCTGGAATCTGAGGGTGCAAAAAAAATCTTAATATTGAGAAAATCATCTTAAAAGTTGTTCAAATTAAGTTCTTATCAATGCATATTAATAATCAAAAATTAAGTTTTGATATATTTATGGTAAGAAATTTACAAAATATCTTCATGGAACATGATCTTAATATCCTAATGATTTTTGGCATAAAAGAAAAATCTATAATTTTGACCCATACAATGCATTTTTGGCTATTGCTACAAATATACCCCAGCGGCTTAAGACTGCTTTTGTGATCCAGGGACACATATAGGACTGGGACAATCTTTACATTTTGAACACTATACAATATATACTATATAACACTTAATCATTTGAAAGATGAAAACTTGTGTGATAATGATGCTTCGGCTTCTATTATAAACACCAAATGTCCTTAAAGAAACTACAATTTTAATCCACAAATTATGAATTTTATAACATACCAAAATAAGTGCGGTAAAATTATTAATCGCATCCAAAATAAACGTTTGTGTACATAATATATGTATGTGTAAAGTGTATATTTATGATGTATATATAAATACACACAAATACAGTATGTATTTTAAAATATTTGCATGTATATACATTTATATTCTTATATTATATATACAAACATAACATATTTTTCTTAAATATATACATGCAAGTAAACATATGCAAATCCATATGTTTTTCTTCTTCAGTGGATACATAAGACGTTCATATTAAACAACAACAAAAAAATCTGGTCACAATTAATATTATTCAAATCTATTATTCATAATAACAGATTTTATAATAACACCTCAGACTTTTCTAATGATTTTATATTAATAGTAGCTTGTACTGTACAGTCCTCACACTGTAGTTTTCTGTAAAATAAGAGTGTTATGTACATGATTGTTATTATTTATTACTACAATTAATTTATTATAATGTTTATTAAATATTTTATTTAAATAGTGACTGAAATATCTTTCGTGGATTTCCACTCATCCGTTGTGTTGCAGAGCCATTGTGTTTATTTAAATAGTGTTATTACAATAGTAATATTTCTTATTTTGTTTAATATTTCTTAGCAATAATCATCATGAGTAGCATTGGTCATATTATTGATACATAGCATGTTTTGCCCAAACTGTGCAGTCCTAAAACAAGCACAACAAACCTGGCATTCTTCATAATGCTTCGTTTCTTTGTTTTAAATTCACATTTTAATACATTCTCTGCATATCAGGTCATATCATATGGCATATCATACCAACTCAGTTTATTGACGGTTATTTGTCAGATCATGTTGCGTTGTGTTCCAGTGTTTCAGAGATTTATTAATGTAAAAATATACCTCTCTGTCATCTTCTAGACTTGTTATATTTGCCTTTTAATAAAAAAAAGATCTTAATGTTTTCCCCCATGATATCAAAAATCAATCATTTTCAAGACATCAACGTTAGTAATTCCAATACTGTGACAACATTAGTCCCCAATAACAATATCACACACATTAATACTACCACTGACACTATTAATACAAATAATCTACTCTCTTCTGAGATATAAATATTAGTGATAATATCACAATCATTTTAACGACGATGTCAAATATTGTATCGAATATTTCAAATTCAAGCATACTTTCCCAAAAGAACGCACGAATGTCCAATATAACGTCTCCTTACGTGTTATCGCGCAAGAGACGTGAGGTGGGAGGGTCTTTTATTTACACATTAGCATAATGGAGACTAGTGTTAATTTCGTTAATAAAAAATTATGACAAAAAATGTTCGTTGACCAGCTTTTTTCCCATGACCAAGACGAGACGACAATAAGGTCAATAAACGGAAACTATGACTATATCAACATGTTATTTTGTTGAGAAAAAAAAAAAAGACTAAAATGCATTGACTTTTAAATGTTTAAAAAAATGTTTGTTTTTTAGGTTACCAAAAACCTCTGTATTTATCTCAAAAAAAAAAAAAAGAGGAAAAAAAGAGAATTTTTTTATTGCGGACTGCTCTACACGCCTCTACCACGCAAGCGGTTGCCAGATATAAATAGTTCAAATCCTGCATCAGAGCTTCACTGTTAACGGATTAGCTTATTTTAAGCAATTCAATTCAAGATTATTTGTACAACAAGTTTTAACGATACAATCGTTGCAAAGCAGCTTCACAGGAAATTAAGTTTCTACAATAGACTTATATATTGTAGAAACGTAATATATTTAACTAACGGCAAAGTTTGGTTACTTCTGTGCACTGTCTGAGGTATCTGGCAACCATGCTCACACGCTGGTGTTTGAATAAAGAAATAGGCTATTGCAATGTGAAATGACTATTAGGAATTTCCCTGCTGTTATATTTTTAGTTTTACTAGTTATCATAGACATTAGATAGACTAGATGAGGTCAAATAAACCATGAGTCCACATGCTATTGATTTGTGCTCATGTGGTAGAGCATCCATGAGGAACAATTCCCCAAAGTTGCAAATTTAGCACAGAAATACAGGTGCTCCAACAACTAGCTCCCCATCTGAGAGGGGTTGTAGTGCCAATGAGAACAGTTTCATGCCACAAAGCTTAAAAACTTGTACCAAAAAAATAACATCTTATCCCAGATTAAATATTTCCCTCGGTTAATGTAAATTGTGAATTGCATGCACTAAAAAAAGTTGACAGAATGCACATTTTTACTTGTTTTGCACTACTTCAGTTACAAATACATGTTCATTTATTTGTGATTTTTATAACTGCTAAAAATTTTGTATTTACTTTATAACAATAGCTGTTCTATCTAAATTGTATTTGTTTTGGGCAAAAGAAAATCATGTTTATTTTTATTTAATAGCAAAAGCAAACATATCGAGATATAACGTAAAAATGGACTATCTATCCATCTATATATATATATATATATAGCCCAGCCCTACTCTCTACTATTGTCTTTATAACACAGCAGGTTCCTAATCACTGCGTGCAGTTTGTATTAATGAATGGCTTGATCTGTGCAGTGTGCCGGTGATCTTACTTTGCCCTCGGGTGAGGAGGAGGCCATCTTCTTCATGCTCTCCTGATCTTTGGGCTCGGTGGCGTACTGCGCCAGCTCGTAAAGCACGTTTGTGCGCGGAGGATTGGTGATGTCCAGATAGTGCGTCAGAGCGGTGCGGTACGTGGTGGGACAGGGGAACGGATGCTTCTTATTGGACTCCTCTGAAAGGAAACACACATATTTCAACTGCACAGCTTCAGTAATCATGACAGAATGAGCCGCTCATGTCATACCGTCGAGGTTGTTGAGCGAGATGACCGTGTCGAGGTCCACACCGAGGAGGTCACCGATCCTGTTGACTATGATGCTGTCATTGATGGGATACACAGCCACATGGTCCCCTGACTCATACCTACACATATTACAACATCAGCGAGAATTATATTATTTTGTATTCAACATGTTGAATGCAGAGTTCACGTCAATGGTCATCCATCTCTTAAAAAAAATCAATAAAGATACCAAAGGTCCATTTAAATCGACAACTACTGTATTTGCATATTTACTTATTTATATTAGTGGTCACACTTTGAGAACCATCTCACTATTAACTATGTCTTTTGCCTCAATAAAATCCTAATTAGCTGCTTATTAATAGTTAGTACGGTAGCTGTTTAGGTATGGGTTCAGATTAAGGGATCTACATTTTGTGCATGCAGAATAAGGCATTATTATGTGCTTTATACGTATTAATAAACAGCCATGATAATAAGCAACTGGCTAATAATGAGAACTGGTTCTTCCAATAAAGTGTTGCTGTATTTATTTTTATAATGCATTCATTAAGGTTCTTTGACTGTCTTATATTGCACATTGCAATGATTCATGTCTGTTTAACTCCACATTGATCCTCACGTATTATCAATTCTTGGCAACTGACGCATAATGTTGTTAAAACATACCGTAAGGTCAACTTAACACATGGTTACAAACTCGGAATTGTTTTAGATGTTAAAGGGACAGTTCACCCAAAAAATGGAAAGTCTGGGGAGCAGAAAGCGTTTGGTTACCAACAATTTTTAAAAATACCGTCATTAGAAAACTAGCACAGAAAAATAAGTATTTTACACTCAACAGAAGAAAGAAACGCGTACAGGTTTGAAGCATGATGGTGAGTAAATGATGACAGAATCTTCATCTTTGGGGTGAACTGTCTCTTTAAGTGTAAAGTCATCTTTGGGGTGAACTGTCTCTTTAATTGTAAGTCATCTTTGGGGTGAACTGTCTCTTTGGGGTGAACTGTCTCTTTAAGTGTAAGTCATCTTTGGGGTGAACTGTCTCTTTGGGGTGAACTGTCTCTTTAAGTGTAAGTCATCTTCCGGGGTGAACTGTCTCTTTAAGTGTAAGTCATCTTCCGGGGTGAACTGTCTCTTTAAGTGTAAGTCATCTTTGGGGTGAACTGTCTCTTTGGGGTGAACTGTCTCTTTAAGTGTAAGTCATCTTCCGGGGTGAACTGTCTCTTTAAGTGTAAGTCATCTTCTGGGGTGAACTGTCTCTTTAAGTGTAAGTCATCTTTGGTGTGACCTGTCTCTTTAAGTGTAAGTCATCTTTGGGGTAAACTGTCTCTTTAAGTGCAAGTCATCTTTGGGGTGAACTGTCTCTTTAAGTGCAAGTCATCTTTGGGGTGAACGGTCTCTTTAAGTGTAAGTCATCTTCCGGGGTGAACTGTCTCTTTAAGTGTAAGTCATCTTTGGGATGAACTGTCTCTTTTAAGTGCAAGTCATCTTTGGGTGAACTGTCTCTTAAGTGCAAGTCATCTTTGGGGTGAACTGTCTCTTTAAGTGTAAGTCATCTTCCGGGTGAACTGTCTCTTTAAGTGTAAGTCATCTTCCGGGTGAACTGTCTCTTTAAGTTTAAGTCATCTTTGGGATGAACTGTCTCTATGCAAGTCATCTTTGGGGTAAACTGTCTTTTAAGTGTAAGTCATCTTTGGGGTGAACTGTCTCTTCAAGTGCAAGTCATCTTTGGGGTGAACTGTCTCTTTAAGTGTAAGTCATCTTTGGGGTGAACTGTCTCTTTAAGTGTAAGTCATCTTTGCGGTGAACTGTCTCTTTAAGTGCAAGTCATCTTTGGGGTGAACTGTCTCTTTAAGTGTAAGTTATCTTTGGGGGTGAACTGTCTCTTTAAGTGCAAGTCATCTTCCGGGGTGAACTGTCTCTTTAAGTGTAAGTCATCTTTGGGGTGAACTGTCTCTTTAAGTGTAAGTTATCTTTGGGGGTGAACTGTCTCTTTAAGTGTAAGTCATCTTCCGGGGTGAACTGTCTCTTTAAGTGTAAGTCATCTTTGGGATGAACTGTCTCTTTAAGTGCAAGTCATCTTTGGGGTGAACTGTCTCTTTAAGTGCAAGTCATCTTTGGGGTGAACTGTCTCTTTAAGTGTAAGTCATCTTTCGGGGTGAACTGTCTCTTTAAGTTTAAGTCATCTTTGGGATGAACTGTCTCTTTAAGTGTGCAAGTCATCTTTGGGGTGAACTGTCTCTTTAAGTGCAAGTCATCTTTGGGGTGAACTGTCTCTTTAAGTGTAAGTCATCTTTGGGGTGAACTGTCTCTTTAAGTGTAAGTCATCTTTGGGGTGAACTGTCTCTTTAAGTGTAAGTCATCTTTGGGGTGAACTGTCTCTTTAAGTGCAAGTCATCTTTGGGGTGAAACTGTCTCTTAAGTGTAAGTCATCTTTGGGGTGAACTGTCTCTTTAAGTGCAAGTCATCTTTGGGGTGAACTGTCTCTTTAAGTGCAAGTCATCTTTGGGGTGAACTGTCTCTTTAAGTGTAAGTCATCTTTGGGGTGAACTGTCTCTTTAAGTGTAAGTCATCTTTGGGGTGAACTGTCTCTTTAAGTGTAAGTCATCTTTGGGGTGAACTGTCTCTTTAAGTGCAAGTCATCTTTGGGGTGAACTGTCTCTTTAAGTGCAAGTCATCTTTGGGGTGAACTGTCTCTTTAAGTGTAAGTCATCTTCCGGGGTGAACTGTCTCTTTAAGTTTAAGTCATCTTTGGGATGAACTGTCTCTTTAAGTGCAAGTCATCTTTGGGGTAAACTGTCTTTTTAAGTGTAAGTCATCTTTGGGGTGAACTGTCTCTTCAAGTGCAAGTCATCTTTGGGGTGAACTGTCTCTTTAAGTGTAAGTCATCTTTGGGGTGAACTGTCTCTTTAAGTGTAAGTCATCTTTGCGGTGAACTGTCTCTTTAAGTGCAAGTCATCTTTGGGGTGAACTGTCTCTTTAAGTGTAAGTTATCTTTGGGGGTGAACTGTCTCTTTAAGTGCAAGTCATCTTTGGGGTGAACTGTCTCTTTAAGTGTAAGTCATCTTTGGGGTGAACTGTCTCTTTAAGTGTAAGTCATCTTTGGGGTGAACTGTCTCTTTAAGTGCAAGTCATCTTTGGGGTGAACTGTCTCTTTAAGTGTAAGTTATCTTTGGGGGTGAACTGTCTCTTTAAGTGCAAGTCATCTTCCGGGGTGAACTGTCTCTTTAAGTGTAAGTCATCTTTGGGGTGAACTGTCTCTTTAAGTGCAAGTCATCTTTGGGGTGAACTGTCTCTTTAAGTGCAAGTCATCTTTGTGGTGAACTGTCTCTTTAAGTGCAAGTCATCTTTGGGGTGAACTGTCTCTTTAAGTGCAAGTCATCTTTGGGGTGAACTGTCTCTTTAAGTGCAAGTCATCTTTGGGGTGAACTGTCTCTTTAAGTGCAAGTCATCTTTGGGGTGAACTGTCTCTTTGGGGTGAACGGTCTCTTTAAGTGCAAGTTATCTTTGGGGGTGAACTGTCTCTTTAAGTGTAAGTCATCTTCCGGGGTGAACTGTCTCTTTAAGTGTAAGTCATCTTCTGGGGTGAACTGTCTCTTTAAGTGCAAGTCATCTTCCGGGGTGAACTGTCTCTTTAAGTGTAAGTCATCTTTGGGATGAACTGTCTCTTTAAGTGCAAGTCATCTTTGGGGTGAACTGTCTCTTTAAGTGTAAGTTATCTTTGGGGGTGAACTGTCTCTTTAAGTGTAAGTCATCTTTGGGGTGAACTGTCTCTTTAAGTGCAAGTCATCTTTGGGGTGAACTGTCTCTTTAAGTGCAAGTCATCTTTGGGGTGAACTGTCTCTTTAAGTGCAAGTCATCTTTGGGGTGAACTGTCTCTTTAAGTGCAAGTCATCTTTGGGGTGAACTGTCTCTTTAAGTGTAAGTTATCTTTGGGGGTGAACTGTCTCTTTAAGTGTAAGTCATCTTCCGGGGTGAACTGTCTCTTTAAGTGCAAGTCATCTTTGGTGTGAACTGTCTCTTTAAGTGCAAGTCATCTTTGGGGTGAACTGTCTTTTAAGTGTAAGTGGGACGCTATGTTAACGGGTCATTTTCATTGTGAAGAAGCTTAAACACAAAGTTTTATTCCAAATTATGAACTGAATTAATGTTCAATAAAAATAAGCAATTTTTTTCAATGCAAAAAAAAACAAAAACAAAAACAACGTTTGCCTCACTGGATATTACTTTTGGCTGTTTAACTTTTAGATGCAAAACAGGGTAACACTATTTTATAGTAATAGCAACACGGTATGCATAATTACATGCATCAATCCTAACCGAACCATACAGGAGGCACATGTAGTTCATTATTTTTCTGTACTTACATAATTACACTGTAACACGGACACTAAAATAAATAAGTTATGTACCATTATAATAACAATAAATTATGCATAATTACATGCAAGTAACCCTAAGACAAACCCTAATCCTTACCATAACGTACATGTAGTTTATTAATAATACTCAGTGCTTAAATGTACAATTACACTGTAATAACAAGGGCACCTTAAAATAAAGTGTAACCCAAATAGTTATTATTTAGACACTGATGAGCATTGTTAGGCCAACCCATAAATATAACGTTATCTATAACAACCCAGAGAGCGTGTGTAACGGCGTTCAGCAGCGCAGCATCATGGATATCAGATTTTAGAGGCGGTATTTGGTGATTTCTGTGCTGGTCACGGTCCTGATGGGTGTTACCTGATTTTGGAGCCGGTGATGTCCAGCTCCAGGTGCATCAGGTGTCTGTCTCCGGCCTGATTGAGCTTGCGGTTCACCGAGACCGGAGCCAGGAAAGGGTTCTTCGAATCGAAGGGCCTGTGAGAACAGACGGTCACCATGAAGTCTCTACCAGGGTCAGAGTTTAACCAGGACTCAGAGCAAAAACTGGTAATTTTTCTCTTTTATCTAAGATCTGATAGTATAGTAGTGTTAGCCCAGCCATTATATTGAATGAAAATAACAGAATCAGTTATGGAGACGGTTCAGATTCTGACTCGAGTCAGTTCAGTTCATGAATCAGATTTGAATAATAATCCTCTGCGTGATGTGCCCACTGGTTATTATCCTGAAAACATTTAATTTGTCTGTTGCTTTATCTTGCACTGGTAATTGAGTATTCAGTTCTGGTCAAATGTTTTGAATGAAGTCACTTCTGCTCATCAAGCCTGCATTTATGTGATCAAAATACAGTAAAAGACATCGATGCAAACTACTCACCTTTAGGGACAACTCACTTTTTGAGATCAAAATAGGTCACATATGGGATTTGCTTAGATCCAATGAGAAAATGTTTTTTATGAGGGGGGGTGGGGGTCTCGCAAGGGTATATAAAGAACTGGGGATAACTTTTTTATGTTCAGTTTTGAAAAGGTAGACTGCTCTTATTTGTATTGGAATAGTAAGACTGACTGACGCTAGTACATTTTGTATGATATTTTCTTTACTCTTTAACAAGCTATGCCTAAAAAGGCTAATATTTGAGTTTTTTAAGTTCTGAGATGTGGGAATAGTGAGAGGGCAAACACTTTGTACTTTAGGTCAGCATTGCCGTCTAATCAGCCAATATTGTCTTAAATAGCCTGCATAGCACTTCATCTTTTATAACATGGGTTTTTTTTTTGGTGTGAAAAAATACAGTTTTGGACAAATAAGGTAATCAAAAATATTTTCTTAAATAGCTTAAAGTAAATAGAAATGAGCATGTAAAACATATCTTTAAAATAAACCCATGTAGAGCATGCCCCCTTTACCTGTTTGCATCTCTGAAAAAGCGTAATATTGTGAAATATTATAATCATTTAAAATACATGTTCTCTATGTGAATCTGTTAAGCTGTAATTTATTTCTGTGATCAAATCTGTATTTTCAGCATCATTGCTCCAGTCTTCAGAGTCACATGATCTTCAGAAATCATTTTCTGCTCAGTTATTATTGGTGCTCAGTTCTTAATCATGGCTCTTATTATTATCAAACTTAAACACAGTTTTTGCTTTGTACTATTTTGAGGAAAAAATATTTGATTAATAGAAATGTAAGATAACAGTATTTGAAATATAATCTTTTGTAACATTATAAATGTTTTACTGCTACCTTGAGCAATTGAATGCATATTTTTGACTGGTAGTATATTACGGTTTCTGCATAATTGCTTAAATATGCACAACTTTGATAATAATCAAAATGTTTCTTGAGCAGCAAATCCTCATATTAGAGTGATTTCTGAGGATCACTGATGGTGATGATCACAGGAATAAATTATATTTCAACAAATATTCACATAGAAAACACATTTTAAATTGTAATAATATTTCATAGTATTAGTGCTTTATTTTATAAAGTCTCTCATATGCAAGTAATTTAATTTGATATATAACAGCCATAGCTAAAGAACACACATTTCTTTGATGGATTCATTCAGTCATGTGGTTGTAAAGTAAATAGTATGCACTCATAAAAAAGAGAAACACGCCTCTAAAAATGCATTTCTAATATGGTCCCTTAATAAAAAGGTTTCCAAACTGTATCATTATATGCAGATAAAGTACCTTACACAAACATCACATCTCCATCCGATCAGATTAAATGCACCATGGTGTTTGTTCGGTCATCATGGTTTATGAGATAAGCTGAAAGTGAAGGAAGTGCTTTACTCACGGCTTCTGGCTCTCGAAGCTCTTGAGGCGACCCAGCTCTCCGGTGTATATCTTATTCATGTTCAGATCGCTGTGTACCTTCAGCTCATACTGACGGATGCTGAGAGACACAGAGAGACAACACACTCATGTATTCTTAAGTTAGTCTGTTAATGGGCATGTTCTGCGCTCAGGTCACTGTGACCCGCTAAACAAAGCAGGAAAGAGCTGAAGAGACGACTGAGCATTCAGACCTGGATTCGTCTCCCGTTGCTTCGACCCCAAAGTGTTCACACACAGCCGGCCAGAACTGCTCCCTCCACGACACGAAGTCCTCCTCGAGACTGAGAGAGAAGCAACCACAAAAGATCATTATATTACAAGCACTTCTTCACATCAGTTATTCACAACAAGAACTGACTCACAGTCTATCAAATCATCATTTTGAAATTTGAAAGTACAAAAATGGCTTTCATTCACTATGAACAGTTAGTGCACACGCACACACACACACACACACACACACACACACACACACACACACACACACACACACACACACACACACACACACACACACACACACACACACACACACACACACACACACACAGGCACACACCCGCGCACACACAGGCACACTCACAAACACAGGCACAGATGCACACAGATACACAAACACACACAGAGGCACACATACACTTAAACAAACACACACACACACACACACAGGCACAGATGCACACAGAGGCACAAACACACACAGAAGCACAAACACACACACACAGGCACGCACGCACACGCACACATGCACACACGCACGTGCACAAGCACACGCGCTCAAGCACGATCTTAACCTTGTAAATGCATTATTAATGAGCGATGAGATCATGTGAAAAACTCAACAGGCTTATCTTTATAGTATGGCTGTGCGACAAACTACATCGAGATCACAAAGTGTATTCTTATAACGATGATAACGGATGAATCTAACAATCGGTCACACAGCAGAAATAATCATAACATCAGCCATTATAACATCAGATGTTATAATCATAACATCAGCCATGTGGTTAATAAGTCTTCATGGCCAACCCTTCAAAATAAAGGTTTAGTGTTGCTCAAAGAAACCATGACAAATATATATTAAATAATACTGATAATAATAATAGTTAGGAAAACCAATAATTATATACAGTTCTGCTGTGCAGAATCTTATTTGTCAAAAATAAATAAATAGGCAAACCTTTGTTATACATTACATTTTCATTTCATTACATTTTAATAATGATAAGAATAATAATTCACAATGTTTGATTTTAAATTTGCATTAAATCATAAAAACAGAATCCCCAAAAGACAAATATAAAATGCATTTCATGGGCCATAAATGAAACAATGTCTGATTCTGTGGAGCTTAGACACAAGGAAAGTATTTCCTTCCCCATCAAATATAAAGAAGTGTTGCGATGCATGTAAATATCAAATTTTGTTGACAAATAAATATTGGGATAATATTTTAAGCTCTATCACCCAGTCCCACTTTCTAGTTTGGATGTTTGGTTTCTCCCCTGAGTTTCAAAATAACAAGAAATGTCATGTATGGCATACAATGCAGCGGGAAAAGCAGCAAGACATTTGGCTCTAAAAGCAGTGAAGTAAAAGATTATCAGAGCATTTTGAATTTGAGGAACATAAAATACTTCTGCACGAGCAGAAAGACTCTGATACGGGATGAGGTCAGGACATTATAACCAGCGTCACTCACTTTCCGTCATCGTCTCCCATTCCCAGATCGAAGATCCGCTGCGCTCCCAGCTCAGACAGTCTCTTGTCCACATACTTCCCCGTGGCGTTATAGTGCTCGTATGTCTTATTTCCCAGCGCAAACACCTTAAAAACACGTGTTAGAAGTTACAAATAGATAAATACTGATTGTTCTATGCCTTATATTTCTTATATTCACCTGTTATTAAGATCACAAGTGGTCAGCACTAAATAAATACAAGTGTAAATGTTTAATTGAAACCAGATAAATATAGTATAATAAAAGAAAAAAATATTTTTGGCCAAGAAAACACTCATTTGTATTTAGTTTAATTTAATTTAATGTGCTAAAATAATCAAAACTCAAACAGTAAATGAACAAAAATACTAAATTACAAAACAACAAAATTATTAAAATTAAAAGTAAAGAATGCAAATTATAAAAATACAATCTAATTTAAAATATTAAGAAAAAATAATAAATCTCAATTATACTCAAATAATACATTTCCTGACTATCATAAATAAATAGATTAAATAAATAGATAAATAGCTAAATAAAAAAAATAAAAAAATAGCATGATATTATCGGAATCGGCCGATAATGGCTTTGAATATAAATATCGGTCCGATATGATAAATATGCCGATATGTCTTGCCGATAAGAGGAATATGTTAACTCGCATGTGCTCAGGGTGTGCTAGCGATTAGATAAGCAGTGTGGCTCGTTCTTGAAGCACAGTTTAGTCTGAACGATGATTAGATGCACTGTTTTCGATCGCTGAATTTAATCTGTGAAAGTACGTTCAGAATGATGCTTTAGGTGTGTGATAGAGTAAACAGTAATAGCAGTGTGAGACTGTGTTTCTGATTAAATAAAGCAGTAATCGATGTCATAAAATAATGAGTATGTTTAATTTAAAGGTCAGAAGCTATAGCTTGCATGAAAAAAAAAAAAAACATGACACATGTAAATTAAATAATTTTATGCACACTGATTCATTAATGTGTAATATTTTAACAAAACAAATAATCTCTAAAAGATTTTTAGAATTTGTACAACTCTTTTGTTTTAGACCATCTACAAATGTTATACATTTTAAAATAAAATGTTAGGGTTAAACCTGCATCGATTGATATTTAGTTTATTTATAGTTATTTTCAAAGCTTCAATGTACGGTCAAAAAATGCAATTATTGTTTAATTCTAACAAATAAGTTAACTAACCACAATTTAAAATATATTGCTTGTAATTTCGGCACAGGAGAGACTTCTAGTTGTTTCCAAACAAAAGGAAAGGTATCGGTATCAGCCAAAATTAGTTGAAAAATATCGGCATATCAGATATTGGCAAAATTGTGCATCTCTAGATTCCGTTTTTTTGAGTCGTTCGTTCATCACGTGAGCTAAACCTATGCAGTCTAAGGGAAACAGACTTAATAATAATAGTAATAACCAACTCTTTAGTTTATTATCTTAGTTACCACATTCAGTGTTATGGAAAAGAATCATCATGACAGAAATTCACACATTTATTAAACAGTAAGTAATAAAAAGCTACAATTTGAGACCAGAAATGCATCACCTAACTTTAAGAGTAAATAATAATAATAATAATAATAATAATAATAACCATGCACCCATTTGTAAGGAAGCTTGCAAATTAACTATTTTATCTATGTTGTCATGTCATGTGACAAAAGAACGAACGACTCGAAAGGTGAACGAATCAATTCTCATTCCGGCTCATGCTGTATAGGTTTAGTTTACAGGGCTGTCACGTGATGAACGAATGATTCAAACCTGAAGATAAGAGGTGAGGTGAGCTAATCATAGACTAAAGACCCAGGTAAACAATCATTTAATCTTTTCTGTTTCTCATAGCACTATACTTTTGTATTGTTTGTAGTGTGATCAACGTTTGCACAAGTAGTAGATGTGCTAGGGAAGTAACACGTAACATTTTAAATATATTTTGCTAAAATGAACGAAGTGACTCTAAAAAAAGATTTGTTCATTTTGCTGAACGAGACTCAAAGGTCCGAGTCGGTGATGAAAATGATCTGAACTTCCCATCAATAGTATTCAACAGAAAAATGACAGCATATGTGTTGAAGGTGAGTAAATACTGAAAGAATGATCATTTTGGGAGCACTACTCCTTTAAATCCACTTATGCAGCAGTCACTCTGTAGTGAGCACTTCTGCTAAACCTGTGAGCTCTCGGTTCATTAACCCACTGGTTCTGTGGAGTCACTGAACGCTGCACATGTCAGTGTAGTATACGGTGAGAAAGCTGTCTGAGACTTTGGCTTGTGGAAGTACGACAGCATTCCTCAGATTCACTTCTGCTCTGCTGCACTGTGTCATGGGCCGGAAAGCACCTAATGCATTACAAACTAGGGCTGCTCGATTATGACAAAAATCATAATCACGATTATTTTGGTCAATATTGTAATCACGATTGTTTAAACCGATTATTAGTGGGCCATATGACACACTTTATATGAAAGATTTATTTAAAGATAGTAATGTATATCAAATATATATTTTCTGTAAATAAGGTTGCTATGACATCTATATTTTAGAGACCAGCGAAATGTCATGATTCGCAGAGTAACTAATATTAGAAAAAAATAAAATTAAAAAAGGTCCTCAATTATTGAAAATAATTAAACGGCCAGTAATAAAAAAGCAAAAGAATACAATGGAATAAAAAAATACAAATGAAACAAACTCTGCTTTTAGTTTTTATTTTAAAGTATTCAGTAAACAGCCTACTAGAGATATTGAATTACCTAATGTAAAATAAAACAACAGCCTTCACTGTAAGAATTAAACCTCTTATTAAAGCTACAAAATTCCTTCAGTCAAGAGCAGAGTGATTTTTAATTTGTCTTTTGTTTTTTGATTATTAATATAAAGCACACAGTCGCAGCAGGAATATAGCGCACGGTCTCTTTAAGAGCAGCACGGATCCTATTTACTGTTACACTAGTATTTGTTTGATTATTAATATAAAGCACACAGTCACAGTAGGAATATAGCACGCTGTCTCTTTAAGAGCCGCACGGATCCTATTTACTGTTACACAAGTATTTGTTTCATTATTAATATAAAGCACACAGTCGCAGCAGGAATATAGCACGCTGTCTCTTTAAGAGCAGCACGGATCCTATTTACTGCTACACAAGTATTTGTTTGATTATTAATATAAAGCACACAGTCACAGCAGGAATATAGCACGCTGTCTCTTTAAGAGCCGTACAGATCCTATTTACTGTTACACAAGTATTTGTTTGATTATTAATATAAAGCGCAGTCGCTGCAGGAATATAGTGCGCTGTCTCTTTAAGAGCCGTACAGATCCTATTTACTGTTACACAAGTATTTGTTTCATTATTAATATAAAGCACACAGTCGCAGCAGGAATATAGTGCGCTGTCTCTTTAACGAGCCACACGGATCCTATTTACTGTTACACAAGTATTTGTTTGATTATTAATATAAAGCACACAGTCGCTGCAGGAATATAGTGCGCTGTCTCTTTAAGAGCCGCACGGATCCTATTTACTGTTACACAAGTATTTGATTATTAATATAAAGCACACAGTCGCAGCAGGAATATAGTGCGCTGTCTCTTTAAGAGCCGCACGGATCCTATTTACTGTTACACAAGTATTTTCATCCTCAACTCTTTACGTTCATTTATTACAGGGTTTACATGAATAATCACTAAGCGCCGCATTTTAAAACATTTTTGCATGTATTTGAGCGTTTAGGCGCTAAAAGATGACTTTACATGTCCGTGTTGTGTTCTGAGGAAGTGCATGTTCTCTGTCACGCTTTTAAAAACAAAAATACATCCAATCAACTTGAATCAAGCATGTCCCATTTTACTAAAGTCTCGTTACATGATTTCACTGATTTGCACATGAAATTGGCCTTTTATGGAGGAACAAAATAGCACCACTGGAATGGGGCGCAATAATCGTTTTATCTCGATTACTGTATTTTCATAATCGTTGGAGGTTGCAGTTATCTTCTCCAGATGCTAACTAATCAGTGCTGTAGATTGTGATGTTTTTATCAGCTCTCATTCTGACGGCACCCACTCACTGCAGAGCATCCATTACTGAGACACTGGTGCATTGACACATTTCTCCAAACCTGATGAAGAAACAAACTCATATACATCTCGGATGGCCTGAGAGAGAGTACATTTTCAGGGAACCTCACCCGTACTATAATCACGTAATTGCTGTGATGAGGAACTCACTGTATATTTAACTCCACTGAAGTCGGCATCGGCCTCCTGTAACCAGTCATAGAAGTCCTGAGCGTTGTCGGTCGGGTCTCCCTCTCCATACGTGGCCATGCAGAAGATGGCTATCGAGTTCTCAATCTCAGTCAGACGGGAGAGCTCACTCTGCAAATACAAGCATGTGTAAACAAACACGAATGGAAGAGCACTGGTTTTTATCCTATCGCATGCATTACCAAGTCATACTCCTCTGGATCCGCTGACATTCCCTTCATGCCGTAGCGATGAGCATCTTTTGCAAGTCTGTTGGCAAACTCTTCAGCTGTGCCCGTCTGTGAGCCGTAAAACACCACGATGTTCTTGCCCTAGAGGGAAATATTAAAGTCAGTACTTTTATATACACACGTGACTAACCAACAAGATTCAGTCAGTTCATTTGCATCCAACCAAGGTAACTGTAACATAATTAACACTTCAATTGTAAAAACAATACTATTTTGGCTTAAAAAACAAGATAAAAAACAGATATTGAAGGTGCAGATCTAATACAGAGGGGCAGAACATCCCACAATCTAGGGGCAGCAACTGAGAAAGCCGGTCACCCCTGCATTTCAACTTCGACTTTGGGATGCTTAATAATCTCTGGTTGGAGGACAGATGTTCAATCAATAAATCTGACAGATAGGAAGGGGCGAACTCATGTAATGATTTAAACACTTAGAGGAGAATGTTAAAATTGACACGATAGCGCACAGGCAACCAGTGCAGAGAACTAAAACTGGTGTAATACGATCCTGTTTTTTGGTACTCGTTAAAGCCTTGCAGTTGTATTCTGAACTATCTGCAAACGGGATTGACTGACCAATCCCAAAAATACAGCGAGTTGCAGTAGACTAATCCAGATGCAAGAAAAGCATGAATTACTTTACTAGACACGATAGGCTTTACTTTAGCTAGAAGTCGAAGCTGAAAAAAGCAGCACTGTATTTATCTGTCTGTCAAATTTTAAACCATCATCACAAATAACACACAGATTTTTACCCAAGGCTTAACAGAAGAGGTTAAAATTACCAAGATGTACTTTCCGTGTACTACGAGAATCCGACGGAGCAAACACAATTATTTCAGTTTTACTCTCGTTGAAATTAAGACAATTTAAAGACAGCCAGGCTTTCACATCAGACAGGCTAAATGCTTCCAGACCATTTGAACTTTATTTTAAGGCCAACAAAGTTTTTTTTTCTGCTAATTCAGTTACAATATTTTACAATTTGACTGCCTAAAATGTGTTTAATGTCCATTTGATCATTTTCATATATTAACTACTGGAGAAGAGGAGGTAAACATCTCTTACCGTTTTCTTCATTTTGTCTATAAAACTGGTTTCTCTGGTTGTTTGAGGCCTACAAAACACAGATTAACAGAGGTCATACATCACATCATAAATGATCATGTAAACAAATATTGACACAAAACATCAGTGTGAAACTCCATCTGTAGTTCAGTCCCGAGGCAGCTCATTAAAGGATTTATTGTCATTCACACCCGTGTTTAAATGGAGACTTGAGACATATTATGCACCTTTTTGCAGAATCTAATATAAGTCTCAGGTGTCCCGAGAATGTGTCTGAAGTATCAGCTCAAAATACCCCACAGATCATTTATTATATCATTTTGAAAATGCCTGTTTTGAGTGAAATCAGAAACAGGCTGTTTTTGTGCATGTCTCTTTAAATGCAAATGAGCTGCTGGTCCCCGCCCCCTTTTCCAGAATAGAGCTGTGTCTTTACAGCTCAGTACAAGTTTAACGCTTCTCAAAGCTACGTGAAAAATATCTGTCAGTCTTTACTAGGGGTGACCCCGAATAGTCGGCGATTCAATGCTTCAATAAGAGGAGCCTGATTCGACTCCCAATATCACAGTCGGATATTCATATATTATGTTAGGATCGTGTCATTTTGGCTATATGGGGATGCTCAATATCTGATTTCACACAGAGCTACCAGTTTACTCCCAATAAGTTAAAATACAGCAGGGCTCTAGAGTGCGACCAATTTGGTCGCACGTGCGCCCTAATTTCTCTCGGGTGCGACTAACAAAAATCCCAGGGCGCACTGGTGCGTCCAGCTATTCGAGAAAAGAAAAAAAAAGTATCCGCGACTCAGAAACTCTGTGGTTCAACAAAAGACACCCCCGTTAGGCTTATATCGTGGTCTAAACCAATCAGAGATAGTGAAGGGCGGACCCCCCATCTGATTGGCCGTGGTCCAGATATTCCTGTATGTGTGTGTGCGCGCGTTGACAAATGCGTCACGTGTGCTGCTGCAGTAAGACAGAGAGAAAGAGGTGAGTAGTAGAGATGCGTGTGTAACGGATGTATGCCAGTAAGGGCTGTGTGTAAACCTCACTCTCCTGACCTCAAAAGAGGCGCTCTAGCGACTGACACTAGAGGCTGTAGCCTTTGGTGTTCCTTGTTAGAGCGCCCGCCTCCCGCGCCGGAGTCCCGGGTTCGCGACCCGCTCGGTGAGCTGGTGCGGACCCGTGTCGAGGGGGTTACACGTGCAGTGTTGCCAACTTAGCGACATTTAACGCCTTTGTAGACCCCCATAGCAACTTTTTATTTTCCAAAAAAAGCAACTAGTGACAAATCGAGTCTCTCAGAGTGTCTCTGTGATCGCAGCAACGGCGCGAGATCAGCACGCTTTCTCTGCATCTGCTCTGTTCAGCGCGAGAGGAGCCCGTTCAGTTAAAACAGATATTATTGCTTCTCTAAATGTACATGCAAATATAGAAGAAATCACAGCACTGGAATTGTCTTGTCTTATATTGTGTATTATTTGATTTCATCAGACAACGGCTCAATACAATTATAAATTAGTATTTTTGTGCAGACTAGCTTCTTGGAAGGGAGAGCTGGTTATGAATTCTTAAAGGGACGTGTTTCAGTCATTATTTCATATTTATCCTGTTGACTGACAACATAAACAGTCAAATATATAAAGTAAAACAGTTTTATTGAGAATTTGGCTGCATTAAAATACAGTATGAGCACAGAGAGACGATTAGACAGAACAGAACAATTATTTTTTTCTTTACTTTTAGTCATTTAGCAGACGCTTTTATCCAAAGCGGCTTACAAATAAGAAGTAACTAAAATTAAAAGTTAAAACTATACATAATATATACACACATTTAAGAAGATAAAGACATGAAATAAACATGACAAATGCATACAACATTTCAAAACTAAACATTTAAATGAAAATAAAGCTAAAGAAATTCTAAATATTAAATCAAGAAAAGGTATATATAAAATGCTTCTAACATAACACTAAAGGCCTAAGTATACTTCTTTTGCATAGTAAGAATTGGTTATAAAACTGTAAATACTTTTTTTTTTCATTATGTTTAGTGCAATTATTTGTAGTCTGTGGTGGGATGGGGCGCAGGATTGTTTTATGGGTTTAAGGGGGTTTGAGAAGCACTGCACTAGAGCATCCCTTCGCTCAGACACAGTGGAAGATCTGATAAGACTCAGTGTAGAAGGGCCAAGTCTGGAAGATGTTGATACTAGAGAGTGTGGCCAGCTGGTTTAGCCGAGGCCAAAGATCAAGAAAGCTAAACTACAGGAGTTGGCCATTCGAGGGGCATGTGACTGCAATGGAGGATAGTCCATAATACATTGAGCCACGAGATGTTCAGTTTGACGCCTTAAAACACTTAATTTAGATTTTATTTATCTTGAGATGTTTTAAGTTTAAATCTCTGCTCAGTGAAGCACTTTAAGCACCAACACTTTTTCAGTAAGTTACCTTTCTTGTAGAATTGTGCTTCAAATAAAGAACTTTATGTTGACCAGATTGTTAGTTAGTCGTTTACTAGTCAATATTGCCTATATAAAAATTTGGGTGCACCTAACTTTTGTGCCGGTGCACCTAAGAAAAAAAGTTAGGCGCACCAGTGCACCCAGTGCAAAAAGTTAGTCTAGAGCCCTGTACAGCCTATTATGATAATGCTGTAAATAAGAATCTGGAAAGAAAGAAGCTTTAAATAAATATTTTAATGTGTGTGAATCAGTGTTAATTTCGTTGACGAAATATTTTCGTTATAATTTTCGTTGACGACAAGTTTTCACTGACGAAAACGAGACGATAACTAAATAAAAATTAAGTGATAATGACGAAAACTATAATTAAAATATATTGACATTTTCGTTAAATAATAAAAACGAGACGAAAATGTGAGTGAGAGCGTGTGGAAAAGATCCAATCAGAATGAATCTTGGTGTGTGGTAAAACGCACACGCACATTTGAAAACTAACGTGCTGATCCACCTGGCGACACGGATTTGCAGTACGACATCATCCTGCATACGTTGGGTGTCTATCTGATTTAAACTATAATGAAATGGCAACAGCTGGGAGAAAAAGAAGAGAAGATATATGGGTCAATTTCACGTTTGATGTCAAGACAAACAAGACCTTGTGTAAACCGTGTGGAGCGGAAATCGCTGGTAAAAACACAACAAATCTAAAGCGACATCTGCAAGGGAATCATCCTGAAATTCACGCAAAGGTAAGCACGACATTTTTGCTAATTTTGTCAGCTTACCTCAGTCGATGTGCTTTTGCATAACTGAAACATTATAGCCTCTCACTGACCTGTACTAATTAGAGAAGTGACTCTGTTAGAACGTACAATAAAAGTGATTGACATGCTAAAGATAAACGGTATTTGTTGCTGTCCTCAAACTGAATCGGTTATGTAATAAAGCTGTGTACGTTTTTTTTCTAATTTTCATAAGATATTGACGTTAGGTTTGTGATCGAATCAGCCTTATAAGTTTAAGGTAACTTAGGTAGGCCTAAACGATCAAGTTCACTTATTGCACTGACCCCTATTTGTAGTTCACTAATCTCCCTCTTTGGCAAGACAGTAACGTTACAGCTCTTGTCAGTTCGTGGCACGTTCGTGAACGAAATGAGCGAATCAGTCATCAAAATGTTAATCAATCTTGTTTAACAAGGCAATGCAAAGATCAATGAATACAGACCCACATTTAACATAATCCCAGATTTATGTGTGTTTTTTTTATGCAAAAGCTGTTCTCAGTGTTTTCAGGCATAATTTATTTGTCTTGGTTGTAGATTTAAGGATTTAACAAATATAATGTTTGTTAAATAATATTTTCATATGTATGATAATGTTTACACCACAAGAGGAGTAGAAATGTAGTACAGAGACTACTTGTGCATGTGAGCATGATAGAGAGGAGCGAGACAGAAAAAGATTAAACCTGATTTGTTCCCAATCTTTCTACTTCACAGATACAAAGGACCTCAAATGAGAAGGATGGGCCACTGAGTTCAAATAAAACTAGTACATCCCAACAGAGTATTTCAACAGCTCTTTTTAATGCGTCGAAGTACAAAAGTGACTCTAAAGAACAGCAGACTAAGGAGGAGGCCATAGCAAGATGGATTGGCCACACAGGATTACCCGTCACGACAATTGAAGATGAGGACTTTATCTTAATGATGGAGACAGTAGATAGGAGGCTGTCTGTTCCAAAGAAAAGTAAAATAAGCAATCTGATTGACAAACAATATGAAGATGAAAAACAAAAATTCAAAAAAAGACTGTCTGGTGTCAGGAAAATATCTATAGGCATTGACTTGTGGACAAAAAAAGGACTATCTGCTTCATTCCTTGCCATAAGTTCATGCTACTTTTGTACTGAACAAAATAAACCTGAACACATATTATTAAACCTTGAAGAAGTAGCCCACCCACACACTGCACTGTCAATCAAGGCATGTGTGGACAAATGTTTGCAGGAGTGGAAAATACCAAAGGAGAAGATCCTTACAATTATAACAGACAATGGAAGTAATATGGTGGCGGCATTTAAACAGATCACAGCAGAAGAAGAAACCAGCTCTGGCTCTGACTCCCCTGTGGTGGAAAATGACTCTGATTCGGAAACAGATGATGTCCTGCGGTGAGTGTGTTTTATTTGTTATTCTTTTACATAATAGTCAATGAATATGAGATGATGAAATATTGATACTGTGTGCTCTAGTGGTGTATCTTATTCTTTTCATTTTTACAATGTATTTGTAATGTCATGTAAAAAGATTTCCATCATGAAGATTGAAATTTGAGGGATAAATAGAAACTTATACGGTAGTTTATGCTTATTTGGTTGTATTTCTCTTCTTAGGTATCATCATGTTGACTTGGACAGAACACCATGTGTGGTGCATACCTTACAACTGGTAGTAAACATGATGCAGAAGGAGGCAGGTGTCAAAAGAATCCTTGATAAAGCAAGGTCAGTGGTAAAGCTGTTTCGTAAGTCATCCATTGCAACACAGAGGATGCTGGACATGCGTGGCCTTACTGTTGTAAATGACTGCCCCACACGCTGGTCAAGCACATTCAACATGGTTGCACGACTTCTCAAAGTAAAAGACTCAGTCTCCCAAATTGCAAACAGCATGGGATGGGACAGCTTGCTTCCAAGTGAGTGGCAAAAGCTTACATCTTTGCATGAGCTACTGCTGCCTTTTGCAGAACATACCAAAACCCTTCAGAGTGACACTATGTCCATGTCCCTGGTGGTCCCAGCCCTCTATGATCTACTCAGCCACCTTGCTGACTACTACAGAGACCTTTCCACTCTTGCACAGAAAATGAAAACCAGTGTGAACCAGCGTTTTGCTTGGCTCTTGGATCCAACTGATGAAAAGTTCTCACCACTTGCAGCAGCAGCCTGCTTTGTCAACCCTATTGTCTGTGAAACTCTAGTTGATGTGGCTGATGACAATATTGAGGAACTTCTTAAACATGCAGAGGAGTATGTGATCAAAAAATCCTCTCTGCTACACACACAAGATGAGGATCAGTCTGAAGATGATGCAGAAGAGGAAAATCCCGAGGAACCAGAAGATGCACCCTCCTCATCAAAGGTGCCAGTCTTTCGCTTTCTTTCAAAATGCCGCAGAAGACCTAGACAGAAGACCTCAATGACCAGCATAAGGGAGCAGATCAGAAAGTATAAGGAAGAGCTTTCACAGCAGCCCATCACTGAAGAAACCGGAATAGACTTTTGGTTGGCAAAAAGTGACACTTTTTATCAGCGATTGAAACCTTTTGCTTTAGACCTGTTGGCTATGCCAGCTTCTCAAGCCTTTGCAGAAAGGGTTTTCAGTGTCACAGGTGACCTCACTAGAGGTCGGCGCAATAAAGCAAGGGTCACATTGGCACGAAGTGCTTTCCTTAAAATGAATCGAACCAAATAGAACTGTTGTAATTACTGCCACTTATAGCAACAATATGCACATTCTTATTGTATGTTTACAGGTCTGTTAGTTTAGTTTGATATTGACCTTTACTGTCAATGCTGAAAATAAGATGAGTTTGTTTTTAGTTCCATGCATTGTAGCCTAGCAGTTTTTATTTTAATATTGAATTGGCACCAAAATAATATTTTGTTTTGTTGAGGTGTAAGAAGGAAGGGGCTGTTTCAGTACATTTTCTGTTTAACATATTCCCTATGATATAAATAAACTGTTTATTATGAACAGAGAACTGTTGATTCAGGTATTTTTTTCAGGTCATACAGTATTTGCAATGGCATTACTGCCAAATAAAGTTTTTCTTTTAAATATTTTGGAGTTGCACTTTTGCTTTAAATAATGAAGAATGTCATATGCAAGTTATAAACAATGCATATCTAATTTTTGGTCTTTTATGGAAAGGCTATATTACATATATTTAATGAGACTTGGTTTTATTTAATTTTAAGTTAGAATATTTTACATATTACACTAGTTTAACTAAATTACACTTAAATTAAACCCAATATATTTTAGTCAACTAAATCTACAGTAGATTTAGTCGACTAAAATCTTATGCTATTTAGTTGACTAAAACTAGACTAAAACTAAATCAAAGCAGATGACTAAAATATGACTAAAACTACAATTGCATTTTAGTCAAAAGACTACGACTAAAACTAAATTAAAATCTGCTGTCAAAATTAACACTGGTGTGAATAAATCCAACCACCCTTAGTATCGTGTATACATTATTTATCTCATATAAGATGCTTTTGGTTAGGTTGCGCTGCAGTAACACAGACTTTAAAACACAATCGTCCAAGAGTTCAAGAGAGTTCAGTGAACAGAAAAAGCGTGAGAGGCTTTTCACGGTGTAAAAACTCTGGGCTCACGGCCAGCTAGTGCACAAGGATGTGAATAGTGTGATTTAATGAGTGAAAACTGCTGCTGAACTCAGTTCATTTAATGAGAAACACCAGTGTTTACACCAGATACTATTCTCCATTAAACAAGACAATGATTATACGCCTATTATTAATGCTGAAAGAAAATCATTAGCACATTTGGCGATCAAATACAATGCGGTCTGCATTTATATCTATAGAACAATGATGTTATGTTATACAAGCAAAGTTTGTTTTATAATAAAAAGAGCTCTTTCAACCAATCTGCTTTTTTTCCTTTTCAAACAGACACACAAACAATATTTCCAATGCTAGCTTCATTCTCATTCGCTCTCAATCTTGCAGGAGAAGAGCACATTCTGCACGTCTGTCTCTTCTGACTCACTCAGTTCATGAATGATGATGTGAACCATCTGAAAGATCATATTCAGACACACAAAATCATCCAGGACCAGGACTGAGAACCAGAGGGACACTCACCTATCGATGGCGACCAGCCGGTCCTCCGGTAAGGAGAACACACAGCCCATGATCATAAGAAACACGTCCAAGAATTAAGACGCCAACACAGACCGGTCACAGCAGAGACGAACCGTTAACTACAGAGCACACCGGAAAAACAAGCCACCGCCGATTGTATGTGAAGAAGTCGATTCCAGAGGAAAGCAGAGGCTGTTAGGAACCGTCTGCAGACGGTGAAGCATCATGTCAGTTCCCTACGCTCTCAAACACGTGCAACATCTGGACGTCACACAGCAGTACTCAAGCACGCCAAACAAACAGAAAAACTTGTGAAAGGCCCTTCATCCTCTCAAGATCCCAGAGAAAAAAACAGAACAGTCCTTTATCAACAGTTTCTTAAGACAACGAGGTCTGGCCCCTCCCTCCGGAGAACAGGGTCGCCGTGGCAACCACATCTATCAGGCCAGGCAACGCGAGCAGCGAGACAAATGGGAAATGGTTTCCACATAAATGGGGAGGGAGGGAGAAAATAGGCAGAACATAATGGAGGGCTTGTGCTGCAACTCAACTTTCCACCTCTGGCACAGCTCAGAGAAAGACTTGGCTGGCCTCACCAAATACAACCTCCATTGACATGAGGATTTGAAAAGATATACTTTCAGAAGCACAACTTTAAGTAACATCACACACACAGAGACAGAGAGAGAGAGAGAGAGAGAGAGAGAGAGAGAGAGAGAGATATCTACTTCTAACAGCCCAACTGTGACTGCAACACAACTCCTCTCTCCTTTAAAGGAATAGTTCAGCCAAAAATGTCTATTAGCTTCAATGTGCTCACACTCAAGACATCTAAGCTGTAGATGAGTTGTTTATTGATCAGATTTGGAGAAATGTGTGACTGCATCGGTGTCTCAGTAATGGGTGCTCTGCAGTGAATGGGTGCCGTCAGAATGAGAGCTGATAAAAACATCCCAATAATCCACACCACTCCAGTCCATTAGATAATGTCTTCAGAAGGCAAACGCTGTGTGTTTGTAAGAAACAAACCCAGAATTAAGATGTTTTTAAATAAAATGCAAGTCCATAATCCACAACAACGTGTCCTACAGTGAAAAAAAGTTCTGGTTTTAATTAGGAGAGAAATCTGCACACATTACAAGCTAAAACAGTCCAGAACAGCTCTTCTGACTTTAAATGCAGACCTTGAGCCAAAAACTCATAACCAAACACCAATGACTTGTACATTCATTATATGGACAAAAGTACTGGCACCCCTTCTTTAGAAGAGAAAAGGGCTCTTCCAAACTGTGACAACAAAGATGGAAACATGATTCATATACTTCAAAAATGTATTTCCATCTTTGTTGCATCAGTTTTGAAGTGTATGAAATGACTGTACCATATGAACAAGTCATTTGTGTTTGGTGATGAGTTTTTGGCTCATTTAAAGTCACACCAGAGGTGTTCAGCTGCTTTCTGCAGACCAGTCAAGTTCTTCCACACTGACTGAACCATCATTTCTCTTTGATTATTGTCTTATACACAGATACACTGTCATGTTAGAAAAGGGTTCTGTCCCAACTGTTGCTATAGAATTAGACTCGCTAGAATATCATTATATGCTTAAACATTAAGATGTTTTATTTATCGCGGGAATTTTGTGTCGTCTTCTGGAGAGAGCAGTTCGAAGCTCCATTGAATTGAAGCATTTCTTTGGTAAATACAGGGTTGTGTACATTTTATTGATAAAATCGTTTCTGTGCAGTATATCGTTCAATATTATGCAGAACATACAGGCGCGCGTGTGAATCACTAAACAAACGTCGCTCGCGTCGCGCCGGTCTTATTGCGTGATGAAGAGTCTGATGCTTTGCATAAAATAAACGATTATATTTATAAAGACACAGAATACAAATACTTTGGATGTTAAAATATGTCCTCAGAGCTGTTTACGGTTTGTTTTGGGGCAGGTTATGAAGACAATCGCAGTTAATTTCGTCCATGAGTGAAGCGCATGGCGGCGGTCTTATCCGTGATCAGTTCCCGCCGAACACGACTCCAACTCGGCGTGAGAGCCAGCGCTGTTACGGTGGAAACAGTTACAGAGCGGTCGATTTACTCGTGAATTACGTCTGCTTGATGTTTAATCTTTACTTCTAATGTTTGTTAAACGAGATTAAATAGGCAATGTGTAGGCCTATAGCTTAACAAAACAAGCAAATGAGAAATAAAGTAAGTTATCACGTAAACCAGTGGTTGTGGAGTATTTTACAAAAGTTTAGAGGATTTAAGTTAATCTGCAAACATTATTTTATGCGTAAAGTTAAAAAAAAGCTAGTATTATAATACAAATGAATCAACCCATTAGCAGAGTTAAATCAACCCTTTATGATGAGTTAAATAAATAACCCAATGTACTGGGTAAAATTAACCCCACATGTGTTCTGTCCTATATTTACCCAGCCCAAATAGGGTTGCTTTTAACCCAGTGTTTTTTAGAGTGTAGTGTATCTCTTATGGAATGTTTTGGAATCAATAGAATCAAAGTCATAGTCGATAAAAAAAAATGTTGAACAGCACTTTAACATCTGATCGCATGCTTCACTTTCTTCAAAAAAAAATTAAAGAGCCCTTCTGTGCATTTTATTCAATGAATGGTCAGCTTTTCTTTACAGACAGAACCAAATTCAATTTCTGCTCGTCACTAATTATAAGACCATTTCTGTGAAGCGGTTGTTTGGTAACATTAGGGGCTGGACTGATGAGTGCGATATCTGGAAGACAATAGCAAGCCATAACCAGCTTGATTCACAGGCTCATTACACATTTCACATGTGTACGTGGTGAGCTAGGGACAAAAGCACAGTCATTGAGAATTAGAAAGATTCATTATGTCAGTAAAAGTCGTTAAGTAATGATTCAACAGATGTTTTTTTAATTCAAGGAATTTAAGATAAATACCCTACAAGATTTTTAAAAATGTATTAGGCATCATACGCTTACATTGTATTTTCAGACATATTTCATGATTTAAATAAGAGATCACATGCTTACTGTATATGTGCACAATCCTTCAGAGACTGACCGCCTTTATATTCAAGAGATGCAAGAAAATAATATAAAAATATATGGCATTAAAAAGCAGCCACGTTCAAACCAAGCTTAAATAACTGAACCTGGTGACCTTCCATTGAAAACAATGCAGGCGGAAATCTGATTATGCTGTAATCATAGGCTGGATATGACGACACACCGAATGTAATAAAGGTCTATTAGTTTGCATTTACACTCTTAAGACTCAACGCACATATCCATCCATGCCCGTGATTCAATACAATGCTCAATGCTGCAAAAACATGGTGTAAATATTCATCTCTCACACACATGAGATGAAAAAAGGAAACTGACTTGCCTTTATAAAACAATGTGATATTCACAGTATTCACTTATTCTACATAATCAGCAAAGATATTAAATCAAATCACTTTTATTGTCACATCACCACAGCACAAGTGCCTTGGTGAGTGAAATTCTTACGAGCGTGCTCCAGACAGTGCAAAAAAACAAAACAACAGTTTACATATGGACAGTACATATTTACAGACTGTACAGAAGACAATGTGCAAAATACACATACATATACTCAGTACACACAGTGTACTATAAAGACATACTTGGTTACCAATGCACCAATACACATTATACACCGTATTTACACGTCTGCATTATGTCCACATCTATGCATAGAAATATATGAAGGTGTAACAGATTATAATTTACAGTAGATTGGTTGTGCAACAGATTATACATATGCAATGTCGTGGGTGTGCTTTTATGGTGTCCAGTGATAGCAGATGTGTTAGTGCAGTGTGTGCGTGTAGTCCAGTTGAACTGTGTTAAAGTGCAGTGCATGGCATGTTGTGTGAGTGGGAGTGTGATGTAGGGGAGTTATTTCTGACTGTTCATTAGCCTGATAGCCTGAGGGAAAAAGCTGTCCCTCAGTCGGCTAGTGCAGGATCGGATGCTACGGAAACGTCGCCCTGAGGGCAGCAGAGAGAACAGACTGTGGGACGGGTGGCTGGAGTCCTTGATGATCCTCCGGGCTTTCCTTGTACACCGCCTGGTGTAGATATCCTGGAGGGAGGGAAGCTCACCTCCAACAATGTGGCGGGCAGTTCGCACGACCCTTTGCAGAGCCCTGCGGTTGCCAGCGGTGCTGTTTCCAAACCAGGCGGTGATGCAGCCGGTCAGGATGCTCTCCACAGTGCAGGTGTAGAAGGATCTGAGGATTCTGGGGCTCGTTCCAAACTTCCTCAGCCGCCTCAGGAAGAAGAGACGCTGATGTGCCTTCTTCAACACTGCATCTGTGTGAGCAGACCATGTGAGATCCTCGGTGATGTGAACGCCGAGGAACTTAAAGCTGCTCACCCGCTCCACAGGTGTGTTGTCGATGGTGATGGGTGTGTGTTCTCTGCTCTGTCTCCTGTAATCCACCACCAGCTCCTTGGTCTTGTCGATGTTGAGTGAGAGGTGGTTCTCCTGACACCATTTTGTCAGGGTACTCACCTCCTCTCTGTAGGCCGTCTCATCGTTGTCGGTGATCAGGCCTATCACCGTTGTGTCGTCTGCAAATTTGACGATGACGTTGGAGCTGTGTGTAGCTGTACAGTCATGTGTGTACAGGGAGTACAGGAGTGGGCTGAGGACGCAGCCTTGAGGAGCACCAGTGTTGAGGATCAGGGGAGATGAGGTGTTGTTGCCCATTCTGACCACCTGACTTCTGCCTGTCAGGAAGTCCAGGATCCAGCTGCACAGAGATCTGTTCAGTCCCAGAGTCTGGAGCTTCGCAACCAGTGTGGCAGGCACTATGGTGTTAAATGCCGAACTATAATCCACAAACAGCATCCTCACATAGGTGTTCTTATTTTCCAGGTGGGAGAGAGCAGTGTGTAGGGTGAAGGCAATAGCATCGTCTGTGGAACGATTACTGCGGTATGCAAATTGTAGTGGGTCCAGTGAAGCAGGCAGCACAGAGCAGATGTGTTCTCTGATGAGCTTCTCAAAACACTAGCTGAAGATGGGTGTCAGAGCAACGGGCCTCCAGTCATTCAAGCATGTGATTTTATTTTTCTTTGGTATGGGCACAATGGTGGATTTTTTGAAGATTTGATTGATTTTTTTGTGGATTTATTTTGATTTATTAAAATAGTATTGCTAAACTTCACTGTATACCATCCCTACAATGCATACACCATTGCATGAAGTTGCATAAGGCAGTGTATTTCTGATAAGAGGCAATCGCTCCAGCAGACTGTGCTTATGTTTATCCTTCTGTCCGTGCAATAATATCCAAGACAAGTCTGCAGATCAGCCTGAATCAGTCACACAGCCAGAAATAAATGGAGAAACAATACATTACAGTTTGTGTTAACAAATAAATGCCACAAAAACTCGCAATTTACGTTATTATTGGAAAAAACAAACAACTTCAAGCATTTTTAATGGTAAACGCAGGCGATTCATTTTTCCAGTTTAAAGGCATTAAAAAGACAGAATGCAGTTGATGCAGGGGTTGAGTTATGGTTGCCCCCCCATTGCCTCCAGCATTTATATATCGCTTTGTGTATTGTTGTACACCCAAAGCACTTTACAATCATGTGGGGTTGTCTCTCCTCAACCACCACTAGTGTGCAGCATCCACTTGAATGATGCATCAGGACAATGGTGCCAGTGCGTTCACCACAAACCAACTACAGGGTGGAGAGGAGAGAGAGTCATAGAGCCAATCAAGTGTATGCACTCACCACACACCAGCTGCAGGTGGAGAGGAGAGAGAGACATAGAGACAATCAAGTGTATGCGCTCACCACACACCAGCTACAGGTGGAGAGGAGAGAGTCATAACGCCAATCAAGTGTATGCGCTCACCACACACCAGCTACAGGTGGAGAGGAGAGAGAGTCATCGAGCCAATCAAGTGTATGCGCTCACCACAAACCAGCTACAGGTGGAGAGGAGAGAGAGTCATAGAGCCAATCAAGTGTATGCGCACACCACACACCAGCTACAGGTGGAGAGGAGCGAGTCATAGAGACAATCAACTGTATGCTCTCACCACACACCAGCTACAGGTGGAGAGGAGAGAGTCGTAGAGCCAATCCGAGAGACTCATAGAGCCAATCAAGTGTATGCGCACACCACACACCAGCTACAGGTGGAGAGGAGAGAGAGTCATCGAGCCAATCAAGTGTATGCGCTCACCACAAACCAGCTACAGGTGGAGAGGAGAGAGAGTCAAAGAGCCAATCAAGTGTATGCACTCACCACACACCAGCTACAGGTGGAGAGGAGAGAGAGTCATAGAGACAATCAAGTGTATGCGTTCACCACACACCAGCTACAGGTGGAGAGGAGAGAGAGTCATAGAGACAATCAAGTGTATGCGTTCACCACACACCAGCTACAGGTGGAGAGGAGAGAGCCAATCAAGTGTATGCACTCACCACACACCAGCTACAGATGGAGAGAAGAGAGAGTCATAGAGCCGATCAAGTGTATGCTCACCACACACCAGCTACAGGTGGAGAGGAGAGAGAGTCATAGAGCCAATCAAGTGTATGCGCTCACCCAGAGGGTAAGTAACGAATTATATTTACTCGCGTTACTGTAATTGAGTAGCTTTTTTGTGTACTTGTACTCTTTTAAGTAAGTTTTTTAATCTGTAATTTTACTTTTACTTAAGTATATTTTGTGTGAAGTATTGTAATTCTGCCACATTTTAAACACATTACATTATTGGAGTAAAAAAACAACTCCGTGGAAACAACTGCAGTAAATAATGGGCAGAAGAAGAAACTAGGGGTCGACCGATATGTGTTTTTCAGGGCCGAAACCGATACCGATTATTACAGATCAAGTAGACCGATAACCGATATTTTGAACCGATACGTGTCTGGTGTAAAAATGAAAATGAATGCCAAAATTAATAATAACAAGAGCTCTGACAAAAAAACGTTCTTTAAATGCTTTTAAACATGTCTTTAATTCTGAAAACTGTTAATAACAACAACATTACATAAACAGTAATATTAATAATATTAATAATAACATAAGTACAGAGATCACCCAGAAGCATTCTGTAAACATTTTGTAAAACTTAAAGTAAATGTATTTAACGTATTGTGTGATTATTCTCAACAAAAATTGTAATAATTGTTGTAGTTGTATTACGTATACAGTAATATATTCGGCTAAACCGAACTTATATTTTGACAGGTTGCCATGAGGACCTTTTAAGTTTCTGTAGCCTATGTATATATGATATGACGATCGTTTTACTCAAATGAAACGGTCAAATGCTCATGAAGTGACTCTCCGAACAGTTCTGGGGATGTTGTTCATGTATTTATGTCTTCATTTAGTGAGACGGCAGATGCTGAAAACACAGCGAGCAGCATGCGCTTCAGTATGTATGTGTGCAGTAAATGAAACCGCACGTCTGTGTCATTCATTAACAAAGATGCAGAACATGCAGGATTCATATTTAAATAGTGTTTTTGCAGCTTAATATTTATAGATACTAGTCCATAGCGCGAGTTGATTTAAGTGTACTGACCTACTTTTGATTAATTCATCCAAACTTCGACACATTCCATGACATTCCGCGTTATACGGTAAATTCCATTATATGACTGCATTCCACGATTCCGCCCGCATTTTCCGCATCGCGGACATCATAGGTTATATTGAGGTGTTTTGCAACTTCAGCAACGTCTGCTGCTGCTTTAACTTTGAGAGACAACTGATGCGTGATCACTGACGCAGCTCCAGTTAGCAAGTGCTCTCGGTTTGAGACTGCCTTCAGTTTTCCGCGTTGATTGGTCAGACTCGTTACTTCTTACATATCAGATGAGCGGTGGGCGGAGATTGCTCTCAGAGATTGAGAGATCGCCTCACTCTCACAGAGTGTTGAGCTCAGACAGGCTGCATCGAGCCAAATAGTGCATTTAAACATTAAATAGTTTCACCTGTATTATTTATTCACCAATAAATAATGTCACCTGTAAATAGTATGTTTGTTTGCATTAAAAAAAAAAAAAATATTGGCAAATCTGTTTTTAAAATGGCCGATATCGATAATCGGTAAAATGCTTAATATCGGCGCCGATAATCGGTCGACCCCTAGAAGAAACTAGCGCTAAAATCACCAGAAAGATGCAGAAGGACAAGACAGGCGTTATTGGTGCAGACCCAGCTGAAAACCAAACCCCGTCGTACTCTGCTGAAGTTGAACTCAAAGAAATGAAGTGAACCCCTGGCCATATATTCATGCTCTATTGTGCAGTGTAAGCTGTGTTTGCCTCGGGAGACCGAACTAGCAGCTTATAAAACCTCGACATCAACCCTTCGCAAGCATGTAGAGGTAACGTTAAGGTAAATACTTGCATCATAGCATTGGTGGTTAAAATGAAGCTTTAACGGTTTAGCAAAAGGTTTTGCACAAATGAGCCAAAAAGACAGTGGTGCAGGGTGTGCAATATCATCTGAGATAATATAGTAATTGATGTTTTAAAGATGTGCGATTTGACATTATCAGTATTTTGCCAAAAACAAAACAAAACACTAAACAGTGTGCCGTGAAATCTGGTAACGTTAGATAAGACTAATCCACGTGCATTTGTTGTGCTTTCTTTCACTGCGTGATTCAGTCTGTTAAAATGCGTTTAGAATGATCACAAAATTGAAGATATAGAAGCAGAAAATGTATATATTTATATAACTTAATATAGTAAGTCAACATCACATGAAAAATTCAGTTTTTCTCCAAAAATCATCATGATTACATAGGCCTGTAGTTTTTCTTTTTACAACAGTTCAAAAAACAAGAAGTTAATTTAGAGACTTACGTTTTAGACACCATATTGCCTGTTTTTGCTCTATTTCGACAACAAAAATAATTCCAAACACAGTCACCATACACAGTTTTGCGTCTGTGACTCGGAGCAATGACGGTGTTTCATTCCTTGAATTAACCATTTAAATGATTCTGTTCAATCGCAATGATTGACCTATCAGTGACTTGCTGACACCTACTGGTGGTTCTAATTTAACATTTAAAGTATTTTATCAATTTTTGATGTTTTTTTTTTTTAATTTCAAATGACTATTTAACATTTGTGACCCTGGCCTGGAGCACAAAACCAGTCCTAAATCGCTGGGTATATTTGTAGCAATAGTAGCCAACAATAAATTGTATGGGTTAAAATTATAATTTTTTCTTTTATGCCACAAATCATTAGCATATTAAGTAAAGATCATGTTCCATTAATATATTTTGTAAATTTTCTACTGTAAATATATCAAAACTAAGAGCTTAATTTGAATAACTTTAAAGGAGATTTTCTCAATATTTGGATTTTTTTGCACCCTCAGATTCCAGATTTTTAAATATTGTCCCATCATAACAAACCATGCCTCAATGGAAATATTATTTATTCAGCTTTCAGATGATGTATAAATCGCAATTTAGGAAAATGGACCTTTATGGTTTTGTGGTTCAGGGTCACATTTTATGTCTTATTTATATCTAAACATTATTTCTGCATTTGTAACTGCAGGCTAAATGCATTAATGTCCGTGTGTAAATACATCTATGCCACTTCAGATGAAGCTTCAGTGTTTCCTCTGCATTGCAAAGATGAATTTTGTTGATACTGATTTAATTTGCCTGGTAACAGCCCAAATGTCTTATTATTATAATTAACCGATTCCTTTAATTAAAAACACCTAGTTTGAGATTTATAGGCCCATATCCCAGGTGTGTCAAACTCAGTTCCTGGAGGGCCACAGCCCTAAAGAGTTTAGTTCCATCCCTGCTCCAATACACACACCCTGTAGTTTTCAAATAAGCCCAAATGATTAGTTTAGCTGTATCAGATGTGTTTAATTAGGGTTATATCTACACTTTGTAGGGCTGTGGCCCTCCAGGTACTGAGTTTGACACCTTTGGTCTATCCTAGGGGTCGACCGATATGTGTTTTTCAGGGCCGATACCGATACCGATTATTACAGATCAAGTAGACCGATAACCGATATTTTGAACCGATATACGTGTCTGGTGTAAAAATGAAAATGAATGCCAAAATTAATAATAACAAGAGCTCTGACAAAAAAACTTTCTTTAAATGCTTTTAAACATGTCTTTAATTCTGAAAACTGTTGATAACAACAACATTAAATAAACAGTAATATTAATAATAACATAAGTACAGAGATCACCCAGAAGCATTCTGTAAACATTTTGTAAAACTTAAAGTAAACGTATTTAGCGTATTGTGTGATTATTCTCAACAAAAGTTGTAATAATTGTTGTAGTTGTATTAGGTATATTCTACTGCACCACAGTAATATATTCGGCTAAACCAAACTTATATTTTTACAGGTTGCCATGAGGACCTTTTAAGTTTCTGTAGCCTATGTATATATGATATGACGATCGTTTTACTCAAATGAAACGGTCAAATGCTCATGAAGTGACTCTCCGAGCAGTTCTGGGGATGTTGTTCATGTATTTATGTCCTCATTTAGTGAGACGGCAGATGCTGAAAACACCGCGAGAATCACACGCGCTTCAGTATGTATGTGTGCAGTAAATGAAACCGCACGTCTGTGTCATTCATTAACAGAGATGCAGAACATGCAGGATTCATATTTAAATAGTGTTTTTGCAGCTTAATATTTATAGATACTAGTCCATAGCGCGAGTTGATTTAAGTGTACTGACCTACTTTTGATTAATTCATCCAAACTTCGACACATTCCGCGACATTCCGCGTTATACGGTAAATTCCATTATATGACTGCATTCCGCGATTCCGCCCGCATTTTCCGCATCGCGGACATCATAGGTTATATTGAGGTGTTTTGCAACTTCAGCAACGTCTGCTGCTGCTTTACCTTTGAGAGACAACTGATGCGTGATCACTGACGCAGCTCCAGTTAGCATGTGCTTTCGGTGTGAGACTGCCTTCAGTTTTCCGCGTTGATTGGTCGGACTCGTGACTTCCTACATATCAGATGAGCGGTGGGCGGAGATTGCTCTCAGAGATTGAGAGATCGCCTCACTCTCACAGAGTGTTGAGCTCAGACAGGCTGCATCAGGCTGCCAAATAGTGCATTTAAACATTAAATAGTTTCACCTGTATTATTTATTCACCAATAAATAATGTCACCTGTAAATAGTATGTTTGTTTGCATAAAAAAAAAAAAAATAATAATAAAAAAAAAAATTATCGGCAAATCTGTTTTTAAAATGGCCGATATCGATAATCGGTAAAATGCTTAATATCGGCGCCGATAATCGGTCGACCCCTAGTCTATCCCATTTTTTTCTAAGTAATTTTTACTCAGAGTAAATTTTAAATGAGCTACTTTTTACTTGAGTAGATTTTTAGACTGGTACTTTTACTTTTACTTAAGTAAAATTTCAGTAATGTAATGGTACATTTACTTGAGTAGAATATTTTTGTACTCTTTCCACCTCTGCGCTCACCACACACCAGCTACAGGTGGAGAGGAGAGAGAGTCATAGAGCCAAATAAAGTGCATGCTCTCACCACACCAGCTACAGGTGGAGAGGAGAGAGAGTCATAGAGCCAATCGAGTGTATGCGTTCACGACACACCAGCTACAGGTGGAGAGGAGAGAGAGAGTCATAGAGCCGATCAAGTGTATGCGTTCACCACACACCAGCTACAGGTGGAGAGGAGAGAGAGAGAGTCATAGAGCCAATCAAGTGCATGCTCTCACCACACACCAGCTACAGGTGGAGAGGAGAGAGAGTCATAGAGCCCATCAAGTGCATGCTCACCACACACCAGCTACAGGTGGAGAAGAGAGAGAGTCATAGAGCCAATCAAGTGTATGCTCTCACCACACACCAGCTACAGGTGGAGAGGAGAGAGAGTCATAGAGCCAATCAAGTGTATGCGTTAACCAAACACCAGCTACAGTTGGAGAGGAGGAGTAGGGCTGGGCGATATGGCCCAAAAAATTATCACGATAATTATTTTCATATCAGTCGATATCGATAATTATCACGATAAATGTCAAATCTTTATTTCTTTCAAGTTTAAAGCCAGATTTTTGCTCCAAAGTGAAAGTTTTAGAAACCAGACCATTAATTTTCCTTAACACAATAATTATCTAAGTAGATATGTATTTCTTAGTTTCTGCATGTTCTAATGAGTGATATTGTTTCAAAATCAAGAAATAGGTTTGGGTTGCCTCATAATATTAATGATAATAATATCACTTTTTGTCTCTTAGAAATACACATTTGATCGTAGCTTGAGTTAGGATGCACAGTTACATTTTTGTTCATTATCAAAATCAGTAACATCTGTAGCAACCTCAGTTTTATATAGTATAATGTATTCTGACCAAGTTTGTATTTTTATTAAGCATTGGTCTCCTATAGTAGCATACATTTAAATAATGATAAACAGATAAAACCACACATATAGCACCTCAATAACATGGTCAAAATATAACTAAATGTTTTTTAAGTAGTCTATTTGTATGAAAGACAGTAGTCTAAAACCATGCATTATAATGTACACATGCTATAGCTGCCTTAACCACACATACTTACTATAATTATATACCATTACTCCTGTAATAATATTAAATGTGAATATCCCACATTTCTGCCCCAAAACCATAGTGCAGTGAATGTTACTACAGTAAATCCATGGTAAATAATGGCGTGCATATTGAAAAGCCTTCTGACTGTCTCGTTGCACAGTGTTTCTCATGTTACGACTTGTGTTCTCACATTAGGCGTGTTCGACTTAAGCGGCGCTGCACAGAATTATCAGTGTATGACATCAAAGTACGCGAGGTGATAAGAGCAGATTAAACCTATGCTTTCGAATGGCTCTCGCGGCACTTTGATATCTTACACTGACCATTCTGTGCCGCCGCTTTAAGTCGAACACGCCTACTGACTGGATCTCACAGCACTGCTTAGTGATCACGTGACCGAGTAAACGCATCTGCTCTTGCCCAGCCCTAAGAGAGAGTCATACAGCCAATCAAGTGTATGCACTCACCACACACCAGCAACAGGTGGAGAGGAGAGAGAGTCATAGAGCCAATCAAGTGTATGCGCTCACCACACACCAGCTACAGGTGGAGAGGAGAGAGAGTCATAGAGCCAATCAAGTGTGTGCGCTCACCACACACCAGCTACAGGTGGAGTGGAGGGAGAGACATAGAGCCAATCAAGTGGATGGGGATTATTAGGAGGCCAAGATTGACAAGGGCCAGTGGAGGGAATTTGGCCAGGACACCGGGGTTACACCCCTACTCTTTACGAGAAGTGCCATGGAATTTTTAATCACCACAGAGAGTCAAGACCTCGGTTTAACATCTCATCCGAAGGATGGTGCTCTTTACAGTATAGTATCCCCATCACTATACTGGTGCGTTAGAACCCACACAGACCACAGGGAGAGCACCCCCTGCTGGTCTCACTAACACCTCTTCCAGCAGCAACCTAGTTTTCCCAGGACATTTCCCATCCAGGTACTGACCAGCTCATCCCTGCTTAGCTTCAGTGGGCAACCAGTTTTGGGCTGCAGGGTGATATGGCTGCCGGCCATAATGACCAGTGGTGTTTGCCATCAACATGGTCTTGTAGACATTGATACACACACAAGTGAGGACCACACCGCAAATCTATCATTCAGGACAAGACTGAACTTCATATTAGAAACAAGTCTGTTCACTTGGCAGCAGTCTTGCCTAGGGATGGGTACCGAAACCCGGTATTTAATCGGTCTCGGGGCTAAATTATGAAAGACCGGAGTATCGATAAGCTCTGATGTTAACGGTTCTGCTATCGGTACTGGAGAAATTAAGAACACACATACATTTATTATTGCTATATATACACATTATCTTGCAAATTCTATCTCACCAGAGTCGCCTGCTGTTTTTATATAGATTCATATTAAAACATTTGTCTATGATGCATTTTTGCTATTCGCAATTCAGAAGCGAGATCGCGCTCATGAAGAGCGTCAGCGAGCGCAACATGAAAGCGGTTTAATTATGATAGAAGAGAGAACTAAACATTCAAACATCTGCTTACGCTTTAGGCCTGTGGCTGCTAATTGTATTATTTTATTTCGATTTTGGCTTCTAAGCATTATAGCCACGTTTCTTCTTCCCTTCACACATTCGTTCCTCCCTAAAACCCAAACTTAATGTCAGAATCAGCTCAATCGGTGATTGTTGTAAAATGCCGTCTTTACTGTTGCTAAATTGCGGGACATGTTTGATAAAGAGACGTTGAAAGCACAATCCGCACGAGAGACGCTGTTCCCCAGGCTGAAGTGTGTGTGTGTGTGTGTGTGTGTGTGTGTGTGTGTGTGTGCGCGTGGAGCGCACCAAAACACGTTGAGCTTCGGGCTCATCCATAGTCGATAAGATTCACACAAAATATGTCAAAATGGCCGGCTTGGAGAATATTCACTTAAACACAGTTTATGTCTTAAGTGGATGAGAACAGTTGGGAGAAAATCTGATGTGTGTCAATATATTGTCTTAAAGTGACAAACTGGCGCTTCATCATAATCAAAGAGAAAATCACTCACAGCTCTTAATCTGCATAACGTTATAGCTTTAATAAGCATCAATCTATCAATACATACAGTGAAAACTATGCAGTGATCATTTACATTTTAATACTTTTAGATTTATTTTGTAGCTATTACTTTCCAGAACATTAATGTTAGTGGACCTTCATGAAAAAAGCACTGTTTATTTCTTTTCAGTTGTATATTTGTTTTATTGAATTTTTCAGTTAGTTTTACTTTTTCTTTGTTCGTGTTCTTACTGTATCTTATAATATGTATAAAACACTAAAAATGCCTGCACACTGGTGCATTTACAAATTGATGCTTTATATTCATTTCATTAAATATTTATTTTACATTTCAGAATATAAAGCAATGTTAATTCAGCTCTTAATTTGTCATATATATATATACATAAAACAAAAAGTACCGATAAGAATACCGTTAAAGTACCGAATCGATAAGCAGTATCGGTAAGAGTAGTAATACCGTTAAAACCTTAACGATACCCATCCCTAGTCTTGCCACTGGCTGCTTTTTTCTAGTCATGCATATAAATACAGCCTCTACCTACTTCAGTCAGGAAAAAACAAATGACTAAGATCATCAAGGCATTTTTGCTTTGTGGGGGAAAATGTACGTTTCTCAAAGAAAATCAGGATAAAAAAAGGTCAGGAAGGGCAAAATGATGTTTGGATAGTAAATGGTTAGAAAAGAGCTTTATGGTCGGATGAATGCAGGCTTGACATTCGTCTTTTACAATAAACATCAGGTAATAAGAGATCGGGATGAGGGCACTGCAAGCAAAAAAGTATTTTTAGATGCATTTATTTTTTGAGTTGCTCAATAAATGTAAGAGACTTAAGAAACAACGACTATGCAAATACATCACTGCGAATGAGAAAAGGGTGCTGTACTTCCCTTCACAACTTCCTTATTCTGATCACTTAACGAGGCAGCTGCATGATTAATCATTGAAGGATCTCGATTCAAACAACCGTTTATTCATAAACAACGATTCAGCTATTTTATATAATCTTGTCTCATAAAATTGAAACGTTTGAAATGCTAAATTAAAAACGCTGGCAATCCCACTAACGGAAATGATCTTTGCAACCATACACAACACTATGTTATAAAAAACCGCAGAAGTGCTAGAAAAAAGCTTGTCGTTTCGATTTAAACATGCATTTGAGCCATTTTTGCTTTTGACAGTGGAAGTGTTGAAAAAAACAAGTGTGAAAAGAAAAGCAGACACTGAAAACAGAGCACAGATAAAGTCAAGTGTTGTTTATGCACACGGACTGTGACGTCTGTAAAACTGATAACATCAAACACCATGTCAGTGCATCGAACAGCAACTTTAACTGCAATTATCAGGAGCATTCAGTGCTGCAAACAGAAGTTACTTCTCTGATTGAACATGCCAGTTAACACAGGTACAGCCTGGCCTCCATAAGTAAGCGATGACAATGTTAATGCTGAATTGCTGATTGATCAAACATTGCGTTTGCAGTTAGGGAAGGTCATGTGGAGATTAGGAAGTAGGAACGGTTGCATGAAGGACATGAACTGAGTGACAGCTGTTCAGTTATTATAAACGGCTGTCACGATTTGTCGATTTTAGTCGACTATTCCATTTTAAATCCTCGACTTCATTTTGCTCGCGTCGGCTAACCGGCAAAAAACGGCGGTGCATTTCACGGACGAGAAACACATTATTATGATAATTAAGCATAATTGTGAATTCAAAAACGCTATGATTTAATTAAATAATTATATGCAATGCAATTCTAATACAGTACATGCGCTTTATTTAGATGCGTGTAGGTTAAGTACGCGCGTCATACAGCGGCTCCGTTCACAGAAACTGTTATCATTTACAGTGTCTTGCGAATGTATTCATACCCCTTTATTTTTCACATTTTGTTATGTTGCTGCCTCATGTTAAACTACTTTAAATTAATTTTCCCCACATCAATCTACACTCCATACACCATAATTGTCACAACTTCATAAATGTATGAAAAATAAAAAAACTGAAATAAGTGCATTGCATAAGTATTCATACCCTTAAGTCAGTACTTCGCTTTTTTTTGTTTGATGCGACAAGTTTTGTTCATCAGCATTAGGCAATTATCTGTCATTCTTCTCCTCACCTCTTCACGTCTCAAGCTCTGTCAGGTTAGATGGGGCAGATGCACATCTTCAGGTTTCTCCAGAAGTATTTGATTGGGATAAAGCTCAGGCTGTGTATGGGGATACTCAAGGACATTCACAGAGATGTCTCCCGGCATGAGCTGCTACCAGCACACTTTACTTTTGGGATTGTACTTCTGCGGGAGATGAGCAGAGCTGGTTCACTTCAATCATGATGCTTAGAATTGAGGTTCATTAGAGCAGATAATATTATTTCTCACAGTCCGAGGGTCCTGTATAGGTATAGATAAGGGGAGTGTTGCAGTGATGTTTGTCCTTCTGTAGATTTCTCCTATCTCCACATATGATCATGGAGCTCAACTAGACTGACCATCAGGTTCTTGGTCACCATTCTAGACAAAGCCCTTCTCCATCAGTTGCTCAGTTTGGCCAGAAGGCCAGCTCTAAACAGTCCTGGTTGTTACAAACTTCTTCCATTAAGGGTAACATAGACAAAATGCTTCTGTGTTCCTTCAATGAAGCAGAATTTTTTTCTGAACCCTTCCCCAGATGTGTGGCTTGACGCAAACATGTTTCTGAGCTCTAGGGGCAGTTCTTTTGACCCCAGGGCTTGGTTTTTGCTCTCATATATATTATCAGTTATTAGACCTTTTATGAAGACATGTGTGCCTTTCTAAATCACACCCATTCAATTGAATTTGCCACAGGATAACTTCACTTGAAGTCTAGTAACATCTACAAGCAATAGGAATGCTCCTGTGCAAAATTACAACTGTCCCAGATAAATGGAATTATTTAATTTGTTTATTTTTAATAAATTTACAAAGATGTTAAAAACCATCTTTTTGGGTAAAAGCAAGTTTTTTGCATTACCATTATGTTGTATGGGGTTATGTTGTATGTAGGTTAATGGGGGGGGAGTAGTTTAACGCAGTTTAACATAAGGCAGCAACAAAACAAAAATCAAGGGGTGTGAATAATTTTGCAGGGCACTGTAAGTTTAGACATTTCTGGAACGTATTGTTCTGCTCCTATTCTAACTCTTGCTATCTGTGTCTGAAGCTATGATGATGAATAATGCGAGAGAGATAAACGAAACACGTATCCTTCAATTATGATGACGCTCTACGGTTTATCTCACTAACAGCTCAGGAGTGACTAATGTCTGGCATTGAGTAAGACCTTTGCCAATGACACTATTCAAGGCTAAGCAAGCAATAAACATTCCCTGCACCGCCAGCGGCAGCAGAATCAGCTACGACCCAAGAAAACACAGACTGTAGGACTGAAGAGTTTAACCAGAAAAACTGCAATGATACTGACCTTACAGAGGTCTATTTAATTCCTTCTCAGCCGTGAAATACTTCTATTTCTGAGGTTATATACATTATTATACTTTTATTTATCAAGAAATTATAGCCAACATAAAAGCCTTTTTTTTCAGAAAAAATAAACACATTTCTTCTAAACTTCTCATAACTTCCACATTTCCAAGTGGAAATTTTCCAAGATTACAAAACTATTGAGCAACATGAAAACAGAAGATACTTGTATTCAGATATGTGGGTTTCATGTCCTGCTTTACTGACCATGACTTTGGATCAATCGCATTTATTTCATGGTGGGCACAAAAAAAAAAAACTTTATATTATTATTATGTGATAATTATAAAAAAAAATATACTGTATGAACACTGTGTTTTTTCAGCATAAATTATTTGGCATAACACGTACTATCATGGTGCATGCTAACACTAAACAATTTATATGACATTTCTCATTGCAGTCGATTTACACACAAAAATCCTAATAATTAACAGCATTACCTTTATAAAAATATTAAAACATTTGAGGCCAGTTTTACTAAACAGCGCCGATGGGAGGGACATTTTTGCGGGTGATTGACTAACTTAAAGAACACAGACACAACATCTAATTTACATAGCGACTAACGCAATATACCAAGTGCAGTGCAAATTAGCATATTCACAAATAAAGACTAAACAAATAAAGAAGCCACAGTACATTGAAACGAACCGGAGGCCAAGAAATTAAGGACCGCTAGACCTTTTGATAGAGCTGGTATTGTGTGACTCCTAGTTGAGGGTTCAAAGTCATCTTTTATTTCCAGAAGCAATTAAAAATAAAATAGCTTGGCAAACGATATGTTCGGATAATGTGTTTTTATTCCTTTAATACGTGTGAAATAATCCTCTCCCTTCTCTCCGTTCTCTGCGATGTCTCCTCCAGCAACAAATTGCATCCATTTCAAGCGAAACAGTTTTAGACATGCTTTTTTGGGCGTTAAATAATGGCGCAAATGCCAGTAATTTGACGAGCGCAAACGTTAGTAAATCTCATTGCGTGATTCATTTGAATGCTCTCCTCCCATAACTTTTGTGTCTGAAAAGGAAACTCCTACAAATGCATATCCAATAAGGCCAGGTGCAAAATTAACTGTGTCCACGGCTTTTCAGCGCTAATTCATCACTGCGCGTCTTTAGTAAAACCTGACAGTACTACTTTAACGCCAAAAGACGGTCTGCGCTGGGAGAAGCTGTTCGTAAAACCGGCCCAAAATCTTTACATTTTGGGGTGAAATATGACCCAGCAATTTCTGGACAGTTTGATTCACACAGATGACCATTAAAAAAAGCTAAAAAGTGAAAATTGTTCCAGTTTTACATTCTAACGCTCTCCCACTCCTCATTGACGAGAAACGATACAGAAGTGGTACTTACGTAGACTCTATTTTTTGAACTCCGGGATGGGCTCGGCTTTTTTGCGGAAGATCAGCCAGTAGATAAGCAGGCCAGCAATGAGCGAGAAGAGGAAGACGTCCAGGTTACTGAAGAAGGGCTCGTCCTCATCCATCAGCTCCGACTGCGTGGCGGGATTGGCCTGTGAGTCTGCCATCGTTACGAGGAGCGCCGCTGCGAGAGAGCATGCAGATAACATTATGAGTCATTTCAGCAAATATAGTAACTTCGCCATGTCTGATATTAGGGCTGTCCGATAAATCGCTAACTATAATTATTATTGCAATATGATCTCTCAATAAAGCGATAATGCAAGTTTGCTAAATGTTCATGCACCAAACGTAGAACGAAAGAGCGCTATTCATTTGAAGCGCGACACAGATAATTTATTAGCTCGGCTCAAAGTTCAAGCGGTAGCGTGGAGCAAGAAATGAGGGATATGAGGTATTTATTATTAGTGGTTCAACGGATCACAAATCTCACGGTTCGGATCCAATTACGGTTTTTGACCCACGAATCGGATCCGCAAGAAAATAAAAAATATTTCACTTTAACTGTAGCTTTCCATTTCGAAGTACTTATTCAATACCACAGCAAATACTACTAGATTAACAAGTAGTATTACCAATCAAGTGTATGCGCTCACCACACACCAGCTACAGGTGGAGAGGAGAGAGAGTGATAGAGTCAATCAAGTGTATGCGCTCACCACACACCAGCTACAGGTAGAGAGGAGAGAGAGTCATAGAGCCAATCAAGTGTATGTGCTCACCACACACCAGCTACAGGTGGAGAGGAGAGAGAGACATAGAGACAATCAAGTGTATGCACTCACCACACACCAGCTACAGGTGGAGAGGAGAGAGTCATAGAGCCAATCAAGTGTGTCGCTCACCACACACCAGCTACAGGTGGAGAGAGAGACATAGAGCCAATCAAGTGTGTCGCTCACCACACACCAGCTACAGGTGGAGAGGAGAGAGAGTCATGGAGACAATCAAGTGTATGCGCTCACCACACACCAGCTACAGGTGGAGAAGAGAGAGAGTCATAGAGCCAATCAAGTGTATGCGCTCACCACACACCAGCTACAGGTGGAGGAGAGAGAGTCATAGAGTGAATCCCAATTCTCTGTCTTACCCCTTCCCCTTAGTTTTGCGTGTTCACGTGAGAGTAAGGGCTGTACCAATTCTGGTTTTGACCGAGGGGTAGGGCTAAGGGGAAGGGGTAGATACCCCTTAAAACCAAGAATTTGGTTTTACTTGAAGCCAAGGGGTACCCAGAACACACTGTGGCCAGATCATCCAGAGAGTATTTTCGGCTTAAATAATTTATTAAAAAATTATGACAGTGTTGTTTTGTGCTCTACACAGTCCTGTGCATATATATTTGCAACCATGTTCTTAATTGCAATGTTTTAAAAAAAAATCACTATTTTTCCACGCTAACGTTACATTGCTGATTTGCACAACAGTCCCGCGTTTCTCTGAATAGAGAAAACATCACTAAAACCCACGCAAACGACAAACACACACTTTTAGACGGAGAGTTTGTGATCAACACTTGTCTCCTCTGGTGACGTAGCAGCCAGCTAGCGACGATGTATGATGACGTAACAGTAACCAAGTGTCATCTCATTTCACAGGGGTATGTTTTCACCCCTAGCGCTTACCACTCGGTTTCGAGGGACAAGGGCTAGGGGTAAGATGAAGGGGTAGGGGAAGGGGTAAGACAGAGAAATGGGAATCACCCATAGAGCCAATCAATTTACCTAATTTGGTGTTCCTGGTCAAAAATTACCAGCCTTTTAACAACTGCTTGTAAATCGCTCGTTATGCTATATTTTCACCTAATCTTGGGTTCACTTTTTGTGTGAATTTTGTTTTAAATTAGCACAGGTTTTAATTGATCCGAGCTGATTCACCTCAGTTTCTGAGTGAAAAAAAGCATTATTTGAGGAAAATGTTGGCAATATTCACTCAAAAGCAGAGGTGCATGAACACAGATAAATGAGGAATATGAATAATCAGTTCCAATAGCAAACCTGGTAACAAATACGATAAATAACATCTTTAAGCAATTTATGTAAACCTGTCATAAAAATAAAACACTGAAAAAAAAAATTATCTAATTATCTGAGCAGTTGTTATACCCCATGTGAGCAAAGTCAGTAAGTTTTAGTCCAATGCAATAACATTAATTACCCTTTTCGGTAAAAACTCCTCGCCATGGTAAGATGACTGGAACACAACAATGTCAAAACAAACTGATCTAAGCAAGCCAATCCAGCTATGAAATTTACATCCAACCTTTTTTAGCACCCATTGGCCAACAACACTACTATTACCTCATAGCTTTGCTTACAAGCAATGCCATGTTCAGCCTCCAAAGTCCACATCACCACCATAGCAACTCATCTGTGTGTCTCATGATAATAATCAGTGTGCACTCAACTAATGTATGTCTCCAAACAGCTGATAAAAACATCACAATAATCCACAGTTAACATCTGGAGAAGACAAAAGCTGAAACAAATCTATCATTAAGAGGTTTTTAACATCAAACCATTGCACAAACCTTTATGTTTTCATATTTTAGTTTTAAGCATAAAACGTCTTAATGCTGGATTTGTTGCAGTTTTTGTCTTCTCCAGATGTTAACTGATGGACTGGAGTGGTGTGGATGTCTTTATTCACTGCAGAGCATCCATTGCTGCTACATTTCTCCAAATCTGATGAACAAACTCATCTCGGATGGCCTGAAGGTGAGCGAATTCTCAATTAAAGTAAATCTATGCCATTCTGATCATCTAAAGGAGATCCCAGAGGGCTCATTCTGCTTCAAATGTTAGGACTACAAACTGAGTCTCGTGACTTAACTGTGTTAACATGACTTGCCATATTTCCTGCTTCCATCATGAAAATAAAAATGGGGAACCATGCATTTGACAAATCTATTAAAGTACATGTTTGAATGTGCTTTATCAGCATCAGGAACATGACCCAGCTCTAAATTACAATATCACAGTCAATGAGCTTTAAACAGTCACAGCAGACCAACCAAATAACAGTGATAGAAATAAGAGTTAGGGTTGTCTTTGCAAATATTTTATACAGCTAATAATGCATTTAAGTATATTAATAGCGTTTTTAAGCAAATTAATTATCAAGTTAATTCATGCATGTGGAATTTTACCAAAGGTAGAATTTTACACTTAAAACACTGAATTAAACAGTGAACAACTAATTATTAACACTTAATAACATCTATACTGTCTACAATCTCAATAACGTAGAAAACAACGTACTAAACCACAGATTATATTTTATTTATTTAATTTGCAAACGTAAAATTGTTTAATTATAATTAGAAAATCAGTATGCATGCTCTAAAATGTTGCTCAAACACGAAAACCTTAAACTGTAGAATTAACTCTCACACGAAACACATTAGTTTTGCAGTGTGAGGTCTTTTTGTGGACATATTTCTATAAAACTGAAAACAAAACTAAAACGATAACGTTACTAACCCACTGCAAATCTTTAGCGGCATCTGAATGCATACATGATCATTATCGCGCAATATCTAATACACGAAAGTTGCTATAAACTGTATGAGATGGTTTTAAGACATGTTAGTGTGAGAAGTTCTTACCTGCTCACTTGAGCACTGAAGCGTTTCACGCGATGCGGAAGCAACCCCTCCGTCATACTCACCGGACTCGTCCATTCCACTGAGGGGGGACACCTGCAATATTTGCGAAATTATGCCTACTTACGTGATTAAACACGGTCATGTGTGTCTCTAGTGTTTTTATTCGTAGTTTTAAATATTTAACAGTGTATATTTATTTCGTGTTGTGGTAATATAATGCAGTGTAAAGTTTACATCAATATTACCCCCGGTAATGCAGTAGATGCGTCTAAAATAAGGTTTTGTCATGTCGAAAATGCAATGCAACGTGAAATAATCCATTTCAAAGTGCAGCGGGTTAAGGTTGAGGGTTATGCAATCATTTGAATGGCACACCGTGTCTTCTTCACGACCCTGAGTCCGCTGTAGACTTTCCTCGCTCGTGTTGAAGTCTAGGTTACTAAAGGTTTCCATGTTTTCTTATTAATTCCCAACACAGTGAGTGTTAAAACCAAGGTTCATATTTCATCTAAACACTGTATTATATTATGTTTTGTTACCAAATTAGAAAATAATTACTATTATGTTTTGTTTGTTTAATTGCAAATGTGAAGTCTGAGGGTTTATAAGGCACATGCTCTCTTGCTTTCCCAAAAAGACAGTTTTTAGATAAAATAAGCACTTTAGTCAACCGAAGTTATACTAAACAACTACTGATTACTAAACAAATAGGGATTACAGTTTGAATTGTTCAACAACATAACTTTTAATTCAGATGTGTCTTTAATCTTATCATAGCTGTAATATTTGACTCTAGAATCTCGCTGATAGTGGTTCTCGTTCACTAATTATGTGTGCACCAGAATCATGATTAATCAATAACTGCTGTACTAAAATTGATTCTAAACACCTGAAGCATATGAAAACAAATCACATAGGCTTCTTCAGGTGTATGTAAATAAAACATGTTTGGAAAAGTAAAATGCTTTTTAAAATTAAAAGTAATGCATTACACACTTAAAAAAGTAACTTATTTACATTTCCTAGTTACTTTTTATGGAAAGCAGTATGAAAGTATAATACGCTCTGGCTGAAGGAAATGTGAACTCACATATGTACAATAGAGGGCATAGTTCAAACAAGCCTTTCAGCTGTCCTGCCAAGATTGCATGAAGAATAGGATGCATAAAAGTATTAATTTTAAGGGATACGGAGTCGGTTTTTGTGCAAGTGAGATGAATAAATGCATGTTCACATTTAGTCTAGCTCTATAACATCACCGCCTGGTTTGGAAACCGCACTGCTGGAGGAAACAGTCACCTCCAGGACATCTACACCAGGCGGTGCATGAGGAAAGCCCGGAGGATCATCAAAGACTCCAGCCACCCGTCCCACAGTCTGCTCTCTCTGCTGCCCTCAGGGAGACGTCTCCGCAGCATCCGATCCCGCACTAGCCGACTGAGGGATAGCTTTTTCCCTCAGGCTATAAGGCTAATGAACAGTCAAAACTAATACACCCTACAGCACACTCCCACTTTACAATATGCCATGCACTGCACTTTAACACAGTTCAACTGGACTACACACCGCACTAACACAACAACCTATCTGCTACCACTGGATACCATCCACATCCATGACATTGCGTATCCGGCCTATGTAAATCTGCTGCACCTTCACATATTGTGTGTATATATGTGTACATACGGTGCATCACGTGTATTGATCATTGTAAGTATGTCTTAAATAGTACACTGTGTTTACTGAGTATATGTATGTGTATTCTGCACATTCTCTTCTGTATAAGTCTGTAAGTATGTACTTGTCTATATGTACATTGTTTTTGCACTGTCTGGAGCACACTCTCAATAATTTTCACTCACCAAGGCACATGTGCTGTGGTGATGTGACAATAAAAGTGATTTGATTTGACATCATGTTCACACAGCACATAACGCCTCTGCACTTACTCCCCATTTCTCTCAACATGGGACGGGAGAGCTGTCAGTCAATAAAAGGAAAAGCAAAGTAACTGCTGTTACTTATTTGAAAAAGTAACTTGAATATTTTCTTGTAATGGGGAATGTTTCATTCCTTGACAGTTGAGCTATAAATAAGGAGTGCATCTGAAACTTGGGTTTGGTGGTCAGTTTGTGTATACATGTTTCTGACTTTTTCCACTTTTGATGTAACCTACAGAGAAATCATTATTATAGTAACGTTTGATTTTGTTGTAGATCATTAAACCATAATGCTTCCTCAAAAGCAATGTCTGAAATCAGTTTTGTGATGTGCTTTCATGCAGAGACACTGCCTGCAAAGCCATTGCTTTACAAAATGTTTGCATCGTCAGAATGGCACCTGTTTTTTAGCAGCTGTTGCAAGGTAATGACTATTCAGGATAAATGGATAATAGAGGAAGAAGATGGATGCTGCTTGCTTACCTTACTTTTGTACTTTGGATTTTGAAAACGTGGTTTTGATTCCAAAGCGTCGACACAGAATGTGTCACAAGTGTAATGCAAAAGTTCAAAAGTATGAGGGAGTACACATGAACCACCCCTTTTAAAACAGTGATTTCATTATCAAAATAAACCTAATTCTGATGTCAAACAAACATGGGTGTGCACCTGAAGTGCTAGGCTGAAAACCCACTGAATGTAAAGCGTTTCTGTCCTTCATTTTCCAGGTTGGCACAAGCTATAGTTGACTACTCCGATTAATTTTACCATGGTGTAGGGTCAAATAATTGCTGTTAGCATTAGAAATTAGGCCAAGGCCAGTCATAGGTCTGCTGTTGTTCACCGACCAGGGATAGCTTTACTCTCTCGATCCAATCATGCATACACTGCACATGCTCAGTAATGGGGCAGTGGGGAGAAGGGTGTTGCTCTCAGGTTTCTTATGCAGGATCCAGTAGTCCCCAGGGCTGCTGGATGAAAGGAAGTTTGGATGGGGGGCAGCCTGTTGAAGCTTGGGGGGGGGGGGCTCTCTAAAACCAAAGACTACATACAGGATTATGAGGTCCCAGTTATGCATAATATCTTCAGCTACCATTTGTTGAAGCATTGGCTGCTCTGTTTTCTGTTGGACCCGGTTTAGCCCCAGACCAGTTTCCTCTAAACAACAGCAGATCCTTACCTCCAAGGCCCAGGTATCTGGTGAGGCAGATATGGAAAGCATATGGCACATACTGCACCTCTGGCGGTTGGGTCTGTGGGCATAGGGTTGTTGTCTCATGGGGTGTCAAAATGGACCAAATTGGCTCTGAGTGTAAAAGCATATTAGCTGGCTTATGAGGGCCATCTATCTCTTCCCTCTTCACTGTGTCTCTCCACTGAGTGGCTTTGGATAGCTCCATTGCCTACACTACATCAACAGGAATCACGTTGATGAGGTTAGTGGAGGCCTTGGAGAATTGCCACTTTTGGTCTCACCATGTGGGACAGCTGAGCCGTCTTTATACACACTGGAGTGTGCTATAAGTGGTTGATACCAAGAACAGCCCAACATGACCAAAGATCTCCCTTTTTAACACTGTAATCATTTGCGGTGGCGGCAGAAAAAAAATGGGCCGTTCAGTGGGGGCCCAGCGTTTGCACTCAGCCACCACAGCAAGCGTGTTCAAAATGTTCTCAACATCATCCTTGTTATTGTATCCCAAAGTACCTATAACTCTGAAAAGTGTGCCTTTTCTGGGACTGCTCGTGCCACCGCTCGTGCCACCGCAACTGAAATCTTGGCATGATAAATTATGTCCCTTTACAGGGGGTAAGCGCTTCTTCCTTCCGTGGTGCTGCCTTGGATCTAGAAGTTTCATTCTCCACCAGTGTATAGGGATCTGTGAAAAGTAGAAACAGATTCAAGGCAAGTTGAAGCCCAGAGTGTGTTTATTTTCCAAAGTTTCAGGTACGAGTGTTGATGAAGGGAAGACGTTGTGTTGCATGCTGTGACGCCATGCATATTCTTTCCTGTGCGTTGTCATGCTGTTTGCTCAGCAAGAAATGCATGTGTGTAGGCCAGCCACAGGCTAAGCTGATGCCATTGAGAGTAGCCAGTGGGCTGAACTACCATTTTCTAGGATAGTGCAGAAGCTAAAGTAAGAAAAAGTGGCACATCATACTGTATATGCAAGGGTCAAAAAAGCATTCATGTAGCTAAGGGGTTCTCAACTGTGGCTTTCGAGGTCCGCTTTTCTGCAGAGATTTGCTCCAGGCTTGATCAAACTCACTTGCTTATAACTTTTCTGAAGACCTTGGAGCTAAACTCTGCCTGAAAGTGGACCTTGAACACAGTTGAGAACCCCCGGTGTAGCTCATAGTTTTCATGTCCTCATGTACCATAAACAAACAAGGCAACGTTTTAGAAGAAAGAGGGTTTATAGGGTTGGTGTGGCTCAGTGGTAGGGCATTGCGAAAAAGGTCATAGGTTCAATTCCCAGAGAACACACATACTGATAAAAAATTATAATAGCCTGAAAGCATCTGCTAAATGCATAAATGTTATAGTGAAGATATGGATGTTTTTATGAATAAGTGATGATGGAGAATGTGTTGCCTTGCATGGAGAAGCTAGTGAAGACTGGGTAGGGAAAATACCTTAGCACTCGGGAATTATTAAAGGTTTCTTTATCATCTCACACATGACAGCCGTTAGAGCTCCCAGCACCAGGGCCTTTTCATTTCGAATGACTACGCTGTTCAGCCTGCACGTGACATAGCTACTGATCAACCATCTGAGGATTATGCTGGAGACTATATAGATTATGTGGTTATACAACTTGATATGGGGTCAGGTGACAGACATTGAGAGAGAAAAAGATAAAAATAAGAGAAATACTAAGTAGGGTTTGGAGCGAGGGGTGCAGTTCTCCTCTGGCCTTAATGAACAAACAAGGTGTGATTTATGAGTTCAGGCTTTATGTGGATTGATATTAGTCAAAAACTTGGCCATATCCATCTCCATCTGCTTGAAGATTGGGATATATTAAGTTGTATTAGAAAAGGAAGAGCTGTCCTGTGGGTTAAAATGAAAGGTATAGCTGCCATTTAGCCAGCAGTAGATAACTGACTAAAATAAGTTAAGTGTCCTTCTTTTTAAAACAGCGTTGCTGATCCTGGCATGACGCTTTCATAGCTGTCCATAAGGCTCAGTCACGAGGACTTGTCCAGTCAATTTAGGTCTTTCCTGGGGATTTGTCTAATTGTCCTTTGCTGATATTTAAGTGGTATGCTGTAGTCGTTCCTGGGTGCAGATCCACAATCACAGACACTATATAAGTATAGATGCCATTTCTTGTTCAAAGTTTCGAAGTAGAGTACATTGAGTGTTATGGGAAGTGTTTCCAGTTCCTGTCAACCTAATTAATTCAGCCTAACAATCCATTAAGGCATTTGAATTATAGAAATGTGATCATGTGAATGCTAGGTTAAAGAGATGGTCTTTAATTTAGATTTAAACTGACAAAGTGTGTCTTCCTCCCAAACAATGCTTGGAAGACTGGTCCAGAATTTGGCTGCTAAATAAGAAAAGCATCTGCCGCCCATATTTTATTTTAATCAACTGGACAAAATTTAGAAAAAGCAATGGACATGAAAGACTATACTATAGCAGTGTGCTCAAATAGATGGGGAGCTACACCACTGAGAGCTTTAGATGTAATCAGGGATAATTAAAATGTATATAATGCTAATAGTCAGCTAGTGCAGTGTTGACAGAAGTGGTATAATATGGTCATACTTCTTGGTTCTGGTTAGCACTGTAGCTGCTGCATTTTGGACCAGCTGGAGTTTGATAATTAAGCACACAGAGCATCAATAAAGTATTACAATAATCTAGCCTTAAAGGGATAGTTCACCCAAGAATTCTGTCATTAATTACTCACCCTCATGTCGTTCCAAACCTGTAAGACCTCTGTTCATTTTCTGAACACAAATTAGATATTTTTGTAGTATCTTTTGTAGTAAAACAAAGTAGTTGCTTCATAAATGTGACAAGTATTGAAAATGTTTCAAAACTATGTGTGAATATGAGCACATGATAATGAATAATATGAAAACATCACAGATGTATATTATTATTCATCATGATATTGTTGAGAATGACGTCTGTATCGTTTCCAAGAATGTGAATGTATCAGCATTCATTAAAAGTTAATGGACATTTGTTTTTCTATTTAGTTACACGTCTTGATGTTTATTATAACGACATGTATTTATTTGGTTAATTAAAATTGCAATGTGTAATTGATTAAAAAAGACAAATATAAAAAAACAAGTACATTATATTAGACTAGCACATCACCTGTTAATCTGAATACCTCTGAATACCTCAGTCAGACTTCTGCACAGCTCAGACATTTGATCTTATTACATAAACTGCTATTTATTCTGAAAATGTGAAACATGTTTGAACATTTTCAAAATTGATATTTTCCAAATCTGTTATTTGTGAATTTTCATGCATGCATGCACCACATAGTGGAATCAAATATCCCAGGAACCCAATATATTGTAACACAAGCGGGCAAAGGATTCGGGTCTTATACATTAATTCTCACTGTTTCCAAATCAGCTTGATATAGGTATGGTCTCTGATGTTCAGCGTATAGGTGGATCAATGAAAAGCCTCGCTGGATCATACAGTGTCACAGCATCTGTTTTCATTCAAGAGCTGTCCTCTGGTACTGACCACAAACACCTCTACATGCAGAAATACATTGCATTGCATTACCCCTTTTAATATCTTATTTGTTTCACTGTATATTGATCATTTACATTCTCGTATTTAATGGAATTTCCTTCCATCGCTTCGCAGATGATATTCAAATTTACTTAGCGTTAGAAAAGGGAGATATGAATGATTTTGAGATCTTGTTTGAAAGACTTACCCAATTGGGTGTCTACAAATGTCCTGCATCTTAATGAATGGAAAACTGAGATTGGTGTATTTGGTCCTGCATGCTTTAAAAGGAAATTATCTTAATTTTAGTTTGATCTGAAACCACATGTTACAAATCTGGGCTATATTATACGTAGTCACTTTAAAATGGATAAGCAAGTTAATTCAATTGTTAGGACTTGATTTTCCATCTTCGCCAAATCTAAAGAAATTAAGCCATTTCTTAATTTTATGGACACAAAACATATTATTCATGCTTTAATTTGATCACAGCTGGACTATTGTAATTCCCTTTATCTTGGTGTTAGTCATTCTGGTCTTTCACATTTGCAGCGAGTACAGAAATCTGCTGTGAGGTTAAGTGAGAGCACATTACATACTTGCTCCCTTCATTGGCTGCCTGTAAGATATAGCATTGATTTTAAAGTAGCCTTTATCAGTCTATTCATAACATACCTTTCCGATCTTATTTCAGTTCATCAGCCCTCCAGAACGAATCAAACTCAACTAAAGATGCCTAGATCTAGATTTAAACATGGGTGATTTGAGGTAGCCGGTCCCAATCTTTGGAATAGCTTACCACAATACATTAGATCTGCACCACTTTGTCTATTTTCAGGCATAAACTTAAAGATGACTTGCTTTTAAATAATGTGTATGTGAACTTTTGTTCTTTCTTCTTTTAACTTGTTTCTTTATATTGGTATTTGGTTTTGTCTTTGAATTGTAAAGCACATTGTAAAAATATGGTGCTATATAAATTAAAAGACTAATGCTTGGTCATGGGGTCTTCACATCAACATGACTGATCAAATGATTGACAGACAGAGAATATGTGATTAGCTAGTTTTTCAATCACTTATTTCATTGATCTCTTTCAGGTGATAGGTACATTTTGTGTGTAGAGAAATCTCTTATAATAGCGCAATATTTCTGAATGCCTGTATTTATTTTCTGACGGCAT